>CM075066.1:93013352-93613352 GCA_037428765.1 Rubia yunnanensis
CACTCGAACCCTCTCTACTCGAACTCAATACTACTCGAAACCTCTCCACTCGAACCCTCTCCGTGCGAAACTCTCCACTCGAACCCTCTCTACTCGAAACTCTCCACTCGAACCTTATCTTTCCCCCCCTCTATTTCTACTTTCATAACTCCCTCCATTTTCCAATATACATGCCAAAACTAAAAAACCTCATTTCACATCAGATTCGGCTTTCATAAGGCACACTTTTCTTGACTGAAATGAGACTCCTTCAATAAAACATCCCACTACCTAACAGAGCTCGCTATCAAGGCTCAGCTATATAGTGGTACACTATCTTCAAAATTTTAGCCCAAATCTTAGAATTCTAGAAATAAGCCAACCTACATTCTCATCCTACATCGTTTTCATGACTTTACCATTCAATTCAAATAAAACATAGAATATTTCAGAATGCTACATGCAATCCAACCAACAAATTTATCTATTAGCTAACTAAGAAGTGGCACATTACGTCGCAAATACTTTCTCATAGAACTTAACAAAGCGATCTAGATCACCCACACGTAACATAACTTGACAGAGTGGTTTAGGAGTAGATTGGCGCTGACTGAGCTCAAAGAGATAGCTGTCAGGATTCCTAGCAAAAGCTATGACGACCAAACCACCTCTTACGGGTCCAAGCTCAAAATATCAAAAAAATGCAACCATTGTATCTTTACTTGTTAGAAATCGAGCTAAATTCCAAGATCAATTCAAGTTTGAAGCTAGCAAACCTTAACAGAAGCTGAAAAAATAATATAAGCAATTCAAAATGGTCCCATGTTCAATATACGAGGGACCCTTGATGAGGTTCAGTGGTCCAAACACAAGTAGAAAACAAAATGATCATGTATGAGCTTTAGTAACAGATGTAGATTCAATTCATAGATATTTTGAGCATATTGCCCTTGGCCTTTATATCCTCAGCCAACTTGTAAACCTATAAAACATGAGTAAACAACACAGTAATGAGTCAAGCAACCTGATTACGTTAAATAACACAAAGTAATCCCATCAACTGTTTAGTGTTTACTCACATCTGGGGTTGCAATAGCAAAATGGCCAAAAAGCAAATCAAACATACCCTCAATCTCTTGAACTTTTTAGGCTCCAAAAACTGGGTAAAAGGATCATCTAAAGTGGCAGTCATCTTCTTTATTGCCGCATATGAAATTACAAGAATTAATGAATAAAACATACCAAAGGAAATTTTGAAATAATGGGAAAAAAATTCCTCACCTGAGACATCTAAGTTCTCTTCTTGTAGTAGCAATTATAAGCACAGAGCAGAGAGTCAAAACATATCTACTGTACTCTTCTTTGGAAAATGAGGGATGAAAACCCCTTTGTACTTCTGAAAAATTTGATCCCATAACCAGAGAAAATAACTGTATCTTTTGATAACAATCTTCTCCGGACCTTGATACTCAGGAACATTAGTCTGCAAGATCAACTTCAAAATTATCACCCACCCAACCGATCCACTAATTGAGATAATTAATGTAAATTCGAGAAGCAAACATACAAATAAAACCAGTATTCGAACCAAAAAAAATCTGTATAAAAAAATGGCAATGGCAGTGGAGAAGACAATGGCAGAGAGGTTAACGTTGGGTGAGGAGGAGGCAATGGGAATAGTCGTGGAGGAAACAGAGGTTGGCCTTGGGTGTGGAGGAGATAAGGGGAATAACCAATCGACGTAGATGTGATTGGGCAAAATGGTACGGCCACGTGATTGGCCAAAATGGTACGGCCACGTGATTGGGCAAAATTGTACGTGCACAAGGGAATGCGGTAGAGAGGTTGAAACGGTGAGGCGCAAGAAGTGGAGGAAAAAATTGTACAACAGAAGAGGAAAGAATTGTGCGATGAAGGTGATGAACAAATAGTAAGTTAGAAGTTGGAAAAACAGTGACGTTTTTGCAAGGTAAGGAAGTCAAATAATTACTCAAATTCCCCCGGTTAACAGACAAAAAGTAAACAATATCTATTATAAGGTTCTTGGGAATAGATGTAACTTTTTATATCAATCTTATTTTGTTAGCAACCTATATCTGAAAAAAATATCTTTGTGACTTTTAATTTGCTATCTAAGGACTATTTAGGAAAAGTCTGAGTGAAAAGCCGTTTAAACAATGGACTTTTGGCGTTTTCGATCTGAGGTTTTGTTGGTAATGCAAATGAGCCTTTCAGCCCAAGATCATTTTTGAAGAATAAAACTTGTCTTTTTACTCTTTGTCCCACATTGAAAGTTTAGAGTGAATGTATCTAGTTTATATTTGGAAATGTTTCTCTACTACTTTAAGTTGGTAAGAGAAAAAAGACCCATCGCGCACACTACCGCCGCCTACCGACCACACTGCACGGACGAGGTGGGAACTACAACAAAAAAAGCCTATTGGGACATTAATACACTAGGGTCATAAGAAGCCTCCTAACAATACATATTAGGATGCTTGTAAAATTAAACGTCCTAATATTGTGTGGCACAAATTAAAAGTGTTCCAGTATTATATATAATTAGGATATTAAAAAATTACCTAATATTAAAACTAGTGGGGCATTTATAAGTGTCCCAATAGATGTATGTTAGGACGCTTACAAACTAAGCATCCCAATTCATATGTAATAAGGACATTAAAAATCAACCTAATATAATAGGACATATAAAAAAAATCCTATACCTTGTCTATAGAGTTGCTTAGTATAGTGACCCAGATCTATAGGGACTCGTGATATTTTAGAAGCGTCATATGAATGGAAGCGATCCAATCGACACCTAGTGGGACAATTTTTAGCATCTTAATAGAGCGTTTGTGTTGTAGTGGGGCAAGGGTCGGGTCAGGAGTCCATATTAATCTTTTTGGTCACGATTAGTTTGAGAGCCCAGCATTATAAGGATTCTAAAATAATCAAATGTGTTTTGAACTGGTCTTAAACAAAAACCATATTTTCCCTTCCTACATTTCAGACGTGGTTAAACGGGTTTTAATTATGAGATGGTAAAAAAAAATTAACTCTAGGTACAGTCAAGTGTAAACGGTTTTATCTCCAACTTGCTTCCCATTTTTACTTGGTCCATGATTGTTCCAATCTTTTGGTCAGTCAAACCGGTGAAGTGAACTGCTCCACGTTCTCCAGATTTTAAGCTTATGTTGTTGGTTTGTGCACCTAGCTCTTGAGTAGTTCTAAATTTTACAATTCACTCCTCCTCTCTTCTCTTTTACTACTTTCAAAATGTTCTAGTTCTGAGAAAAATACTTACGAGTTCCTCCCCCGCTGCTTGAGTGCACGAGTAAAAGATGTTCTGTGGTACGTTGGGGAACGAACGCCTATGTTGAACCTTGCACTACAGGTTAGGAGAATTTCATTTTAAAGGCAGTGATTTACACTAGAGGAGAGGGCTTATACTAAAGGCGGTTATCGTGTCTTCTCTGGCCATGCCTTCCAATGTCCATCAATAGAAGGTGGTTCAAAGAACAGCCTTTAAAAGATGCAAACAAAGGCAGTTAAAAACCACCTTTAAAAAGATGATAAAACAGCCTTTAAATAGTTTCCAAACATGGAAACTCATTCCGACCTTCCAAAAAAATAGCTGTCGGAAATCGATCGTTTTCCGGCAGCCCGATGCATCTTAGAAAAAAATTCCAGGATAGCAATGAAGAACAGAACAATATCGATAAACAGAACATCAATACAATCGCTAAAAAATAGCAATACATGAAACGCCAACAAAAAAAATACAAACGATGGCGGAGGCTTTCGGCGGCGACACGGTGGAAGCATTAGGGCTTCTGGCTTCACGGCAAATGGTGAACGGCAAACGGTGGAAGGCTTTGGCTTCACGACTCTAGCTTCATGGCGGATCGATCTCCGCTGTCACTAGTTTCACGGCGAATGGTGGATCCAATCGTCTCTGGCTAGAGGCGGCGAAGAGAGCTTGAGGTGAGCGTCGGAGGCGGGGCTAGCGATTGTAAGCCCGGGCTAGCGGTGGCGGAGATAACCTTAGGCGAGTGGAGGGGTGGCGTGAGGCAGAGATTGATCGGCGGAGGGATGGTAAGGCGGCAGAGGTACTGGGACGGCAATGGAAAGGCGGAGATGTAGGTTTCAATTAGGGAAATGAAATTGGGGACTAAGTATTGGCCAGGGAGAAAACGAACTAAGTTTCATTTTGAATCTAGACTAAGTATTGGCAAGGGAGAAAATAAGCAAAAAATTATGGGTTTCAGCCTATTAAAGGTAGTTCTGCCTTTAGAACCGCCTTTAATATAAAAAGGTGACCTAGGAAAGCATTCTGAACTTGGGAATGCTTCCTTACCTGGTTTCTGAACTCAGAAATGCAGTTTTAAATGCGGGACCGCCTTTAATTGATAACAATTAGAGGAGGAACCGCCTTTAAAATGAAAAAATGGCCTAAGAGCTATTTCCAAACTCGAAAATAGCTTTTGAGGTCAATGAAAGGCGGTTTTAGGCAGATTTTTTAAAATCGCCTTCCATTGTCGCCTTTAGTAGAAGCCTCTACACTAGTGTTATCACGCTCATAGTTTTTCTTTTCAAACAAAATCCTTTCTTCTAAATCTGTTTTCAAAATTTGCATTTTTATTATTCTGCCTGTTTACAAAACCACCGACCATACATTGCTTTTCGATCATTGTTAGTCAAATTTTACCAACATGTTTTAGTTAGATTTGTATATCTTGACTTGTATAGATGTTTCATGCTTGTGAGGTTGATTATTCGGTCAAACATGTCCTTAGACCATTTATTCGGGTATCCTACGAGTTCAGATTACAGCCAGTTCCAACACAGATTATTAATCTGATACACCTATGCAAAAAATATTTTGGCTACCGAAAATGACTGGATTTGCTCTCCTAATTTTGTTTAAATGAGTTTATGGGTCAAATGGAGAGCAATTAGTTTTTTAGTACAAGTTCTTTGATTGTCTCATTTTAGGGAATGTTTTTGTTAATAAAGATATGTATATGGACCAAAATCTGTATGTCAACTATACCTCTCGAGAAATGCCAAGATTAATACTCCATACTGGGGGCCACTGACTTCCAGCAGGTGAATTTTGCTCAACAAGTGCGGGTCAAGCTTAGGGCACGATTCTAGACTAGTAGACCATTATATTATGTCATAGACTTCTAATGTTGTCACAAAGATTTTTTATTTGTAATTTCATAGTAGAGTGTTGATGGTCTTTTGTAAAATCGCATATGTTATAAATAGCATATTGTGAAAAAAAATAACATTAAAAAAGAGTGATGGAGGGTGTTGCTATATCACGTCCTATATTTTACTAGTTTACGCCCTAATATGTATATATATGTATAATACTAATTTTGATTTTTCAATATAAAACAAAAAAAATTGATATTCCCTCCGGACCACCGCCACCGCTGGCGCCGGACCACATCCACCTCCACCGCCGCCACCACCACCGCTTTCACCGGACCACCGAACCACCTCCACCACAGATGTTACGTTTTCACCGGACCACCGCCACCATTGCCACCACCGCCAGAGCTGAAGCTGGAGAATTGGGAGAAGAAGAGGAGAGCCAGGAGAAGAAGAGGAGAGCCAGAGAGGGAGAAGAGAACAGAAGAAGAAGAGGAGAGCCGGGAGAAGAAGAGGAGAATGGGGCCGGGAGAAGAAGAGGAGAACGCGTCCGAGAGAAGAAGAGGAGAGCCGGAGAAGGAGAGGAGAGTGGGGCTGCCGGAGAAGAAGAAGAATGGGCCGGAGAAGAAGGCCGGAGAAGAAGAGGAGAAGAAGGTTGGAGAAGAAGAGAAGAAGAAGAGGAGAAGAAGAGGGGAAGAAGGTCGGAGAAGATCGGAGAAGAAAACCGGAGAAGAAGACCGGAGAAGAAGAAGAGAAGAAGATCGGCGGCAGCGGCGGCGGCGGACGATGGCGGCAGCGGAGGTGGCAGACGGCGGCGGAGGTGGTGGTAAATAATAAATATAATTTAATATTAAATTAAACATATTTTAATTAATTAAATTAAATTAAAAATACATATTATGTACTCCCTCCGTCCCGAATTAAACTGCACAGTTCATAAAATGTCACTATTCATTGTCCAACTTTGACCACATATTTAAATAGATATATAAACAATAATATTAACATAGTATGTTATATGGCTGGATTCGTCGTAACAAGTAGTTTTCCAAAAGTAATTTTTTTATTTACCGTTAATATACGTAGGCAAACATATTAACGGTTAGACAAGTTTCTTGATGAGCGTGAAAAAATATTCTTACCATTTAATTTGGGACGGAGAGTGTACTAAATTGTATAAATATAAAGTATGATTAAGTAAAATACAGGACGTGATATAGCGATTCACTGTAACTAATAACTAATAGGAGCATTATGTTAGGTAGCTAGCATTAGCAAATTGAGGCCTCTATCAAGACTTCCAACTGCAAGCGGGATCAAGGTTACAATGTGATAGTTGCAGTGGGATGTAGATTGATCCCCCATGGTCCAGTCAATTATTAGTAGGCCATTGCAGATGGTCCTCTCATAGATATGGACTCTTCCCTAGATCAATACTCCCTACATTCTGTGCAGGGATTTATCTTTTTCGCACGGACATTTATACGTGCTGATCTGGCAGGATGGCGGGATGAATGGAGTATTGATATGAGATAGCTAAACTCCAACCATAAACTTTAGATTAAATAAGAAAATATAAGCATTTAATTGAGACAAATGTAAATGAGTTGTAGGAATCTTATACAAAGGCTGAAGCAGTAAGAAGAATGAATTTTGGGTCCATACTCATACGGAGGCTTGTATGACGTTATTGTTTTGTTGATGCGACGCCTTCCCTCTTTTCTCTTTCCCTCTGAGATTAGCAACAAAATTGACAGTCATAAAAACAAGCTAAGATTCGATTGCTATCGGTCACAAAAGTCCAATCGGTCGGCACAAACCCTACCATGGGATTGGACTTGGTTACGTACTTGGACTCCTCAAAACCCTAGCTAAAGTTCTTCCACCCCCAATTTAATACCCAAAAATTATTATTCATAATATGGTGTACCTGAGAAACACCAAAAAATCATCCTCCCTCTTGTCCACTGATTATGGCCTCTTTCAATGAGCATTTAGTTTTTTGAAAAGAGAAAAGAGTGGTGGTGGTTTAATTGAAAGTGTAAAAAGTAAAATGGGTGGATGAAAATAACCTAGAATTTACTAAAAATGAAACGAGACAAAATAAAAAAAATCATCCATTTATAGAAAGATGGCCATAATTAGTGGACCAGAGGGAGTATCTTAGTGATTCATAATAGGACACGTATTTAATATTAAGCCTAATCCATTATCCATAATTTTAACATCAATTAATTAGTTATGTTTTAAGGAGCTATAATTACTCCCGGGGTGATAGGAAGTTATCTCAAGGTATTCTATAATTTGTGCAATTTATAGAATGGAGTACTGTTTTGACTACTTATTTCCGCACTAACGTTGAAGAATTTTTTTTACGAACTCCAATACACATGTTTTACTATTAATTAACATTCACTATGTTTCTCTGTATATGACACATTTCGATTGTTTATAATGACACATTTTTTTATATTTGGCAAGATTCATTCAATTTCATCTACTATTCTACTTTTTACTTTTTAAAATCAATTGCATCCAATCGTTTCATTTACCTAAATCTGAATATCTAAAGCTACAGTGCCTTATACAGATGAACAGAGGAAGAGTATATTTTGCTATGTATCATAATGATACATATTGTAATATACATATTGTCAAAATTCAACAGCTTTTAACTTATAAAAAACTGTAACTATTATTATCAGGAGAAAAACTCGTATGAGACCGTTTTACCATAATTTATGGCGAGACAATGAACTGGGTAAATTATTTTTTTAAAAAAAAACCTTATGTCATCTTTTATATTTTTAAAAAATGTATATAGACCCTTCTCACCAAAAGATTAGATAAGACCGTCTCACCGAAAGATTAGCTTAGACGTCTCACCCAAGTTTTTATATTTTTTTTGAACCCTATTAAGTAACTTATTAAATTCAATGTCGAAATCCTTTTTTTTTTATGTTAAATTTTCAAACCATGAAATTGTTAACGAGGAATAGTATTTAGTTTTGCACAGGATATTAATCTGCTCCTATGTGACATGAGTCAAATGATGATCAGGGTTAGTCAGTTTCTTTTTTTTTTTTCTATTGATCATGGGCTTTTTTCTTTGATGAAGGAGAAAATTAATAACAAATGTTCTCTTCAGTGCCGTTAAAGTTGGTGGCAGGGAATCATAGATTTAGATTTGTCCGGGGACCTAAATATTGGAACAAAATTCTCCAGCCTTTTTGCTTTTCAATCCCACCATGAATTTCTGTAAAAGAGATACAAATATATGCAAGTGTAAATTGGTCCTACCGAGAACTTCATTAGCTTTACAGTTTGCTTTATCTATCTTTAACTTTTTTCCTATAAAGGAATTAAAATATTATTTATAATTGTAATTATGTTATTTTACATTTTTCTAACTTGTGTATATATTCTGTACCACTATATAATGTACGCTGAGATCATGAATACAAACATAGATTATTACCCTTATTTTCTACATGATATCAGAGACTAAAATACTGAAATTCTAAGAATATATTCCGCTACCTTTTCGAGCCACCGCCGTCAAGCCGTGCATAGATCCACGCATCGCCGCCGCCACCTGCTCCGTTCCGTCGCTCGCTGATCGCCACAACCACCGTCTGGCTGTGATAATCCGTGCGCCATCTCTCATGATCCAATCGGTATGTGCGTTAAGCCAAACGCGCCAATCCTGAAGCTCACGTGCCGCCGCAGATCTGATCTGCCACCGGTTGCTGCACTTGCTGTTGATCCTACCTGATTTTGTACGGTGTTTACCTATGAAGAACATACTCGTATTGATGTTGCACCTGAGGTTCTGAAGCTTCACGATATGAGTGGTTATGATGTGATTACGACATTATTGAAGATTTTGCAGTTGCAATCTGGCCCTCAGACTGATGTATCTATTGGTCGTCTGTCGACTGATCCTTACTTCATTGGTTTTGGCGATGGTCCTGGTATGCAAATTATACTGAACATACTGAAAGATCAAAATATTTACATTGAATGGTCTGACGCGATGTACCGTGCGTTCCTTGCTAAGAACAAGTTTGGGTTTATTGATGGATTCTTTTACCAAACCCCAGGATGGTTATCCTAATGTTGCTGATTGGCCTGGGGTTAATGCTACTCTTGTCTGCTGGATTTTACAAACCCTGGATCAGGTGTTGAGATCTTCTACAAGCTCGTTTGCCACAGTTAAGGAACTGTGGGATGACTTGAAGGCACAATTTATTTTTGGTGATGGTATGAAGGTTTTACAAATGCAAGAGGCTATTCAGAGTTGCAGGCAGAACGGTCAGCCCATCGACATTTACTTTGGAAAACTAAAGAAGCTGTTTGCATATTACCCTTATTTTCTACATGATATCAGAGACTAAAATACTAAAATACTGAAATTCTAAGAATATATTCCGCTACCTTTTCGAGCCACCGCCATCAAGCCGCGCATCGATCCACGCACTGCCACCGTCATCTGCTCTGTTCCGTCACTCGCTGATTGCCACAACCACCGCATGGCTGTGATAATCCGTGCACCACTTCTCATGATCCAATCGGTATGTCCGTTAAGCCACACGCGCCGATCCCGAAGCTCACGCACTGCCGCCGATCCGATCTGTCGCCGGCGGTGGCAAGGCACTGTGCCATTGCAAGGAAATATCTTCACTAGTTTGTGACTGTGAAGATAGCAAGACACCATGTTCACTAGTTTGTGACTCGGAAGATAGCAAGGCACTGTGCTATTGCAATATTTCTGTGAGTCTTCCGAGAGAAAGAGAGAGAGAAGGATTTGATCTATCAATTTGTCTCTTGTCTCGACGAAGGCTTTCACACCTTGAGATCACATATCATGAACATTGATCCGATGCCACCTATCATGAAAGTGTATGCCCTTGTTTCCCAGGAGGAGAATCATCGAGCTGTCATCTGAGCTCGCAAGCCTTTTTCTAACTCTTTGGCATATGCTGCACGAGGCCCACCACCTACAAGTTCTTCGCTAGTTGCTCTTTCTGCATCTGACTGCAAGAATCTTGTTTGTACTAGAATGGTTCAAGGAGTTGAAGGAGAAAGCCAGGGTCGTTAGGAGGACAGCGCCAGCCTCTCGGCCGATCGCCGCGGCCATGAATGGAGGATCAGCCACGACTCTTCCACTCCCACCGCCATTCGCCAGCGCCACCATGTCGCCACCTGGCCTAGCAGTGGTGGCTTCCTCTGGCCGCGTCCCTACCCGGTCTGATTTTGGCTCTGCTCTGTCTGATGACCAATGGAGCACGACCATGCATTTATTTAATTAGTTTAATTCTCTTACTGACAATGAGTAAGGTAAGTCTACTTTGCCTTGGTACTTGATTCGGGAGCCTCATACCATATGACTCTTACTGATATTACTACTGCTATTGACACTGTGAATATTATTCTGCCTGATGGCTCTATGTCATCTACTACCCAATATGGTTTTATTTGCTTTGGTGTTGTCGCTCTCACTCATGTGTTGTATATATCTACTTTGCGGTGCAACTTATTATCATGCTCTAGATTGTTATATGCCTTTAAATCTTTAGCTTTGTTTACTGAAAATTATTGCATTTTACAGAAAATCAGTATGAGAAAAGGGATTGGCATCGGTGAACAGAAAGGGGGGTGTTTTGGCTTCATCTACTGGATACTCGTGATCATCCTCCTATCCCGTAATCTTTTTCGACAGTTGCTTCTATGTCTTCTTCTGATTTATGGCATCAGCATCTTAAGCATCCTTCCTCTACGGTGTTGTCTTCTGTTTCTTCTATTGATTTTAGCACTAATAAGACTTTTGTTCCTTGCTATATATGTTATAGAGCAAAACAGACTAGACATAGTTTTCCATTGAGTTCTACAAATGCTACTGCACTATTTCAATTAATACATTGTGATGTTTGGGGTCCTCATAAAACACCATCTTCTAGTGGTGCATTTTTAATTTTTAACTATAGTTGATGATTATTCTCGAGCTGTTTGGGTTTATTTATTAGTGGCTAAGTCAAAAGTAGCTTCTAGATTTTTTTGGAATTTTGTGCCTTGGTGAAGAACTAATGGCGTTGAACCATACTGCGTGTTTGATTTGATAACGGGATTGAATTTTTGCCTCTGAGATCTCATTTTGCTGCATCTAGGATCATTTTTTAGACATCTATGGTTGATACACCACATCAGAATGGTTGAGTTGAAATAAATCATCACTATTTACTCAATGTGGCGCATGCCTTACGGTTTCAAGCAAGTTTTCCAGTTGATTTTTGGGGAGAATGTGTTCTCACTGGCTGCTTATCTAATTAATCGGACACCGACAAAGTATCTCAATGGTTGTAGTCCCTTTGAATTTCTCTATGGGCATGCTCCAAATTACTCATCCTTAAGGGTTTTTGGATGCTTGTGTTTTGCTGCTCATGTTTCCAGATATCGTGACAAGTTTACACCAAGAAGTTGGCATTATTTGTTTCTTCATTACCTGCCCATTAGAAAAACTATCGCCTTTTTGACCTGGCATCCTGCATAATCTTTACCAGTTGGGATGCAAATTTTTTTAAGACCAGTTCCCGTATTCCATAACTCCAACATCAGCTTTATCATACGACCCCCGGTGGCGCCACCATCTCATCGTCGGCCTTCTTATTGCCGCTACCGGAGTCGCACGACCCACTGCCACCGGCCACCACCAGACACCTACCGCCTGCGCCCGGTGGCCCCATACCTCAGGCCACCGCTGGTCACATGTCGTCGGTCCCCTACCGTCGATCATCGAAGGCTCATCTGTGTCGGTCACCGGCGACACCGGCCCATACCCGATAGACGTGGTTTCATCGCTGGATCCTGACCAAGACTGCCAAACTCCACTTCCACCCCAGCCATACATTGCCTCGCTAAAGAAGGCGCCGCCTAACACTCCTTATGCACCACCGGCGATGGAGTCTCATGCATCTCACACACCGCCTGTCCAGTCCCCTTTCGCCGAATCTCCAGCTCCGGAAAGTTCCACCGCCGAGTTGCCACCAATTAGACAGAGTCTTCATGCTCGCCGACCTCCTATTTATTTGGAAGATTATGATTGTGCTGATTATGCTTTTGCTCTCACTATTAAAGACCCCCTCCTACTGCTACGTTCACTCCTACGTCGTCACTATCCTCAGGTGTTCTCTATCCTCTTACTAATTATGTAAAGTGTGATAATTTTTCTAGTATGCATTCTAGATTTTTGGGTGCAGTAACATCTAGTGCAGATCCCATTGCTTATTCCAAGGCATCACAACATGCTCATTGGCGAGATGTTATAACTGAAGAGTACTGCACTTGAGCGCAATCAGACTTGGACTTTGGCCCATCTGCCTCTGGATAAGAAGGCGATTGGTTGCAAATGGGTTTACTGAACGATATTTAAGTCAGATTGTACTATTGAACGCCATAAGGCGTGGCTAGTGGTTCTCGAAAATTGCCCGGTTGAAAGGATTTATTATACTGAGACATTTGCTCCGGTTGCAAAGATGAGTTATGTTCGCCTATTCTTATCTATTGCGGTCATTCGTGATCGGGAACTGCATCAGATGGATACCCATAATGCTTTCCTACATGGTGATTTGCATGAAGAGGTTTTTATGCGACCCCCACCGGGCTATGTCGGGCCCCATGATCAGGTGTGTACCTTCAAAAAAATTTTATGGTCTTCGCCAGGCTCCTAGAAATTGGTTTGCCAAATTGGCCCAATTTTTACGAGCATTTGGTTATGTTCAGAGTAAGGCAGATTACTCTTTGTTTGTCTTTTCCCTTGGATCGGTTTATTTGCATGTTCTGGTTTATGTGGATGATTTGGTCATTATTGGTAGCTCTTTTGCGCTCATCTCTGAGTTCAAGTAATACTTGAGTTCTTGCTTCCATGTGAAATATCTTGGTTTACTTAAGTGTTTCTTGGGCATAGAGATTACTTAAAGACCGGAGGGGATGTTTCTTTCGCAAATGAAATATGCCTTGGACATTTTATTTGATACAGGTTTATCTGCTTCTAAACTGACTGACTTTCTGATGGAGCAATAACACGATTTTGTACGTGTTTAAGGTCCGGCTTACCATGATCCAGAGCAGTACATGTGTTTGGTTGGGCGCCTGATATACCTAACTATCACACGTCCTGAGCTTAATTATTCAATTCATATACTTGCTCAATTTATGAAGTCTCTTTGTGTTTCTCACTGGCAAGTTGCAGTTCGTGTGTTGCACTTCCTAAAGAGTAATCATGTTCAAAGTTTATTTCACTTTTCCAGTAGTGCGTTACAGTTGACTGCTTACTGTGATTCAGATTGGGCTGCATGCCCATTTACCCGGCATTCTTTTTTTGGATATTTTGTGATGATTGGTGATTCTCTAGTTTCTTGGAAGACCAAGAAACAGCCTACGGTTTATCAGTCTTCCGCTGAAGCGAAGTGTCGTGCTATGGCTTTTACCTATTGTGAGTTGTTATGACTTAAGTCTTTACTAAAAGACTTAGGGGTTATGCACATTTCTCCTATTCGATTATTTTGTGACAGTTAATCTGCTCTTCATATTAGGACAAATCCAATGTTCCATGAACGTACAAAGCACTTTGAAGTTGATTGTCATTTTGTCCGGGATCTTGTTCAATCTGACACTATGTTACTCAACATATTGCACGTCAGACCAACCTACGGATTCCCTAAAGCTCTCGGACATAATCAGTTTCATTTCATGCTTGGCAAGTTGGCCATTTCTGATCCACATGCTCCAACTTGAGGAGGAGTATTAAAGAATTAAAATATTTCTTGTAATTGTAATTATATTCTTTTACCTTTTCCTAGCTTGTATTGGTATTCTGTACCACAATATAATGTACCATGAGATCATGAATACAAACACATAATATTACCATTATTTTCTACATTTCCTTAGATACGTTTTCAGATTTTACATAGTACTCCCGTACCTCTTTTATGACTCTTCTTTCAACACTCCGAAAGTGAAAAAATTGACATTTGATCTGTGTAACTATATTTATATACATATAAGAATAATAATATCACGTGAGATCTTGTCAAATTTATTATAATATTAAAATCTACATTTAAAGTTATTAATCACGAGAAATGTGCGTTTTTCTTCTCTGCAGGATAAAACTAATTTAAGAAAAATAATAATCATAGAACGTATATATTTCTTACTAGCACTGAAATTTACATGAAAATAAAAGCGAAGTTCTTCTGAACAGTATTATACTTTTATATTAAAATATTCATTTTTCAAAATTTAAATATTATATTTTAATCTAATATTTCTTGTATTTTCACATCCGTGCATGTTTATTTTATAATATACAAGATTTAAATTAAAAATAAAATGTAAAATGTAATGGTTACTTCATCAACTTATGAAATACCGCATTTTCTCACACTTAACCAAAATAAAAAAATGTTTCAATAAAAATTTTCAATAGGCAAGGAGTAAAGTGCATTTATGCCCCCTCATTCATGTTTGGTGCAAATATATCTTTCAATTTTTCGAAAGTGTACATATATCCATGTTCCTTGTTAAGTATACATATATCCCTATATTTTTCAAACGTCGGCCTCTGGCTATAGGAGTATATATATGTGCACTTTAAAAAACTGGAGGGGTATATGTGCACTTTCATAAAAATGGATGGGGTATATACGCACTTTAAAAGAAATTGGGTGTATATGTGCACTAAACAAATAATCAGGAGCATAAAAGCATTTACTCTCTCTGTCCCAGCCCAAATTACCCAATTATTTTATGGCACTATTGTCTATCAAAGTTTGACCGCATATTTGAATAAACATACAAGAAATAATATTATCGTATGTGATATTGTTGAATTCCTCGTAAAACGTAGTCTCTAAATAACAACTTTTAATTTTCCATTATTATATTTTTTTGAAAAATCAATCATTCATTCCAAGATGTCGGGAAAATGTCCAGCGGCGATTACAAAGAGTGGAATTGATATCCAACCTAACTAGCCTCTAGAAATAACTAATATATTGCAAGGATATCTAAATTACATGTCAACCAGACTGATCGTCTGTACTATTACATATGAGAGATCCAATGAAAAACTGTAACATCGCCCTCGGGATATTAACTTACTTTCCGCGAAAATCATGATCATTTGGCAGAAAGGAGCGTATTACGTATCAATATCACTGCGCCAAACAGAGATCTTCTACAAATGTAACACCACTTGATCCAATCACGATCTATGTTGTTCAAACCGTAAACACCTTAAAAAACACAGGTATGACGAATCCAAATCAATGGAAACTCAAAAATAAAACCACAAACAAAATTACGAACTCACGATCAGCTGAACAAGTAGATCGAGAAAAATACATTAACGTGGACAACTAAATCGAGTTACTATCATGAACACAACAATCTAATTGATTAGGTTGAAGAACAAAATTAATATGTGGAGATAAATGTCACACTTATTCAATAACCAAAATATGAATTAAAATGAACTGTTGTTCCCCATCTCCCCTAATAGAAAGATGGGGAAAATTTTGAAGAAGAAGAGTTATGGTAAGGGAGGCTGCAGCACTGAGGGAAGAGAGGGTTAGCGGTCAAATATGTTTCTTTAAGAGTATGCAATTATTAGGGGGTGATTTGGGGCGGGAGAGTATCTCATATACAAAACTTGAACAACTGAAAAGGGGTAAACTACATTCATCTATTAGATCGAAAAATCAAACAGGCTGCATCATACTAAACCATTAAAGCTTGAAGAAAAATCAAACCAAGGAATCTAGCTATTTTCCCCTAAGTGGAATACCAATACTCATCTGCGAATCAACTAACTAGCCCAACTTTTCTAGGCTAAAGAGTTAACCTAATTCCAGAATCCAGATATGTACACAGATACTTGTATTTACGCACTTGCCCCTGTGAACCGCTCTCTACAATTTCAATGATCAACTAGAATTTAAGGTCGTGGCCGCTGCTATCTGATGAACCGTCTTCACTCCCGACTGTTTCTCTATGTCCTCGGCGATTCGCCGGGCATCCAGGGAGGTTCCGAGCAGCCCCCGCCTTGTGAAACCGACAGCATATAGTCCGTTTTGGCCTCTCCATCCCTCCGGGAAGGGTTGATTCGGGAATCCATTTTTGGCTGAGAAGAACTCATTCTCCTACAACATTTATTTTAATTGCAACAAATTAAATATAGTTCCAGACTCATTTTAGCAGTATTTAACTAGCCTGTGACAAATTTTTTTTAAAATGAATACCTTTAACCAGGTCGGTACATTGCTTTGGTAACCAGTTGCTAATATGATGGCATCGTAATTTTCAACCTTTCCATCGACGAATTCGACCGCGTTACTCGTTAATCTCTTTATTCCCCGGACCACCTGTAATTTATTAAAGAAGTATCAAAGATATGTTCATAATAAAACTACTGCTATCATATTGATTGATCAATATGTATAATATAAAACTAGCAAAAGAAGCTGGTTTAAATAGAAACGGGTAAATGTATCCTCATAAGTTAAGCTATATGCGTAAATATAAGAATCACGGGCTTCCATCATAAAGACAAATTGGTACAATGGAAATGTGACCTGCGACCTTATATTCCAAACAAATGCTTTGTCAACCACCAATAAAGTGTGATGTGTAATTCTAGTGTATACGAATTCTCGAAACTGACCTTTATGCTTCCGTTCCTGATCATCTCTAGTGTGCCGACGTCCAACACGGGTGTCTTTCCGGTGATGTTTTTAAGCTCGAGGGGGCCGATTTTAGGGCGCTCGAGGCCGAGCCGAGCCGTGTTGCCGAGGGTAAACCGAGACAGTAGCAGCAAGATTTGATCCACTATCCGCACGGGCAGCCATTTGAGCAGCTGCATCGACAGTCCAAAAGTAGATCTTCCCAGCATCTCATGAGGCAAAACGTGCACCTGCAAATTAATATACTCATGTCAGTAAAGTTCTTCCAGAATCCTTCTCAAAAGAAACTAAAGTACTTCCATCAAAGTTGGTCCTCCCTCCCTCCCAGCCGAATCTACACACATTTTTATTAACTTTCTTGGACTATGTTTGCCACCGATAATTCTGATCTATTAAAATTTGATATTTGGAAAACACATGATGCCGTTAATCTGACAGTACCTCATAAGATGATATTGATGCCCATATACCAATTCATATTTATGGTCAAATGTGTGTTGAAAAGGTTGATCAAATATTGTGCATACGAGGGATTACACAAATACTGTGAGAGTTTCAAGCGTGGCTAATGATTCAGACAAAAATTGGCAAAGTACAGCGCATGCTATATTTGCATAGTACACAACCCTATTGTTGTTTAGCAGTGTTCTGCGAAAGCGATTTTGCATCAGCTTTTGGCCTACAGACATGTAATTATTTATAAAGAAAAATTAATTTAAACCCTGCAAAAACCACTTGATTTGTTAAGCATTCATGAAATCATGATGTCTAACCAATTATGAAAAGTATGATCGTTCAATAATTTTTGGGTCAAAAAGAGAGAGAAGAAAAAACCAATTCCCTACTTATATCTTTAAAAACAAGTATATGCGCATTAGTTTTCCCGTTTTCATCAATGGAATTTCAAACAAGTTCATGAACATTTGCTTGAACTAAAACAATGAAGATGCACATAAATTGTTGAGAAAAAATTAATGCACTTCCCTCCTATTGTTAAGGCCGCTCCCTTATTTACACATACAATTTAATGTCCGTGAAACGGTATCCCTGGAATACGGCATAATTTACAAAAGGGTTAGAGTTGGACTTACCGAACCCCTAACCACAAGGGATGGGCGGGCATGGTGGTTGCAAAGGTCCAAACTGACCTCCATGCCGGAGTTCCCACATCCGACCACCAAAACGGACTTCCCCCGGAAACTCTCGCCGCTCCGGTACGCGCTCGTGTGAACAACCGGGCCGGAAAATTGGCCCATCCCTTCGAAACCGGGCACAACCTCCTCAGCATTTTCCCCGGTGGCAACAATCAGCCATTGAGTAACATACTCCGTTTCCTCCTCCAGCTTCAGGCCCCGGGTCCGAACCCGCCATAGCCCGCACCCGTTATCGAACCCGGCCGACACAACCTCCTGGTTGAACACCGGGTCGAGCCCGAAATGCTGAGCGTAGGATTCCAGGTACGAAATGAAGTTCTGCTTTGTGGGATACGTCGGAAAATCGGGCGGAAATGGAAAAAGCGGGAGCTCGCAGAAGCTCTTGGGAAGGTGAAGTCGTAGCCGGTCGTACGTTTTCAGCTGCCATAATGAAGCAATGCAATTAGCCCTTTCCAGTATCAAGCTCGGAATCCTCCTCTCTTTCAGACATGCGGCTGCCGCCAATCCCGACGGGCCTGCGCCGACTATCACCGGGCCGGGCACCCATAAGCGCCGCAAGTTCGGCGGCGTTGATGGTGATTTGTAGAAATTAAGGTCGTGTATTCTCTTCCCTTCGACCTCCATTTGCACAGCCGCTTGAGAACCCATACTAGTGTACTATACTATTGGATTCATGCAAAAAAAAAAAAAAAAACAGAAAATTCTATATGATTTCCATTGATTTCAGAGGTTGTTTGTACCTTGATTCACTGAGGCTGATGAATATGGATCAGCAGTTTCAAACGTTATCAAAACGAAACAAAAACATGGGGATATTGGATTTGAGATCCTAGATTATTGGAAGAGATTTGAAGGGACTTATCCAAGATTCCAAATTTATGGATTAGTTGGAGAATATCCCTTGTGATGAGAGCGGGAGGCTCGGGAATCCTTTGGAAAAACAAGAAGATTATTTTGGAGATGAAAGAGTGAGGAGAAGATTCACCTGAGGACTTAGCAAAGTCCCATATTTATAGTGTGTGTATTTATAATATTTACTAGTACTCCCTAGCTATCTCCTTCTCAACACTACTTTTAAAATAAGCTGAATTAATATTTTGTGTAGAGTGGTTGTGCATTTAATATAATTGAATTAATATAACAAGAGAAAGTCTCCCGTTAAATCGACTAACGGTTAGATCAATCATAAAAAAAATATTATTTCAATAACCATTATGGTCAATTTATATTTATTTATAAAATACGTCACATCAATTATAAAATAACTCTATCTAACGATTATCCGATCTAAAACAAGCCGTGATCCTACAAATGCAGATAATGAAATGTATATTTTCAACAAAATAAGGATTGGTGCATCTTACTATCTACCAAAAACAACTTTTATCAAAAATATTTTTTGCTGTATATAATTATATATTATAAAAACCAATATTCTTAAAAAATTATACATTATATTAATTAGACTATGTTTTAATAAAGATGGCCTTTCAAAATAAATATGAACAGCCACGGTAATTTTTAATTTAAATATTGTGAATTATAATTTAGACATATAATAAAACATGTTTGAACCTGAAAATATAAAAAATATTCATACAAAAAAGGTACTAGTATGATTTTTAAGTTAAAAAAATACAATATTCAGATTAAAATATGGAGTGCTTAACTTAAAATTACCGTATTTAATTAGAGTGATTGCTTCATAATTTTAAAAGAGTGTTACTCGGAGAAATTCCTACTTATAAACAATCATATCTAAATTTTCTTTAGGAAAACTCTTGAGAAAGACCATCTTTCTTTAGGTATATGAAAAGATGATGTTGAATTAGAATTATAGAAAAGTAAAACGTTTTGGTTGTAATATTAGAAATTTACCATACAGCGTGCAGTATTTATAAGTTTATAAACCGATTAATGCGACTCGAAAATTTTATCTTGATTTCTTCTAATTTACAATTTAAACTTTGGTATTTGCATAATTTAAGGAGATACCGTCTTTTAAGAGACGAATTCTTTTCTTTTAACTGTCAAATAATAGGATAAAGTAATGAGTCCATTCTCTTGAAATAAGGTATTTTCATAAGCCATGGAAATACCAATGTTTAAATGATAAATTAGAATAAATAAAAATAACATTAATCAGGGCATAAGATTTATAATTACATAATAAATTTTTAATATTATAAATTAAACCTTTTATTTCTTTTAATTCTAATTAAATCTCATATTTATATTAACTCATAGAAAAACGGTGTTTTCAAATGCTTTACCTTCGGTAATAGCAAATGAGGATATTTGGCTTGACTGATATTGTTGGGGGTGAGAGAGTGTATAGAAGTACACGTGGAGTGGTGGTGGACAAGTGGCGGCATATATATGATGACATTAGAAGTGGGCGCATGCTTGAATTGATTAATATTTTCATAAGTGTTGGAGTCATTATGTTGTAACAACGACAATTAACAAATAACCTCTTGGTCTTTGTAATTATGTGCCTTGGTCTAAGAGGGAAAAAATGGTGCCGGTGCCGATCCCACGTAAATCGTTAAATGCTTTTCTGTTATTTTCTCTGGGAAAGTCTCAGGAAAGGCGGTCTTTCCATAAGCTTATGGACAGTCCTCAGGGCATTTGCCTTAAATATTGTGATTTTTTATAAAATTTAAATATTGTATTTTATAAGTTAATACAAGTAATAATATGTATTTGGAGGTGAAAATATAAAAATATATCATATAAAATAATATTTTCAAAAATTTTAAATTTTGTATATAATTTAAGACAAGCAATATATAAGGTAAGAAATAAGTGGCCTATCCATAAGTTTATGGACAGACCGCCTGTCAGGAGACCCACTCTTTCTCTGAAACATTCGCATAGGCATAATGTGTAGAATGCCTAGTGAAATATTTAAACTTTTTTTTGTTGCTTTCTATTTTCATGAAATTTGGAAATGGATGTGATTTCGAAATGTCAATACAAGCTCTATAATTAAATGTCATTGTTTAATGGGTTTTCAATAAGTAAAAGATGATATTAAGTTGCTTGTAGTGTACTAGTGTACTTGTTTTATTTATAGAACGTTGGTTGGGCTCCTACGAATTGGGGGTGTTGACAGTGAAGGAATTGGGGGTGGGCCGGTGTTAATGGTGGTGACGTCAGATGGTGGGTCACAACGGAGATTAGTGGTGGTTTGAGAGGGTGGGTCGCGATGGAATCAATGGTGGCATCAGGGGGTGTTGACGCTGGTGACTCTGGAAGAAGGGGATACAGAGGATTTGGAAGAAGGAGAGGCGGGGGGAGGGAAAAGGCGAAGGAGTGGGGAGGGGAGGAGGCAGAGCCGAAGGAGGAGGCAAAGCCGAAGGCGGAGGCGGAGGGAGGGGCAGGGGCAGGGGCAGAACTAGGGTCGGAGGTGGGGGAGGGGCGATGGCGGTGGCGGAGGATGGGAGGAGGCGGAAAGAGTGGTGGTGGAGGCAAAATGAGGGTGAGTTTTGAATTGGCAGAAATCTAGGGTTGAGGAGTAGAGGGTTTGTGGGAATGGATTGGGCTTATGTAAAATTTTAAATTTGTAAGGGTTATTATGTCTTTCAGAAAGCTTTTTTTTAAAGGAAGGTGTGCAGATTTGTCTGAGACAGACAAAAAAGGAAAATGTGCAGACAGTGGCGGAGGTAGGACAAAATTCGAGGGGGGCTGAACTATATAGGCATCTCTGGGATGGACAAATTATCTTCCTAGGCGCGACCCTTTTCAAAATTTTGAGTTGGAGCAGACAAAGACATAAAAAGTATTACTAACTTAGTTTGTCGAAATTTACCGGAATGGCCACACCAACTCGTCCCAGTGTAGTTCTGCCGGTGTGTGTATATTTGATTAGGATGGAGGGAATACTACAAAGATATTCGAAAAAAACTTAAATCGAAATGTAATGCATGCTCGTATTACAAGGATTACAATTATTAATTTGGCTTATTTTGTGGGTAGTAGACATCCTATCATCAATTCTAGTATTCAATGAACAATGATGCTTTAGAATGTTTCATTGTTGAATGATTGTATGCTAGTCAATGTGTGCGTAGTTTTTTTTTTGGAATAAACACTCTATTACTACATCCCAGTTATCCCACATAATGGGGTGAGACTCCCCTTGCATCTCACACAAAGGTGGGGTGAGACTCCCACAAATCTCACACGAAGTGAGACTCCTACACCAACACGATGTAATTGAAAACTAAATCCCAAAAACTGTTCCATGCCAAAATCAAACCTGAGGTACCTCTGGAGCGGACGAATGCCCTGGCCACTGGGCTACTCCCAGTAGTTGTGTGTGTAGTTTGAGATGTTACTACTTCACCAAATCGGGACTCCTTTCCTGTTGATAATAGACGTGTAAAATCAATGACATAATATTAAGTTCCGATCATACTTCTGAAATAACATAAGGTTAGGTAAAACTTTCATCAGAACTAGCGAAATTGAGGTTAGTAAAACAGAAATTCCCTTCACACTTTCGTTAATTTCTAAAATTTGAAAAGAAAAAATTGTCTGCTTCAGATATAATAATTTAGAGATTGACCAAAATGGTACCCGCTTTTAATAGAAATTCACAGTTTGATACCCAAATTTTAAATATTTTTTATAAATGTAAATTTTTTTATATATATTTATGCCCAAAATGGTACATTTCAGCGAAAATTGGGTTTCAATTTGGTTCAAAATTGTGCCATAATGAAACCCACATTTAGCTAAAAAGTACCTTTTCGAAATATTTATGAAAATGAGGATACTTTTAAGGATGATTTTTAAAATAGGGTACCAAATAGTAAATTTCACTTAAAAGTGCGTACCGCTCTAAACATTTTCTCATCAATATTATATTTCTGAGTTATCCCACAAGTATCTAATAATTTATTTTGAATAGCTGCAAAAGACTTATATAGTCTCTTACACCACATTATTGTTAATGAGACTGTACTCCTTGGAAAAATAACGATGGAATGTTGTGATTGTATTAATGATCTAAGGTACTTAGATAGTGTTACAAAATACATATGCAAAAAAGGAAAATGATACTGATCTAAATATAAGTAATATTCATATAATATTTCTTTTCCTCAATAGTCTCATGTTAGAGCATGTCACTACTGGGAGAACCCCCCATAGGCACCAGTATTTTCACCCTCTAAGCACCAGTATTTTTGAGAAATTTCATACTGGTGCCTAAGTGACCCGGTGCAAAACGTGTAGTGTCGTAGGCATCGGTTAGTGGTACATTTACCAGTGCCAATGCATGGAATACTGGTGCTAGTAAATCCTCCCTCCGTTTAACTAAGATTGACACACTTGCCTTATTAGGATGTTTTTTTTAAATGGCACACTTCCATTTTTGGCAAGATTCCTACAATCTCATCCACTCATTCTACTTTTTACTTTCTACATCCAAGCGCCTGAATCTAGTGTGCCACTCTTAGTGAAACAGAGGGAGTATGATCAATTAAAAAAAATCCGACCAGTGAGAATAAACTCACCGGCTGAAATGTGAAACCCAGAACGAACAAAACAGAAGATCAAGTAAGAAACTGGAAACTTTATACCACAACCCAAAACTTCAGTACATATAATTTGAAATATGTAACACCTCTCAATTCATGAAACAAATTATGCCTTAACATAGACTACACAACATCAATCATCTTAAAAACTAGAACCTAATTTCCAGCAACCCTAGATAATCTATGTTTTTAGGATGATTGATGTTGTTAATCTATGTTTAGGTATAGCTTGTTTTCATGAATTGAGAGGTGTTTTGTATTTTGGTGGAGCTCGCAAGAAATTGGTGCTCTAGTAGGATTAGGGTGCTGAAACTAGCAACACGATTTGTCGAAGAAAACTACTTAAAATGTCAAAATGATGCAGCATTTAAACACCATGGAAACATGGTGTGTATAACTATGTTTCAACAATGTATTTAACATTAATTGTGTGTTAATGTTAAGCACACCATGTTAAACACTAAAACACCATGTTTCAACGGTGCTTATAAACAGCAAAATCTCCACAATTTAAATTTAAGATTTCTGCAAATATTACGACACCTTCCATTTACTTTGTCGAACAAAATAATTTTAAATGTCGAAAAGATACAACATTTGAGCACGTTGAAAGAGACATGGTGTGTATACATATGTTTTAACAATGTATTTAGCATCAACATTGTTTAATGTTAAACATAGTTAACGATGACCACACATGCTTCCAAGGTGCGCATACACTACAAATCTCCACATTTAAAATTCTGGAGTGCTATAGAAGTTGTAGCACCATTTTCACAATGGAAGAAGCATTACTTAGTTAGAGGGCACTAAGTGAATATAAGCAACCCATGTAGTGCCCTTAAACTAATTCTTCCACCATTAAACTTGTTCACAATAACAATTATAATAGAAAATAATTGAAAATGTTGAATTGAAGCAGATTTTGAGCATCAAGGAAACTTGATGTGTATAACTATGCGACATTGTATTTAACATCAACAATGATTTAATGTTAAATACACAATGTTATACAGTTACAGAGTTCTACACATGTTATAAGTATGCACAGTTACAGGGCCATACATTAATCGAAGGCAACCTATGCAGTGCCCTTTAACTAAGTAATGCTTATTAAATTAAAATGTTAAAATGAAGCAGTTTCTCGAGGTCACGGAAGCAAGAAGTGTTTAAAAAAATAATTTCAAACACTCCAAGTTTTGGTGGCCTAGGTAGACTGCAGTATCTCAACAATTTAAACATAAACTATAACTAATTAAATCAAAGGGTACAATTGTTACAATACCTTTTGTAAAGGAAGAAACAATACATAGTCATAGGGCAATACATAGGCAACCAATGCAGTGCCCTATAACTAATGCTTATTTATTTAAAATGTTGAAATGAAGCAGATTTACAGAACCGGGGAAACATGAAGTGTTTATACAGACAAATCAGGTCAAACACTCTAGGTTTCCTCGGTGCTGTTAGGCCGCAACATCTCAGCATTTTAAACTTCAACTAGAAATTATCAAATCAAATGCAGAACAAAACTTAATCCAAAAAAACCTATAGTTACATAGAAAATCACAATTTATACCACAGGGTACAAATTATACAATTTAAAATCGCATAGTACAAATCTACAATTTAAAATCTAATTATCATAAACCCTTAAACTTGACACATTCATCTATATATCATAATTATTTCACAGCAAAAAAAATTCAACAATCAAACCATACACAAGGAACTATGTGTGTGTATATATATGCACTAATGCACTTTCAATTTCATCACAACAAGCAAAAAAACATCACACAACCCAAAAAAAAGAGGTGGCTTATTACAAAAACAGCAATGTAATCACAATAAAAAATGGTGGGTTTCAAAAGTATAAAATTTTTACTTGCACAAGATGTCGACGAGCGACTGCCCTCCATCAATGGGTGCGCCAAGTGGTCGGCCTTGGCACCAAGTCGTTGGGAAATGGAATAGAGCGTATGAAGAGGTCAAGAAATGGGTGGCGGAGATAAGGAGGAGGGAAAATGAGCGGAGGTTTCAGAGAAGTGTGGGAGGGATGGAGACGGTTTCAAGGTGGGAAAGGAAGGGTTTCAGGGTATTTATAGGTAGCAATAAAATTTTAATGGTTGAGATTTAATGAAGGAGAAATATGAATGGTTCAGATCTAGTTGTCACATTAGCATCGGTAATGAATGCACAATACCGGTGCCTATTGTATTTAACGCAGCTGCTCCAGGCTGCTTTGAATGAAATTTTTTTCATAATTTTTGGAACCTGAGAGCAAAGAAGAATGAAAATTTTCTAAGTACCAAACATCTGTAAGGAAATTGGTGCTAAAATAAACACAACCGGTGCTAATATACGTTAACGCGGCTTCCTAAGACTGCTTTCAATTTTTTTAGAAACAGAGAGGAAAGGAGAAAAATATTTTCTAAGTACCAAGCACCAACACAAAAATTGGAGCTACAATCATTCAAATCGGTGCTAATACATGTTACTGCATCTGCCTTAACATATATTTATGTCTATAGCACCGGTATCTTTCATACCGGGGCTAGTTTAAACTTTCTAAAATTCATAATTTCACACCACACTTTTAATCTACTAACCAGTAATGTTGGATATTTTTTCGGTTTATGTATTTAAGTAATTGGACTGATAAGTAATCAATTGTATAGTTTCACTTTCCCGTGTACAGAAATTGTGTATGTCAGGTCCCCAAAATGGATCCATACGTAACTTTACTAAAATTGAACTATTGCCCAAAATTGCGTTACACCTTCGTTTTTAAATCAAATTTATTTCATATTCGGTATTATTTGGTTAATTGAAGTTTAGAAATAGAAAATTAACTTTTAGTGAAAATTTATGAAGCGCCACTACATACGTTATTGTATCTTACTATAGATGACTAAGAAGTTAGGAAGTTCTAACATGGAGGATTATTGGTAATGTTTTCTCAAGAAATATTAATAATTTTTTTGATTAAGTCTTGGCATATACTCTACATATTCAAAATGTAGCCCTACATTCGAGCGGATTTTAATTTGGATGTTCGAGTGTACTTTTTGCCTTTTGCACTTAGGTCCCTCTAAGAATCTTGGAATTGTCAAAAACCAAAATTGGTAATTTTATATTGAAATTTCATAATTCAAGTTCACAAGTATGTGATTTGGACATGATTGGATAGATGGAACATCCTCAAAATTTAAAACTGAAATCTTGTACAGTCTAATGCTGAAATTGCACTATTGCCCAAATTTTATTTATGTACTTATAGCACCGGTTCCGTTACCGGTGCTACAATGAAAAATCAAACCGGTGCTAAAAATGTCCTACTTGTCGCGTGATTTTTTCCATATAACTGATTATATGCACCGGTACGTGCATTACAGGTGCTGAAAATTATGGATCCCGTGTTACAAGTAAAAAAGGCACGGTACTTCTTTGTTCAGATGTTTATACCGGTGCTAATGATATTTTTAGCACCGGTATTTCGGCACCGGTACAGTTGTACCGGTGCCTATGTACCTGTTTTCTAGTAGTGTGTAGATCAAGAATGCCAACTTGCCAAGTAGTAGCTGAAACTGATTACGCCCAAGAGTTTTCGTGAACAAATACGCATGCTGATCAGAAGTGCAAATGTGATGAGTAATAATAGTACTAGACTATACTAGATATCTGACAAAATGACAAAATATCGTCGTGTGATGTGGCAAGCAGCCCAGCCAGAATAACAGAAAGCAGTCAACTGTAAAGAACTACGTGAAGAGGGGAATAAACCTTGACCTGGATGACTCTTCAAGTGGTGTAGAACCCGCAGTGCAGCTTGCCACTGAGAAACACAATGAGACTTCATAAACCGAGCAAGCATATGTACCGAATAACTGAGCTCGGGACATGTAATGGTAAGATAAATGAGATGACCAACTAGGCGCCGATATTACTCAGGATCATCATAAAGTGGCCCCTCCACATGCGCAAGGTTATGTTAGTGCTCCATCAGAAAGTCAATCGGTTTCGCAGCCAACTAACAAGTATGATAAAATGTTAAGGGCATATTTCCTTTGTGAAAGAAACATCCCATCTAGTCTTATAGCAATCTTTAAACCTAAGAAATACTTAAGTAAACCAAGATCCTTCATGTGAAAACAAGAGCTCAAGTATTTCTTGAATTCATTGATGAGCGATGAAGAGCTACCAGCAATCACCAAATTATCCACATAAACAAGCACGTGCAAATAAACCGAACCACGCGAGTAAACAAAAAGAGAGTAATCAGCCTTACTCTGAACAAAACCAAATGCACGTAGAGCCTGAGCCAACTTGGCAAACCAGTTGAGAGAAGCTTGTCGTGACCCGTAAAGAGATTTTTGAAGCCTACAAACTAGGCCGAGGGGCGCAGGATAGCAAGGATGAGGGCATATAAACACCTATTTGTGAAGATCGCCATGTACAAAAACAATGTGGACGTCCATCTGATGAAGTTGCCAACCACGAATGACTGCAACAAACAAAAATAGGCGAACATAACTCATCTCGCAATAGGAGAAAATGTCTCAGTATAGCATGTTCCCTCAATCTAACGATTACCCAGAATCACCAGACAAGCTTTGTGATGTTCAATGGAACCATCAGCTTTGAACTTGGTATGATAAACCCATTTGCATCCAATTGTAGTCTTATCTAAAGGAAGAGAAGCCATAGTCCAAGTCTCATTGCGCTCAAGAGCATAAATCTCATCAGTCATAGCATCACGCCAATGGGCATGCTTTGACGCCTCAGAATAAGTGGTAGGATCTGCACTAGAAGTTACTACCCCTAAAAATCTAGAATGCATATCAGAAAATATATCACAATTTACATAATCGGTTAAAGGATAGAGAACACCTGAGGATAGTGATGGCACAAGGATGATCGTAGCAGTGAGGGGATTTTAACAGTAGAGATAGAAAAACATAATCATCCAGATAAGTAGGAGGTTGACGATCGCAAACACTCTATCGAGAAGGAGGCAAGTCAGCCGCAAGAGGCAGCGCCGCTAGGGATGGAGTTAGCGGCAAATAAGGCAATGGAGCGGTGTAATCAGGCGGCAGGGGCATCGTGGCATCAGGCGGTGCATTGGCGGTATAATTAGTTGGAGTAACTGCAGTAGAGTCTGGCGGTGCCACCGTTGTTGGCGGAGGAAACGCTAGCGCAAGAACGACATTGCCATCCTCGACCACAAGAGGCGGCATCTGATCCGGTGTCAAGTCAAAATCTGGTGGCGGTAGAGGTGAAGTCGGTGACAAGGTGACGGCACCAATGGAGCCGATGTCGGAAAATCGTCAAACCAAGTGTTAGTTTGTGACTGTGCAGGTTGAACAGGTACAGATGGCACAGCAACCAGGAACTGGTCTTCAAAAAATTAGCATCTCGAGTGTTGAAGAAAGTGCAAGATTCCAAGTCATAAAAGTGATAGCCTTTCATTCCAGCAGGATACCTAAGAAAAACACAACGTCGACTTCTTGGAGCAAACTCGTCATGATATCTGGGAATGTATGAGGCATAACACAAACAGCCAAAAACACGCAAAATCTTGTAGTTTGGAGTGTGTCCATAGAGTAACTCAAATGGTGTGCGTCCATTGAGTTGCTTCGTAGGCATTTGGTTAATAAGATATGCAAGAGTGAGAACACATTCTCCCCAAAAATCAATAGGCAAAGTAGCTTGAAAGTACAAAGCACGAGCCACATTTAACAAATGGTGATGCCTGCGCTCTACACAGTCATTTTGCTGTGGTGTATCAACCATAAAAATCTGAAAAATAAAGCCGGAATTAGCAAAGTATGATCTGAAAGGTAGGAAATTATCAGCACGAACGCAACAAATAGAGCACCCAAATCAATTCTTGATCAAAGCACAAAATTCTATAAATCTAGAAGGTAAATCTGACTTAGCCACTAATACATCGATTTGATTAGTCACATCGGTTTAAAATCATCAATTAGCCAATAAATGAAATCATCAACCACCAATAACTAATTAGTCACATCAGCTAATACAAACCGATGTAATCAAAATAGTTAACACAACCAACTACTTAACATATGTAATCTAATAATCTAACCGCCAACTTTCCGCTAATCCCCAAGCACGGTCATATCTCTCAACAAGGGATGGAAAAATAGACTTGCAATCCATGAGTCAAGTGGGTTGCCTATCTTTAAATTTGAATGTGTATGAGTAAAATGGATAATGGATCAAATGAGTAATTAAGAAATATGGATTGGACGGGTTTGGTTTGCGGGTTGATCGCGGGTTTACCTATATGAATTAAAATTCATAGATTTACTCATATAAGCAGTGGCGGAACCAGGAGTATATGTTAGGGGGGCAAAAAAAAGGTTAAATTTTTTTTTGTAACACTAAATAAAATAATTTTTAACAAACAACGCTTACATAATAATATGAATACAATTAGATTTTTACAACAAAGAACTGTCACTGCATAAAAAACTACGTTCCAATACTTGGGTTGCTAGAACTAGAACCACTAACCGCAGGAGACAACTGAGTCCTACGATGTTGCATACGTTGATAACGTTGCAAAATTGGTTCATTATCAATCCCAACAAAAATCGCCTTCTCAATATGCACTGTCATAACATCATTCATCTCCCATTCCGTTGCGTAAATCAGTGTTGATTCTCTTCATGGCTGAAAAAACTCGTTCAACAGAAGCAGTTGCAACTGGTAGAACTAAGATTAACTCAATAAGACGATATACCAGTGGAAAACATGTATGCCTAGTTGTTTGAACCATCTTTTGAGCAAGACTTCCAAAGTCCTCAAAAGCCAAAAACTCATGATCAAGTTGCACATTATGAATGAAAGTACTAAGTTGTTGATGAAGGCGGGAACGATCTTCTACAGAGAAGTCACTTGGATATAGTTCAGCAAGACGAACTAACTTACCAATATCAAACTTAGAAAATGAATCTCTTGGATCAAGGCAAGCCATACAAGTGAGTAACTCCATATTTGCTTCCAAAAATCGATTGTTCATTTCATGAATCATCCTATCAACAACCTAGTATTCAGAAAATAAAAGGTTAGCATGTAGCAGTGAAAAAAAATTACAAATCAAATTAAATAAGGTATGCAAATTATAAAAGTAATACTTGAAGAAAAGTATCAACACGAAAGAAATCACCATGGGTCTACATTTGCGTAAGTCGTTTCCTACGACCACGAATTGTTCGTTCATCTTCCATATTAACTATCGAGATGTCATGATTGACACAAAATGCGTTGACTTCATTTAACAACTCATCCCAACCATTCTCTCTGTATTGTTGCAACTCAAACTTCATTGTATTCATCAAACTCACAGCCAACACAATATTTTGATTCTTTTGTTGCAAAGCATAGGACAAAGCATCTACAAATCCCAACAAACACTTCATCATAAGCATCACAAAAACAAATTCATAACTCTCCATTTGCTCAAGCAAACCACTCGCTGAAGATTTACTCATATTTGCATTACCATCATCGTGGACGTTTTCAATCAATTGCAAAATAGATTCCCACATAGTAATGAAACGAATAATAGTAGTGTAATGTGACCCCCAACGAGTATTCCCCGGCCTTCTCAAACTAGTCTCTTGATTTTTGCCTCTTCCACTCACAATATCTCTATTCTCCAATCCCTCTACAAGTCTAGCATGTTCTAAATCAAGAAGCATGTCTTTTCTTCTACATGAAGCTCCAGCTAAATTCACAATCATACCAAGATAAACGAAAAACTAACACACAGTTCGATTATCATTAGCAACAGCAAGAACAACCAATTGAAACTGGTGAGAAAAATAATGGACATACCTTGCAGATGAGTTTTCTTTCAATATCAAAGCTTTCAGTCCATTATACTCTCCTCGCATATTTAAGGCTCCATCATATCCCTGACCTCTCAACTTTGACATTGATAATTTATGCTTTGCAAACAATTCATCAATAACACTCTTCAAACTAATAGCAGAAGTATTACGCACATGCACAACACTAAGAAAACGTTCAAGAATGCATTCTTGTTTGTTGACATATCTTAAAACAACCCCCATTTGCTCTTTTATTGATGCATCTCTAGCCTCATCAACCAATATAGAAAAATAACTATCTCCAATATCATATACAATAACATTTGTTACCTCACTTGCACAAGCACTTGATAGTTCCTTCTGTACTTTGGGAGATGTGAACTTGCAATTTCCAGGGCCATTTTCATTCATGGTCCTAGCAACAACGTCATTTCGCTTGCAATACCAGTCAATCATTTCGAGATAATTGCCCTTATTAAAAGAATCCAGCCCTTCATCATGGCCACGAAAAGCCATACCTTGATTTAGCAAGAACCGTGTCACATCCAAAGCGGCTGTCAAACGCGTGCGATATGCAATCTCCGATTCCCGCCCATGTGCCTGATAAGAATGAAGGATACTCTGTCTTTGACGCTTAAATGCATACAATTGTTGAGCTGCATCATTATGAGAACTACCCGCTACGCCAACATGTTTCTTATAGATATCAAGCGCTTTCTTCCAATTGTTAACCCCACTCACAGTAAATGCATCCTCTCCATCTCGACATCCCTTATGTGAATTCCTAAAGAGATAGCAACAAAAGCAAAATGTTGCATCCTTTGACGCGCTATACTCCAACCAATCAAATTTTTCATACCACGAAGGTTGAAAACATCTATAGTCATTTCTATGCTTTGTCTTTGGAAAAGAATGACCCTTAGGTTGGCAAGGACCTCTTAACACATATTCTCTCATCACTTGATCTCTAATAGAAACATCAAAATCCTTAATAGGTTTACGTTTCCCGAGATCATTTATAACATCATCCGAATTGAACTCAACACGAGAATGCTTTTGACTACTACCCTCTTCATTAATCCTTTCTTCATTTGGTTCACTCGGTCTCTTAAAAATAGATGATCCACTACTTAGAATTATGAATTTATCCATATCCTATTTGACATAAAATAAGAAAAATATGTCAAATTAAATATGTATATGCTATTCAATATTCACAATTTCTCAAAAATATGTCTAATTAAATGTGTCTAATTAAATATGTATAATTAAATATGTCCAATTAAATATGTCTAATTAAATATGTCTAATTAAATATGTCTACTTAAATATGTCTAATTAAATATGTCTAATTAAATATGTCTAATTAAATATGTCTAATTAAATATGTCTAATTAAATATGTCTAATTATTCAAATCTATATTTAGCACAATTTCACAATTTCAACACAACCACTAAATTATTCATATCTATATATATTCAATATTCACAATTTCATACAAATAAGCAACTCAATTCAAGTTATTAAACATAAATTACACTCCAAAAATATGTTGGCTCCTTGATACCTTGTCCCTTGGTTTGGCTTGGATGCGGACCACGTGATTGCGGCGCGGCAGGAGGTGGAAAGCAGTGGCTGGCCGGTGGCAGTGGTGGTCTAGTCTGGTGGATCTGCGCTGCACTGGCTGGGGCTTAGAGTTGGAGCCAAAGTAATATTGCTGCCTCTCAATTCTCAAACGTATATATTAGGTTAGGCCATAATGGCCATTAGTTATTTAGATTTTGTTTGGGCCAATTGGGCTGAAGCCCAATTTCAGCCCAATTGGCCTTACATTTTTTTTCCTTCAGCTAAACAAAACGACTTCGTTTCACTAAGCCAAAACGACGTCGTTTTGTTTAGTTATACAAAAAAAACAAAAATCATCATCTTCTTCAATCAGCTCGTCGGCCTCTTCCGCTCGCTCTGGCGCCGACGACTCAAGGGGGCGGAATCCGGTGGCTCTAGGCCTAAATTCCGGGCCGCCGGATCCTAGGGGAGGCGCTAGCACCCCCTCGCCCCCCTAGTTCCGCCTCTGCGTATAAGTTGGTATATAAACCCATATTGGTCAATAAATGGGTTTAAACCCACAACTTTACCCACATGTATTGGCATACACTAACACAGAGACCCCCCCTCTAGCATGGGTTTTAAAAACCGGTGCTAAATATATAATAGCACCGGGTTTTTTTAATTTCAACACCAATTTTTAAAACCGGTATTTATTTAACACCAGTTTGTTTTAGTTCTAACACCGGTTTTTTAAAAATCGGTGCTAAATTTTACAATAACACCGGTTTTGGAAACATTAGCACCGATTTTTAAAAACCGGAAATAAAAATTTGAAAATTTCATTTTTCCTGCCAAAGAAATATCCAAAACTTTTAAAATAGCACCAGTTTTGGAAATATTAGCACTGGTTTTTAAAAATCTGTGCTAAAAACATGTAAAATTCTATCTTCCCGCCAAAATATTCAAAATAGCACCGGTTTTCTTAATAAATAGCACCGATTTTAAAAACCGGTGCTAAAAATTAAAAAATAGCGCCGGTTTTAAAAATTGGTGCTACAAATTAAAAAATTAAAAACCGGTGCTAAAATTAAGAAAGAGCACCGGTTTTTTAAAAAAATAGCACAGGTTTTTAACCGGTGCTAAAAATTTTCAAAATTCATTTTCCTGTCAAATAAATAGCCAAAAATTTTAAAATAGCACCAGTTTTGGAAACATTAGCACCGTTTTAAAAAATCGGTGCTAAAATTTAAAAAATAGCACCTTTGGAAGAAAATAGCACCGGTTTAGACAAAAATTTAAAAATTTTCCCGCCAAAGAAATTGCCAAAAAAATTGCCAAAAAAATTTCCCACCAAAGAAATCGCTAAAAATTTAAATTCAATATTCCTGCCAAAAAATTCCATATAGTCATCGAAATTTTTTAAAGTTCAATTTTTCCGCCAATGAATTCAAAAAATTTTGCCAAAAATTTCAAACAATATTCCCAGAAATTTCACGAGCTGGGAGCAGCTGCGCAGCCCCTGTAAGCTATTTTTTAAAAAAATTTCAAAATCGTTCACTTCTTTTATTGACTTTAACTAATAACTAAGTTAAGTTCAATTAATCAACGATCAACCTTTATTGACCTAATATATACAAATAAGAATAAAATTTGTTTACATTAACTAATTTACGTTCAACCCTTAATTGATTTATTATACATAAATACAAGACTAAAATATTTTTCCCTACAAAGTATCTTATACCATGTTTTGGCCCCCATTTGCAAATCAACCCTTAGACGGTACCCAACAAATTTAAAACAGTTTGTTTGGTCCCCAAAGGTGGTTTTCAGGTAAGACTAAATAGTTTTCCAGTGTAGTCAAGGGAATAATGGTAATTTTACTAATGAGCAAATATTTTCAATTAAAAAATCCTAATTTTATTTTTTTTGGATTTTAAAAAACTTCATGCTCGAGCCCTCAATCCTCGAGCCCTCGAACATCCTGCCTCGAGCTATCGACCCACGAGCCCTCGAACCTCCTGCCTCCTGCCGTGAGCCTCGAGTCCTCGAACCTCCTGCCTCCAGCCGTGAGCCTCGAGTCCTCGAACCTCCTGCCTCGAGCCTTAATTTTGAATGTGGGGATATTTGACCACTTCACGCTCGAGGCTCGAATCTTGAACCTTGAGCCCTCAAACCTCCTGCCTCGAGCCCTCGAACCTCCTACCTCGAGCCCTCGAACCTCCTGCCTCGAGCTCTCGAACCTCCTGCCTCGAGCCCTCAAACCTTCTTATTTGACTCTATATATAAATACTAGTGACTAAGCTGACTTTAACTAATCAACGCTCAAACTTTACTTGAGTTTCAATATTTAAACACTAATAACTAGGTTGACATTTTCTAATCAACGATCAAGCTTTACTTGACTTTCAATAAAAAAACACTAATAACAAAGTTTGCTTTAACTAATTAACGGTCAAACTTATTTGAATTAGTATATAATAAATACTAATAAAAATGTTTGATTTTGTCTAATTAACAGTCAAACTTTACTTGACCATCACTATATAGAAACACTAGTGACTAAGTTAACTTTAATTAAACAACGGTCAAACTTTACTTGACTCTCTCTCCATATAGAAACACTAGTGACTATTTCGCGGCCTAGTGTTCCCTGACCTAGTCTGCATTTAGACGCTCCATGCTGGAAACACAGATTTAAAAATTTTCTCTCCCTCATGAACATACATAAGGTGATCTTCGTTCTGGGTATAATTGAGGTGGAAATTCTTTGGGGCTATTCGGATTCATCATAGATGTCACGAGATATTTCACGGTGTGTTGGTTGATCTGGCGGCCGGCCATGGTGGATTGATTTAATCAGAATCATAAAGAATAGCACTCTCAATTTGTTGGCCCTGTTTCACAGTTGCATAAGAATTCTCAGAAGAAAAGGAACGGAAGAGCAGATTCTTGTAATTGGTAGTTTTCTCAATTTTTGCCCAGATTCCGGTGACTCAATAACGCCGGAAAATATGGTCCGGCAATCACATCTATCAGTTGGCAGTGGCAACTCGACTAATATGCTAAATAGTAACCCTTCGAGGGATGGAGGTTTGAGTACTCGAAGGAAAGCCGAGGGATGGTTCGAGGATGGAAGGATGGTTCGAGGATGGAAGGATGGTCCGAGGGCTGAAGGAGATTTTGATGGATTCGAGTGCTCGAGATGGGCAATCGAGTGCTGGAAGTGCTCAAGTAATCGAGGGCAGTTTGCGGTTAGGGAAAATGGAGTTATCGATGAATTTTAGTACCGAAGGTATTCGGGTACCGGACATGCTCAAAAACTCGAGGGTGTGTGTTATTCGAGTCTCAGGGATGATTCGAGGATGGAAGGATTAAGCTGAATGTGTTCTTGGGCTCGTTGGGGATATTCGAGGACTAAAGGTGCTCTTCTGCTCTGTTCTCGAAGTGGTCCTGGTGATGCTCGAGATCTTGAGGGGGCAATTCGTGTGCTGGAAGCTTTTGGGTGTGTAGGGGGGGGGGCACTCGAGGGCTGAAGGTGTTCGAGTGCTTTGTCCTCAATGTGGTGCTGGTAGTGCTCGAGTACTTGAGGTAGCCATTTGAGTGTCGTAAGCTCCCGAGTGCTTGTGGGGGGCATTTGAGGGCTGAAGGTGTTCGAGTGCTCTGTCCTCGAGGGGGGACTCATGAAGAAACCTCGAGGGATAGCTACTATTGGATTGAAAAAAAAATAAACAAAAAAAAATTTACAGCAGCTTCTCTCCATATGGTGGAAAGAATTCTCCACGGTTGCAGCATGGCCACGAAGGTCGGGTAGGAGATAAATTAATTCTGCGTACGCATATTAATTAACCCCTTGCTAGGTATCACTTGGAATTAACGGTTTGCGCTATTTGCCTGCGCTGCACTGAAAAGTGCAAAATAGCATCAGGCTGTCCATTTGCCTAAAATGGGAAGAACGGTTACAAAACCGTTACGCGGGGCGTGCGCGGTAGAAGTCATGCCTGGTCTCTTATGCTTAGGAGGTCTATCCGTGGGGAACACTTGGGAGCACATTGGACTACGGTCAAACTGCTCCCAACCCCATGGAGAAAGCCTCAGCCCTCATCCAGAGATCGTTATCGAAGGCCAATAACACCTCTTTATGTTCATCTTAAAGGTGTACATGGTAGAAGCGGTGTGCAAAGCCCTTTTAGGAGGACATGTCATACTACTTCATTCATTGGAAGACCGAGTACCACTCTCAGATTTGAAGACACCCGTGGGGAGCAAACCACGGCGCAAGAGCCGGTTCACACCACCGATAGCAAGAGCCGGTTCACACCACCGGTAGCAAGAGCCGGTTCACACCACCGGTAGCAAGAGCCGGTTCACACCACCGGTAGCAAGAGCCAGTTCACACCACCGGTAGCAGGGATGTAAAATGGAGCGAGGAGGCAAGTGAGTTTGTTCTCACGCCTCTCTGTTTTTTTCAGGGATGGCTTATACAGGCCCCGGTCACCACGAAGGGACTCTGTTGAAGGAATAGCTCATACAGGCCCCGGTCACCACGATGGGTTGTAATACTTTTCATGGATGATTTCCACAGGCCCCGGTCATCACGATGGGAATAGTTTCTTTTGGTCACCTGGTTGTAACATTCAGATCAGGGGTAGTTTTTTAGGTAACATGTATTAAGGGAGTGGGATAATGTTCCCACTCCCGTACACTCCCACGGTTTCTTTTTATTTACCATTACCTTCGACTAGTGACTAAGCTGAACAGTGATGAAGCTTAGGCATAAAAACTCACAGCATTTGAGTGCTTTCATTCTAGTGAACTTGTACTCTACCCCGGCCTTGTTTGCTGGTTTGATGGCAACCATCGACCAAGTGCTATGTTTTTTATGCCGAATTTCTGACCTATCTTGCAGCCTCATGAACACCCATGTATGGATTCTTATGGAGCTCCTCAGGGAAAAACTGGGTTGATTTGTGAGGGGATGCTTAAGGATAATCTATGATGTTCCTTGCTGATAGTGGATAGGTAGTTTGAAAGTTCATTTGGGAATGGAATTGAGGATGGGTTTCATACATAGAGATCGTTACTACCCAACTGATTCGGGTGAGCTTGGGCTCGAATCCCGGTACTTGACCTGCCTAGCTTGTGTTCAGATCCCAGCCTACCCCTCCGGCCTAGCTAGTGCTCAAACCCGATCACCTTCTGGCCATGCGTGCACTCGAAACTTGGGAAACTCTCACCCTTGAAAGCGCCCACCAAACCACGACCTTGCATGTGTTCAAACTCCGGCAAACTCCCAGCCTCGCTTGTGCTCAGTTCCCGGAAACCGGCCTGGTCTTACCTGAATTAGTTGGAGTTGAGACTGATTTGCTATGCTCTATGCCATGGACGTGGATTTCTTTTTATTCACTTTGAACATCCATATGTATGCCCAAAAAAGACAAATGGAACAGCTGATTCTCGTAACTGGTGGATTCACTTATTTTGCCCAGTTCCCGGTGAGTCATTGGTGTCGGAAAGTCGCGTTTGAGGTGAGGAAGCAAGTCTAGACGCGAGATTCATTTTTACAGTTGGATCGGGACATTTTGAATTCGGACCTCGAAAGGATTACACCCTTGAAGGGGCTATGCCCTCGAAGGGGTTATACCCTCGAAGGGGCTCTGCCCTCGAAGGGGTTAATCTCTCGAAGGGGCTCTACCCTCGAAGGGGTTATATCCTCCAGGGGGCTCTGCCCTCGAAGGGGTTATACCCTCGAAGGGGCCCTGCCCTCGAAGGGGCTCTGCCCTCGATGGGGTTATACCCTCGAGGGGGCTCTGCCCTCGATGGGGTTATACCCTCGAGGGGGCTCTTCCCTCAAACGTGTTATACCCTTGAAGGGGCCCTTCCCTCGAAGGGGTTATACCCTCGATGGGGTTATACCCTCGAAGGGGTTATACCCTCGAAGGGGCTCTGCCCTCGAAGGGGTTATACCCTCGAAGGGGCTCTGCCCTCGAAGGGGTTATACCATCGAAGGGCCATTGCCCTCGAAAGGGCTCTGCCCTCGAAGGGGTTATACCCTCAAGGGGGCTCTACCAACGAAGGAGTTATACTCTCGAAGGGGCCCTGACCTCGAAGGAGTTATACCCTCGAAGGGGTTTTTCCCTTGAAGGGGCTTTGCCCTTGAAGGGGTCATACCCTCGAAGGGGCGTTGCCCTCGAAGGGGTATACCCATAAAGGGACTTTGCCCTCGAAGGGGCCCATTATAAAAAAAATAGCAGCCTCTCATCATCTGACCACAAGGATTCCCACTGTTACTTGCATGGCAATTCGGCCAGGAAGGCCAAGTTCACTCTCAGTTTGGAAGGCAGTCGTCGGGCTTTAGCGACGGTTGGGCTCACACCCGTGGGGAAAAAACCACGGTTCGAGAACCGGTTCACACGTCCGGTGGTATGGAAGTTGTACTGTTTGGTTGCGCTATTTGCCAGGGTCAGAATGCCCGAGTTTGCGCTATTTGCCTGCGCTGCACTAAAAAGTGCAAAATGGCATCAGGCTGTCCATTTGCCTAAAATGGAAAGAACGGTTACAAAACCATTACGCGGGGCATGCGCGGTACAAGTCACGCCCGATCTCTTCATCATTAGGAGGTCTATCGGCGGGGAACACTAGGAAGCAACACAGATTACGGTCAATCTGCTCCCAACCCCATCGAGAAAACCTCGGTACTCATCCAAAGATCGTTATTGAAGGCCAATAACAACTCTTTATCTTCATCTTAGAGGTGTACATGGAAGAAGTGGTGTACCAGCTCTTCGTGGAGAAGACGACATACTGCTTCACTTGAAGGCCGAGACCATTCTCGACTTGGAAGACACCTGTGGGGAACAAACTACGGCTGAAGAGCCAGTTCACACAACCTGTTGTATGGAAGTTGCATGGAGTGAGGGGCCAATGATTTTGTTCTCATACCCCTTGGTAGTTTCATAGAAGATTTCTACAGGCTCCTGTCATCACGAAGGGGTAGCATCTTTTTGGGCCACCTGGCTTCATCTAGACCAGGGGTAGCTTCGTAGGTATCCTATATTCACGGAGTGGGACAAGGTCCCCACTACCAAAGACTTTTTCGGTTGTATTTTTGAGCCACCTGATTGTACCATCTAGATCAGGGGTAGTTTTGTAGGTTTCACTATATCATGGGAGTGTGATAATGTTCCCACTCCCGTAGACTCTCACGGTTTCTTTCTATTTACCATTACTTTTGACTAGTGACTAAGCTAACTTTAACTAATCAACAGTCAATTTTTACTCGACTTTCAATATATAAACACTAATAAATAGGTTGACTTTGTCTAATCAACGGTCAAACTTTACTTGACTTTCAATAAATAAACACTAATAAGAAAGTTAACTTTAACTAATTAACGGTCAAACATTATTTGAAATAGTACATAATAAATACTAATAAAAATGTTTGACTATGTCTAATCAACGGTCAAACCTTACTTGACTTTCTATATATAAATACTAGTGACTAAGTTGACTTTAACTAATCAACGGTCAAACTTTACTTGTCTGTCTCTCTCTGTATAGAAACACTAGTGACTAAGCACAACGGACTACGGTCAAACTGCTCCCAACCCCATAGAGAAAGCCTCGGCCCTCATCCAGAGACCGTTATCGAAGGCCAATAACACCTCTTTATCTTCATCTTAGAGGTGTAAATGGTAGAAGCGGTGTGCAAGCCCTTTTAGGAGGATATGTCATACTACTTCATTCATTGGAAGATCGAGACCACTCTCGGAGTTGAAGACACCCGTGAGGAGCAAACCACGGCGCAAGAGCCGGTTCACACCACCGGTAGCATGGATGTAACATGGAGCGAGGAGGCTAGTGAGTTTGTTCTCCTACCCCTCTGTTTTTTCAGGGATGGCTTATACAGGCCCCGATCACCACGACGGGACTCTGTTGAAGGGATGGCTCATACAGGTCCCGGTCACCACGACGGGTTGTAATATTTTCCATGGATGGTTCCCACAGGCCCCGGTCATCACGACGGGACTAGTTTCTTTTGGTCACCTGGTTGCAACATTTAGATCAGGGGTAGTATTTTAGGTAATATATATTAAGAGAGTTGGCTAATGTCCCCACTCCCGTACATTCCCACGGCATTTTTTGGGGCACCTGATTGTACCATCTAGATCAGGGGTAATTTAGTAGGTTTCATTGTATAACGGGAGTGGGAAAATGTTCCCACTCCCGTAGCCTCTCACGGTTTCTTTTTATTTACCATTACCTTCTACTAGTGACTAAGCTGACTTTAACTAAACAACGGTCAAACTTTACTTGACTCTCTCTCTCTCTCTATGTAGAAACACTAGTGACTAAGCTGACTTTAACGAATCAACAGTAAATTTTTACTCGACTTTCAATATATGAACACTAATAACTAGGTTGACTTTGTCTAATCAACGGTCAAACTTTACTTGACTCTCTCTCTCTATATATATATAGAAATACTAGTGATTAAGCTGACTTTAACTAATCAACGGTCAAACTTTACTCGACTTTCAATATTTAAACACTAATAACTAGGTTGACTTTGTCTAAACAACGGTCAAACTTTACTTGACTCTCTCTCCATATAGAAATACTAGTGACTAAGTTGTCTTTAACTAATCAACGGTCAAACTTTACTCGACTTTCAATATATAACACTAACAACTAGGTTGACTCTGTCTAATTAACGGTCAAGCATTACATGACTTTCAATGAATAAACACTAATAACAAAGTTGACTTTAACTAATTAACGGTTAAACTTTATTTGAATTAGTATATATTAAATACAAATAATAATGTTTGACTTTGTCTAATCAATGGTCAAACCTTACTTGACTTTCTATATATAAATACCAGTGACTAAGTTAACTTTAACTAATCAATGGTCAAACTTTACTTGACTTTCTCTCTCTCTCTCTCTCTCAGTATAGAAACACTAGTGACTAAGCTGACTTTAACTAATCAACAGTCAAACTTTACTCGATTTTCAATATTTTAACACTAATAACTAAGTTGACTTTAACTAATCCACGATCAAACTTCACTTAAATTAGTATATATAAATACAAATAAAAAAGGCTGGAAATAAGTGAAATAACTATTATACCCCTGTGGAAAAAATAAAAAAGGAAACCCTGCCCTAATTTCTTCATTTTCTTTCTTCCCAAAATTCATCCTTCACATTTCCCTCGCCGCTGCTCGACTAATCGATGATCGATGGTGGTTCAATTGGTGTGGGCATGGTAGTTCGTTTGGAGATTAGTCAGCGGCGGCGATATGGTGGTTCGATTGGAGCAGTTGTGGAGTAGCGGTGCCAAAGTTGTGCGCTGCAGCGGGGGATAGAGTTTTTGATGGAGCTAGGAGGTGGCGGAGGTAGGGAGTGGCAGAGCTAGGGCACCGGTGGCAGAGCTAGGTTCTTTCTGGTGGCTGGTGGTGTGGGTTTCTGGCGGAGCTAGGAGCGCCTTCTATTTTCCCCATTTTCCTCACCGCTGAGCACCTTCTGGAACACCAGCAATGTCCATGAAACCCTCAAAAATTTCACAAAACCTTCAGCCTCCCTAAAGCACAGTAAGAAACTGCTCAAAACAGTAAAATGTTTCAATCAAATTAGTTTTCTCGAATTCCAGGGTTAATTTTGATCGTTCTGCAGGGAGAAAGAGTTGGAGATGTTAAACATGGTGAAAAAAAGGTGAAATGAGTGTAAATGATAACGATTCTATTAATAGGTTTAAGGAACTACAGGTAGAAAATAGGATATATTTGGACTCTCATGAATCGCTTGCTCCAGAAGTTGTGAATGCTTCGATGTCGAAATTGAGGGTTCAGCTCGAACCGTTTCGAGTTGCGGCGAATGAGAAATCTCCGTGGGAGGAGAAATGTTCGGTGGTGAGATTGGGAGATAAGTTGCAGCAGCACAAGAGGAATAAACCGTGGAAGAAGATGAGGATGAAGTAGATTGCTGAGAAGAAGGTGAAGGTCTTTTATATGTTGCTTTCTGATTGCAATGCTTGTTGTTTCGAGAGTTGGTTGTTGTTTCTAGAGTTGATCGTGATTTCTATTAAATTGTTTTGTTTTTTTATATATTTAGAAGCTCGAGGAGTTTGAGAAATATGAGAAAGAAGCTGATGAGTGGATGGCTAGACAGATAGCCAAGGAAGTTGCCCGAGGAAAGGTAATGATCACTGGATTCTTCGCAGTTTTTTCTGCTTGTGCTGCTTTGCTTGGTTTTCGAATAATCTGATGTCGTTGGTGCCTTTTCGTGTTTTGATTGAGAATATTAACGTGGTAAATTGCTTGGAGTATTGAAATTTATTAGTTTTGCAATTAAGATATTACTGCCACTTCTTGTTCATGGGAGGAAACCTTAATGTGCCTTTGGATCTGCATATGAACATTTAAAGGAGCAGTGTGCCAGTTCTTTTTGTTGCAAAATGTGCTGAGAAAGCTTGAATAAATTTCAATGTTCTAGTGAACAACATCTCTAAAAACTAGGCGAGAAAGCTTCGGTAGAGCAAGATGGCTAAGATGTTTCAAGTTGATCACTGACTTTTGCCATTTGTATGTAGGTTCGAAGAGTATGGGATGCATACATTAGACCTGGTGGAAGGTTAGCGTTTTATTTAATTGGTAAATTAGATGTCACTTCAAATTGTGAACCCTTCTTAGTCTTGAGTAAAGCAATAAGGGCATTAGTAAAGTCAATGATACTGAATGAACCTTTCCCCTTTTCCCCTTGTGATTGTTCATGCATAGTACTATATTTGGTAGTAGAATGGACAGTAGATATAACTAAAGACTTGCTTGAGCAACTCCGGCATTGGTTCGGAGCTTAATCTTTCTAACTTATAACAATAGTGCTAGTAGGCCATACATGATACGTGTGTCACTTTTTACGCATCAGAGAAGCTTTAAATTTAAACCTATGCTTATATTTGTGATTCATTTCATGTTTCTGCTAAATAGTTCTTGGTACTGTTAATTATCAGTTTCATTGTGAACTATGTAGTTGCTCAACAGAACGAAGAAATTGCAAAGTTGGTGAAGGAGACACAAATGAATAAAGATCACATGCTTCAGGTACCGAATAACTGTGTTGTTCTAGAATGAATCAAGCATGTGCTAAGTTTTCCTATTTATTATGTCATTATAAAAGTATTGCTCAGGCAAATGAAGAAGCCCTTAAACAGCTTGAAACTACATATGAGAAATCAAAGGCAGAGGTATCACACCATCATTGTTTTGTTATTGTTGAACGCATTGAGTTTTCTTGCTAAACATTTGGGTATTGCTAAGCATAGGGTGAATTGACTTGGCGGAGCTAGTCAGTAGACATTCACTAAACCTTTTCTTATTTATATAGGCTGCTTGTGACATTATTTTCAAATCGTAAGGTAAAACATAATGAGATAGACTTCTATGCTGAGTGGAGTTTTGATTACTCTTTTTTTTTCTCCATGTTTATTTAGATCTAAACTACGTAGTCCCTTTGTGTGTATGTTTGATTCCTTTGTCTGTTTGAATATACAGAGGATTTCCAATTTGTCTTAAGTATGTTCCTGGCATTAGCTTATGAACATACAATGAGCCTTCCTAGGTAAGATTTACTGATTTAGTTACAGTTACCTTTCCCCCCTACCATTTTTGCAAGCTAAATTGAAGTTTGTAGTTGTATGGTCTTGTAGATGCATATGGAAGCATTTTTAAGGATCATAGATTGAAGATTAGTTGTGTGGTTTAGCCTTGTGATTTGATGTGTATACGCCACATGATTCAATTGCTAGTTCAAGCTAAAGTTATGTTTAGTCCCGTAGATAGTTATGTTTAGTCCCATTGATTATTAATTTTGTATCATAACTTTTTCGGTATTATTTCTATATTATCAATTTTGTGAAGTTGATTTTATTATTAAATTAATGTGGAAATAAATTGTTAATTTCGGGTCTTTTTCCCTTCCTCTGAAAGCGGCAGCAATTTTTTTCGTCGTTGAAAATAATTTAGCACCGGTTAAAAAATTAGTGCTAACAAAAAAACCGGTGCTAAATTAGCACCGATTAACAAAAAAAATTGGTGCTAAAAGTAGGAATTTAGCACCGGTTTTTCCCAACTGGTGAAACCGTTTCTTCGGTTACTCAGACCCCGGTTTTTTTTAACGAAAAAAATCAGTGCTAGAGGGGGGGGGGGAGGGGGTCTCTGTGGTAGTGATATAAACTCATATGGGTCACTATATGGGTTGAAACCCGTGAATTTTACCCATGTGTGTTTATAAACCCATATGAGTTCATATGTGTTGAAACCCGCAGGTTTGCTTCTTTTTAACCTGCAATTTGAATGATTTTTGACCTGCAAGTTGAGCGAATTTCAATCCGACTAGTTTTGACCCGACCCATTTTTTTACCCGTTATAAAATGAGTCGAAGGTTATACCCATAATTTTAACTACCCATATTACCCAACCAATATTCAGTCCGTTCACTCATTTGCCACCCCAACTCTCATCTAAGTGAAGATATAGGGATGCAGTGCTAGCCTGCTAGGTGGAAAACTGAGCAATATAAAATTGAAGTGGAATTTATGAAGAAGAGGAATAATTCGAGATCACCATGAATGCAATCCTGTTGATTGGTCCATGTACTGGTGGTATCAATGGTCCTAAAATGTGAAGCAGAGGGGTAGCTCACAGTCTACTGGCAGCCTTCTTATGATCAAATCATACGAGAGAATCCCTAGCATGCACGATTCCAATCCCATCACTCATCCCAGCCATCTGAATTTGGGACTCCTTCTAAGCCATCCACGCTCTACCTTTATGACCTCTTTTTATGACCCACAGTTGAAACTCCAAGATTTTTATGGCCTGCGTTTTCCACCTAGGGATCCTTTTAGGTTAGGTGTGTTTGGTTTCGAACTAGGGGAATTGGAAATTAATTCCCTCATGTTTATAGGAAATTGATACTGTACTTGAATGATTATTTAGAATACGAAGGAATAGGGCATATGTAATAAGGTGTATTAAAGGGAACATATAAGAAATATTACTCCCGCTTTTAAAAAAGTACCAATATAACCCTTGGCGGACATTAAATCAGAAACTCGTAACTCTACCGTCATAATTAATTAAAATATCTCTGGATATCATTCTAAATTTTCAATGACCATTTTATTCCTAATCCTTTTTTGACCACCACCCCCAACCCAACCACCACCTTCTCCACTACCTTAAGGTCATGTATTGGTATATTCCAAATTATAATTTATTATAATTTTTGAATTTATTATTTTTAGGAGGATAATACTATACTCTTTTTTCACTTGGTTATTTTAATGATGTAGTGTGATCATTTGTAATTTATTTCATTTTAGAATATATCCCTTAACTAATTTCAGTTATGTTTTTATTTTAGGGTTTAGAATATTCAGTTTTGATTTTATTATAATTAGATTTGATAAGTTTTGATATGACAGATTCATTCAAGATTCAACCAATATTTGGATTGATTTACATGGATGAATATGGTCATCATTTAGATTTATTTTATGTATTTTAGTTAAATACGGTTTTAGCTTCTTAAATCTGCCATAAGTCATTCCAGTTTCTTTTTGTACTGTGATGATACTCTTATGAAGATAGAATTGGGCTGGAGACTAGTCCATTAAATATTACCTTTAGCCCAATAAAGTTATGTCATGAAAGGCCATGTTGGACATTCAATACGCATTTATTAAGAATTGTGGTTACAGACAAGGAGAGTTAGAGTTTAATTAGTATTAATATGAAGGTATGTCATTCATTTTGGGGGATGGACTATTATTCCTTCTTTATGATATCAATTATTGACTTTATCATCGGGGATATGGGGTTTCCCCCGGAGTCTCTCCGAGGGATTTGTCTTACAGGTCATGAATCAAGGATCTGGTGGTGCGCAGCTTCTTCAGAGTTCCAGGCGCATCATACTGGTCGAATTATACTCTATAAATAGGGGAGGCAATCCATGAAATTTCACACCCTTTATCAATCAAATATATTTATTTTCGAGTTATACTCATTGCTTGCGAGCTATCTTCATTGTTGCTTAATTCCGATGGTTAATTAAGTATCAATACTGTAAAGTCAAGGGATTTACAAGTGAATATTTGATTGGCAATTTTGTGTGAACTTATTTTGAACAGGAAAACATTCCATGTTGGAACATGCTGATGTAGAATATTTACGCCAAGGTTTTATGGAAATCAAAGTCAGAATATTGCAGTAGTTTGGAATAAATGGAATTTGTATATTTGACTATGTATATCAGGCGTGTGAAGCATAGTTGATTTATGGAAAATCCCTACTTATATGGAGGTGATATATTCGAATATATGTGATACACTGGTATAAGGTAAATCCCTTTATTTATGGGATTTGGATATGCTTCAAGAAGTAGATTTGGAATAGGAATATTATGGAGATAATCAAGGAGTATTCCAATCTGTTCGTGGATATAAATTGGGACAAACACGGCTGCATACTCACAATTTTAATAGAGCAAAAATCTGCATACAGATTTTTGAGATTTTCGAGAATTGCAAAGAGTCAGATTACTGTGTTCCAACATATCTGACCTGCTGCACAAAGTTCATAATCATATGCCTTAATTCCTTGGGAGGAGGAGATCCAGCGTCGACGGAGTTCGAGATCAGAGGGAGTCTGATCAAGGTGGATCGGTAGCTAGGGGAGCTAGCAGAATTCACACATTATAGTTAGTAAAGATAAGTATTTTGTAACCTCTACTATGTACTGTATCTTTCTAATTAGTGGATTCATTCTGAACTGGGCCAGGCCCCGCAGATGTAGGTGGATTACACTGAACTGCGTAACCAAGTCATGTGTCTTTTACGTTTTACGTTATTATGCACTTGGTTAATTTAGTCATGTTGGAACACACTAGTAAGGACTAGAAAAAGTGGTAAAACTAAATTTCAAATACCCCTGTGAACAAATCCCGCGGGCTAGTTAATGAGCAAGTCGAGATTGAGAGCATCCCGAAGGCTAGTGATCTTGAATTTCGTGCGGCCTAAGTAAGGGTTTGCGAGTCCCTTAATTTGGTCAAAATTTTTAATTCCACTCTCCAGAATCGTCACACGAAGGAGTATAGTGTTTTTATGATGTCTTTAGTTCTTCAATTCATCATAAAGTCGATCAATCAAATCATTTAAAGCAGCATTTCTAAGGTTCGTCCTTGACCTATTGAGAAAACTCACCAATGAGAATCACTAATTCGAGACTCACCAACTCTTCGCTACAAGTTCCTGCCGGAGTTTGATGTTAATAACCCAATCAGCGTTGCACCCCGACGGGATCATGACAGAGGAGCTCCACCGTGGCCAGAGCTCTCTCTACGTCACACTTCTCGAATATGCCAATCTGTCAAACAAAGCCTTCATGGCTCTGGTGGCCACCGCGCGGTGCTGGAGCTGCTTCACCAAGCACAAGGAAAAGAGAGCCTTCACTCCAATTTTCAAAGCCCGTATAGTTCCAAATGGCGATTATCCCTGATTTCGTCCATCACCGACATTTCTCCAGTTCCTCCAAGAAACCAGGGGCGGCTGCCGGCTCTGCTACTCCAAAACCCTTGCCGGCAAAGCGGCCGCTTCCCACCTCAGTATTGAGCGGAACATGCAGAAATGGTGTTTTTAAGGCCAAAATGGGCGGACGATGGCTGGTGGAGCAGCGAAAATTTAGAAGAAAATTGGGGCTGGAAATGGTGAGCGGAGGAAATGAGGAAGGAATGAGCTCAGGGGTGTACGTGACCTTTCACCATTTAAGTTTTTTTTATTATTTTTAATTAGAGGGACATTTAGTCTTTTTTACATAAAACCGGCGAAACACTTTTATTGAACAAAATCTCAGACCAAACTAGAGTCATATTGCACTTTAAAAAAATTAGGATTATATTTATTTATCAATACTTTTTCATAGAGGTTAAGATTTGGAATCCCCGCACTGTTAGTATCGTTAGACAGTTGGTTCTCTTTCCCATTGTTAATACAACACAAATAAATATCTAAACACTCGATCTATTCTAATTGATTATGTAACTTGTAAAAATGATGGGTAAAAGATTGATTTTTGTCAATTTTTTGAGATTTTTTGAGATTTTTTGTGAGTTACTCGAACGGATATAGGTTCGGTGGATGTCATTTTTGGGTTCTCCTTCGCGAGACTATAAAATTGATCATTTAAACTCTCAAAATGGATCAAGTGAATGAAATATGGATACTCAAAATGTGTCACTCTTAAAAGAGAGAAAATAATTGGTGAAAATCGGCTCAGATAAATTTTCTCTGGGCTGTCTAAAATTCGTATGGACCACGTGGAAGTCGCTAAAATTACTTGTGTGTAATTAATGAGAAAATGATAGAATTGGTACACAGTTTTAGGCAAAATTACAGGTTTCGTTCCTCTTTTTGCAAATTGTTCCTAAAACGTTCCCATGCTATTACGAAATGTTCTCAATAGATTCCCACATATTATTAGTCGATTTAAACAAGTCAGTATCGAGTCGACCTTTATAGTTGTACTACCACAGAGATCCCCCTCTAGCACAGGTTTTCTAGCACCAATTTTTAAAACTGGTGCTAAAAATCTAATAGCACAGAGTTTTTTTTTAATTTTAACACTGATTTTTAAAATTGGTGTTAATTTAACACCGATTTTAAAATCGGTGTTAATTTAACACCGGTTTTTTTAATTTTAACACGTGGTTTTAAAAAAATCAGTGCTAAATTTTACAATAGCACCGGTTTTGGAAAATACTAGCACCAGTGCTAAAAAATTAAAATTTTCATTTTTTTTCGGCCAAAGAAATAGCCAAAAACTTTAAAATAGCACCAGTTTTGAAAATATTAGCACCGATTTTTAAAAATCGGTGCTAGATATTTGTAAAATTCTATCTTCCCACAAAAAAATCACTATAAAATTCAAAATAGCACCTTTTATTAAAAAAATAGCATCAGTTTAAAAAATTGGTGCTAAAAATTAAAACACAGCTCCGGTTTTTGTAAAAAGTAGCTCCGGTTTTAAAAATCGATGTTGAAATTAAAAATAGCACCGGCTCAAAAATTTCAAAATTCATTTTCCCGCCAAAGAAATAGCCAAAATTATTTAAATAGCTCTAGTTTTGGAAGAAAATAGCACCGATTTTAAATATCGGTGCTAAAAATTTTAAAATATCACCGGTTTTAAAAAACATGTGCTAAAATTTCAAAAATTCATTTTTCCCGCCAAAGAAATAGCCAAATTTTTTTTAAATTGCACCGATTTTTAAAAACCGATGCTAAATATTTTAAAATTTCTATCTTCCAGCCTGAAATCATAAAAAAATTCAAAATAGCAATGGTTTTTGGAAAAATAGCTATTTTAAAAGCTGGTGCTAAAAATTAAAAAATTTCATTTTTCCTGCCAAAGAAATCGGCAAAAAAATTTTAAAATTCAATCTTCCCGCCAAAAACTTCTAAATATTCGTCGAAAATTTTTTAAGTTCAATTTTTCCACAAAAAAATTTTAAAAAATTTGTCAAAAAATTTCAAATAATCTTCCTAGTAATTTCATGGGTTGGGAGCAGCTGCTTAGCCGCCCTAAGCTCTCTTTTTTTAAAACTTTCAAAATTGTTCACATCTTTGTTGACTTTAACTAATAACTAAGTTAAATTAAATTAAGCAACGATCAACCTTTACTGACCTAATATATACAAATAAGAATAAAATTTGTTTACCTTAACTAATTAACGTTCAACCCTTAATTGTTTTAGTATACATAAATACAACTTTAGCTAGTTAACGATCAAACTTTACTTGACTTTCAATAAATAAACACTAATAAATAGGCTGACTTTGACTAATCAATGGTCAAACTATACTTGACTTTCTATATATAAACACCAATAATAAAGTTGACTTTAATTAATTAACGGTCAAACTTTATTTGAATTAGTATATATTAAATACTAATAAAAATGTTTGACTTTATCTAAGCAGCGGTCAAATCTTACTTGACTTTCTATATATAAATACTAGTGACTAAATTGACTTTAACTAATCAACGGTCAAACTTTACTTGACTCTCTCTATATAGAAACACTAGTGACTAAGCTGACTTTAACTAATCAATGGTCAAACTTTACTCGACTTTCAATATATAAACACTAATAACTAGGTTGACTTTGTCTAATCAACGGTCAACCTTTACTTGACTTTTAATAAATAAACACTAATAACAAAATTAACTTTAACTAATTAACGGTCAAACTTTATTTGAATTAGTATATAATAACTACTAATAAAAATGTTTGACTTTGTTAAATCAACTGTCAAACCTTACTTGACTTTGTTAAATCAACGGTCAAACCTTACTTGACTTTCAATATAAACACTAATAACAAAGTTGATTTTAACTAATTAACGATCAAACTTTATTTGTTGTATATAATAAATACTAATAAAAATGTTTGACTTAGTCTAATCAATGGTCAAATCTTACTTGATTTTCAATAAATAAACACTAATAACAAAGTTGACTTTAACTAATTAACGGTCACACTTTATTTGAATTAGTAGATAATAAATACTAATAAAAATGTTTGATCTTGTCTAATGAACGGTCAAACCTTACTTGACTTTCCATATATAAACACTAATAACAAAGTTGACTTTAACTAATTTACGGTCAAACTTTACTTGACTCTCTCTATATAGAAACACTAGTGATTAAGCTAACTTTAACTAATCAACGGTCAAACTTTACTCGACTTTCAATATATAAACACTATAAACTAGGTTGACTTTATCTAATCAATGATGAACCTTTACTTGACTTTCAATATGTAAACAATAATAACAAAGTTGACTTTCAATATGTAAACACTAATAACAAAGTTGACTTTAACTAAGTAACGACCAAATTTTATTTGAGTAAGTATATAATAAATACTAATAAAAATGTTTGACTTTGTCTAATCAATGGTCAAATCTTACTTGACTTTCTATATATAAATACCAGTGACTAAGTTAACTTTAACTAATCAACGGTCAAACTTTATTTGACTCTTTCTATATAGAAACACTAGTGACTAAGCTGACTTTAACTAATCAACGGTCAAACTTTACTCGACTTTCAATATATAAACACTAATAACTAGGATGACTTTGTCTAATCAACGGTTAAGCTTTACTTGACTTTCAATAAATAAACACTAATAACAAAGTTGACTTTAACTAATTAACGGTCAAACTTTATTTGAATTAGTATATAATAAACACTAATGAAAATGTTTGACTTTGTTTAATCAACGGTAAAACTTTACTTGACTCTCTCTATATAGAAACACTAGATTTTTTGGATTCACTCAATTCCATTCACTTTTCCATTCACTTTTCCATTCACTTTTCCTAATTCTTTTCTCTCGAAACTCCACCTATTTCCTTCCTCTCTATTCACTTTTCCTTTCCTTTTCTTCTTGATTCACTCGATTACATTTTTGTGGGACGAGGCGGCGGTGGCGGTGGGACGAGGTCAAGGGGTGTGGCGGTGGAGTCGTGACCAGATCTACCTGCTTGTCCGGCGAAATTGGTGAGGTGGCATGGTCAGGCAGAGATGTTGATGTTCAGTGGGGGTGGGTTGGGTAGGCTAGGGTTTTAGGGAGGCGCTGACATGACAATGTGGTGGCGTGGGGGTAGCAATGGTGGTGAGGCGGCGACAGCGGTGGCAGGACGAGGCGACTGTGGTGGCGGGACGAGGCGACAGTGGTGGCAGACTCAAGTTTGCTCACCCCTAAAATAGGGCTTCATTCGAAATGGTAAGAACTCGTCAATAAGTCCTCGATGTTTCCTCATTCTTTACCACTGATTTTACTTATGGAATTGCTTTTGTTAATTGTTTGAAATTTTGGGGTAAAATGTGCAAATGTGGGTTAATTTTCTTGGGTTATATATTCTCTTTTTGAATATTTCTTGTTTTATTGTGATTTCTGGGATTGTGGAGATGTTAGAAGAAGAAATTTTCTTTGCTTTCTCTGCCCAAATTAATCCCTTTTGTCCTGATAGTGCTGTGCTTATATACTTTTATCGCGAACTTTCCTCATAAACTTAATTGCTGTTTGATCCCCCTTTGAAGTGAATGTGAATAAGTTTGATCTTGTGTTTGTTAAGTATTGATATAATCATCAGTATTCTTGAGTTTATTTTGCCTCTTGATGCTGATATAGATAATTTTTGGAGGGATATAACTTTGCTGATTCATAAATCTGACTTTCTTGTCTTGCCTGCAGCATGGCCCAGATGAGTGTTTGTTCAACACTATAGAGTTGTGTGCAATTGATGCATGGCTTGATTTGGTGAGTACTCGTCTTCTTGGAGGCACCTGAAGTACTGAACTGAACATTATTAATTGAATAATTCATTTTTAGGCCAAATTTGTATCAGTCTTTGTTTAAGCATTTCTTGTTTTCTTACTATAACTATCTCATTTGGAAGAAAACTGATTCCCAATTGTACCTTGAATCTTAATGCTGAGTTCAGAACTTATTTTTCTTTATTTCTAGCCTATTTGCATTTCATGGCAATGGTTTTGGCTGATGAAGTAAAGAATTTGTTTTTTCCTTGCAGCATACACACTTTCCCTTTGTCTACTGTGTGGAAAATCTAATCTACAAGGGCAAGAGAATTGAGTGGGAAACATGCTTTGAGAAGTTGAGCTTGGACCTAAAGCATGTTAATGAGTGCTACAAAAAAGGACGTGGGAAAGTGGTGATTTTCACCTACCTCTTTTATTGTTTTCATTCCGGTTGCTAAATATTCCCTTGCCATGTTCGGGTACAGTAGTATAATCCAATTGCAGGACTTCAAACAAAAAAAAGTTCAAAATTTTCTTTGACATTATTTAAACAGAAATGCCATATAGAACTCCAGATGCTTAGTAACCATTTCTTGATACATAATTTTGGGTGCCACATTCAAGCATCCTTAGTCAATGTTATCTGTTTTATGCATTTGAAATGAAATGAGTGCTAGTTATCGACTGACTTATAAGGTGTAAATCGTGCAGATTGAATTTGTATATGAAGCACAAACAAAGAGCCTGCAACCTCCCCGCAAATACGTCACATGGCTAACTGTGGATGGACAACCACTTTAAGATGTAAGTTTCGAGAATTTTATTATCTTCTAATCAGTGATTCAATGAGTTATGACCACTGTCCTGAGTATCCATTGAATACTAATGTGTGTTACTTGTTATAGATGAAATGATGATGCTTCCTTCAGTCTCTACTGCCTTGGTACTATCACTTGGAATTGGTATATTTGAGGCTGTGGCAATGTTCTTTGGATCAGGAGTTTTTCTTAGCATGATGAGTATTATATCAATGGTATAGTTTTCTTCTCCACTGTCGGACTTTAGTTGTAATTAGGACCTATACTGAAATGCAGCTTTTTTCATAGTCTTAATCATTGACTGTTGCTTTGCTACTGTGCCGGGGTGAGGGTGCCGTGTCGGTGGTGGTGAGATTGATTCCTCTCCAAGGTCTCCACCGCAATGTTTAGTCCCATAGATTATTAATTTTGTATCATAATTTTTTTTGTTTTATTTCTATATATCAATTTTGTGAAGTTAATTTTATTATTAAATTCATATTCTACTAAATTGTTAATTTTGGGTCTTTTTCCCTTCACCACCGCTTTTAGAGGAAGGGATTTTTTTAATCATCGTAAATTTTTTAGCACCGGTTAAAAAACCATTGCTAACAAAAAAACTGGTGCTACCGATGCTAAAATTAGCATCGGTTGACAAACCAATGATGCTTTCAGAGGAAGGAATTTTTTTTGTCATAAATTGTTTAGCACCGGTTAAAAAACCGGTGCTACAGTTGTTAAAATTAGCACCGGTTTTTAAACCGGTGCTGTTGTAGTACATATTAGCACCGGTTTAAAAATCGGTGCTAACAAAACAACTGGTGCTAAAAGTAGGGATTTAGCACAATTTTTCTTCCAACCGGTGAAACCGTTTCATCAGTTACTTAGGCACCAGTTTTTATTACGAAAAAACCGGTGCTAGAACAAAAAAACCAGTGCTAAATGGGGGTTCCTATGATATTGTTGTGCCAATGTCACAAATGTTACTAAATTGTAGTTTTTAAAATATTGGTAAATGTTGACGGGTCTGTTAACCTAATTAAAATGTGTTATGTCTGATAGAGGAACCAATTGAGAACATTTCGTAATAATTTGGGAACCTTTTAAGAACATGATGTAAAAAGAGGAACGAAACCTGTAATTTTGCCTAAAAGTTTGTACCTAAACTGTCATTTTCTCAATTCTTGAGAGATAAGAATGAAAAGTTTCCATATTTTGTGTGATATCTTGTCTTAAATGAATATGCAATTTACCATGTTTAATACAGTGAAGAATATTACAGATATATTTTTTCCATTTCCAGCAATTTTAATTCGAGTATTCTTGGAATGTTCTCGAATTTGATGAGTTGGTGATAGGAGAATATTTTTCTCTAATTACACAAAATCATAATATCACGTTTCCATGCTTAGGGTTTCTTAGATCTGTATAAATAGAACCTCTAAGTCAGTCAGGAAACCCACACCATTTCTTGAGTCTCTCCATATTCTAAATTTGAGTCTTCTTTCTTTCTCAAAGTTTCCATGCGCTGCTTTGTTGAGGTGATAGTCTTTAGGATCTTGAGTGAATCTGAGGTAACTCTTATAAGTTAATTATTACATCCTATGGTTTTTATCATAGGGAACAATGTCAACGATAGGGCTCATTCGTGTCAAGGGTGGCAATTTTAATTGTGACTCCATCATTTTGTTATTGCTTGAAATGTGATTTTTTTTTATTTTTAATATATCACACATATGCTTTAATTATTCGTAATTTAAACTTTTCAATTGTATACCTGATGTTGAAAGATATATCCCACATTAGTTTCTTAAGAATTAAATGACTTACACATAAGGTCTTGGGTCACCTCCACTTAATGCCAATTGGTTTTAAGATGGAAACCCAACATACCTTGAAATTTATCATGGTATCAGAGCCCATGTTGGGTTATTGGGCCGGTGTGTGGATCTCCTTTAATTTGGCTCGATATGTGTCGTGGAGTGTTTCCACGTCGGCACATGAGGCGACGTGTTGAAAGATATATCCCACACCGGTTTCTTAAGTACTAAATAATTTACATATAAGGTCTTGGGTCACTCCACTTAGTTTCAACTGATATTAAGATAGAAGCCCAAGATACCTTGAAATTTATCACCAAAATAATCAATAAAATTTTATTATTTACATATATTAATTGCTGTTATTTAATTTTCGCATGATACACACACATAATATATATATATATATATATATATTCTTTCATTTGTGTCGTTGTTTGATTGTTCACACACACACACACACACACATATATATATATCCCCTCCGTCCTATCCTATTCTGCACATAATATTTTTTTGGTCAAACATGTCAAACTTTGACCACATAGTTGAATAGGTATATGAACAATAGTTTAATTGTATGAGACATGGTTACATTCGTCGTAACATGTAGTTTTTAAATATCAAATTTTTATGTATTATTATTGTCCGTAGCTACACATATTTACAGTCAAACATGTTTATTTGAGACCGTGAAAAGATTATGTGAAAGATAGGCTGAAATAGAGGGGGGGTATATATATATAGATAACCAATAGATACTTCTTTGAGGTGAATATATATATATATATATATATATATATATATATATATACAGGGGAGCAATCGCCCATAATCAGTATATTACAAAACGATAACCGGATGTGGAGTACTGAGCTACCCACATCCGGTTACCGTTTTGTTATATACTGATTATGAGCAATTGCTCCCCTGTTGTTGGGCTTTATATTGCAACGTTGGCTTGTGTGTGTCAATCCATGCTCCCTCGGGTGTGTATTTCCGCTACATACTCGACCACGTCCTTTTAAAGGCTCGGTGTGCTGCGAGCAACCGAGCGGTGTGCAACGCACGTGCGATCTAGGCAGTAGTTGTGGCAAGGTAGTACACGGCTAGGCCGCACGGTTAGCACCCTTAGCGGGTGACCCGTAAGTACATATCGAGATGGACCAATAGACAATAAACTCCGGTATAAGTACACATCTATGCCCATACCATATAGATAACTAATAGATAATTAAAGTAAGGCGTAACTCCTAGGCATCTTATATGAATTAGAAACCTTGAATCTGCCTTTAGGGATAGTTCCTTTTCTAACCTTGAATTGCCTTCGGCACCAAAGCGGGTACTGAGCTAATTTTTTAGAAAAAAGAGTACCTCACTCTCATCTTCAATGGGGTCTTCTTTTTTTTTTGGGAGAAAGTCTTTCACATGTATATTAATATAGAGGATTTGTTCACATCCCCGCCTGTCAAAGAGCTTGGGCCCCAAATAGTGAGTGTGTTTGTGTGTGTGTGTGTGAGAGTGTGTGTGAGTATGTGTGTATGAGTGTGTGTGTGTGAGTGTGTGTGTGTGTGAGTGAGTGAGTGTGTGTGTGTTTGTGAGTGTGTGTGTGTGTGAGTGAGTGTGTGTGTGTGTGTGAGTGAGTGAGTGTGTGTGTGTGTGTGTGAGTGTGTGTGTGAGAGTGTGTGTGTGTTTGTGAGTGTGTGTGTGTGAGTGTGTGTGTGTGTGAGTGAGTGAGTGTGTGTGTGTTTGTGAGTGAGTGAGTGTGTGTGTGAGTGAGTGAGTGTGTGTGAGTGTGTGAGTGAGTGAGTGTGTGTGAGTGAGTGTGTGTGTGTGTGAGTGAGTGAGTGTGTGTGTGTGAGTGAGCGAGTGAGTGAGTGAGTGTGTGTGTGTGAGTGCGTGCGTGCGTGAGTGAGTGAGTGCGTACGTGCGTGCGTGAGTGAGTGCGTGCGTGCGTGAGTGTGTGAGTGAGTGTGTGCGTGCGTGAGTGAGTGCGTGAGTGCATGTGTGTGTGTGAAAATTTATTTATTTTTATAGAATGTTTTTTTCCCAATGTAATACTGTTTGCTGATTTTTATTGATCATTTTATGAGTTCCCATCTTAAAACATCTAACCACTTAGGATAGCTCAGGTGGCCAGGGCATTGTGTCCCCCAGGTGCAACCCAGGTTCGAATCCCTCCTCCCCCCTGAAGTTGCATTATTATGGGCTTTAAAACTCCATATACACTGTGTTAGGTGTGGAGCCTCACTTCGTATGAGTTATGTGAGAGTCTCACCTCACCTTTGTGTTAGACACAGGGGAGTCTCACTCCCTTTGTGTGAGGCAACTTGGACTTGAATAAAATGTGGAACATCTCCACAAAAAAAAAACATCTTAAAACTATTTGATACCAAGTGGAGGTGATCATATGTAAGTCATTTAACCTTTAAGAAATAGATGTTGGATTTATATTTCAATACATCCCTTCACGTGCCAAGGTGAAAATACTAAATAACTCATATCGGGCCAAATTAAAGGGGATTAACACATCGACCCAATAAACCAAACATGGGCTCTAATACCATGTTTAATTCCAGCTCTGATAGCATGTAAAATATGAATAATTGATTTTATTGATCATAATTGGGTACAATATATTGGCCTATACAACAAGTATAAATGAAATAGAATCCTGTCTATAAAACAAAGAAATATTCACATAATATAACAAAATATCTCTTAACAAATACCTCTATTATATATATATATTATATGTACTTCCTATATTTTATTATTTATGACACACTTACTATAAATAATTTCTTTTATTTGGCACCCATTGCATTTTTGGCAAGATTCATTCAATTTCATCCACTCATTCTACTATTTACTTTCTAAATTCAATTTTATCCACTTATTTTCTTCACTTAAATCCAATCACCTAAATCTATAATGCCATAAATAAATAAAAGAGGGAGTATATTATATGTTGTACTAAGCAAGATAATCAAGCTTATGACAATATAATCAATTGGGCGCGTGAAGGGACTAACTAGACATGGCATGGGGAAAGCGGGCGGGGCACTAGTGAAACTAGGGGTTCATTAAAGGCGATGCTACCATTACTAGAGAAGTTAGTTTTTATGTGCTTTCACTGTCTTCACTTATAATCCGGTAACGATTAATTGTTGAAAATGAACCGTCTTGAATTGAGATGTGAATTATGTTCCGAATTCGAAAGTTGTACCAGATGTTCTAAAACAACGCTGCAAGAAACTAATTAATTTCTGACAACTTTCAAGTGAAACAAAATTAGCATATCAGATTACCTTTCTTCCGGCATTGTGAAAACGTTCTTCAACCAAAGATCGATCCTTCTTCAATAGCAAATCCGGAGCTCTTCTACAGGTCGAGCCCTCTTTCAAATCTTCAACTCTCCTACAACAAGAAGTATTGGACTAAATATGAAATGCACAAGAGGCAATTATGGGGGACAATTATGACCATCAGATGCAATGGCCAAACTAGGGGGTCGAGTTGGTTCGCTCCCCTCCCTAAATTTAGGTGGTAAGGGAAGTATTTTTCATTCTCACCTTTTTTCCCCGGGTGATTAAGATTGGTGAGAGCTCTGCCCCGACGATGATTTAAGCATCTAGCTGGTCATGGTAGTTGAGAGATTCGGAGAATGGCAGTATTGGTCATCACCAGAATCGAATTGCAAGTGAGGATCAGATGAAGAAGACGATGACATATGCCAAGAAGAAGTAGACGACGTATTATGAAGAAACAAAGGCCCAAAATCTTATTACTATTAAGCCTTAGCTAAATCAATGCCTTAACTAATGTAGCCTAATTTCTAAAAACCAAACCAAACTAAAATATAAATTTTGGGCATTGACTAATTTTTGGCTTGGTGAAAGTAATGTTTATACTTTTATAGATTAATCTTTCTTTTTTTAGATTCATTTTTTCCAAGCAACAAAATATTTTTCGTATTCTCCATCCCATCTATAACTAAATAAATTTTATTATAATTTCAACACGTTTTTACCACAAACAAATTTAACTACACATAATAAGCCATATATTTTTAATATAGAAAATACATGTTATGGCATATGTAACAAAGCATATGAGTCGATTAACCGGCAAAGACTGTTTTGTTTCTATGACATTGATTTAAAAAAAATTATGCATTAGCTCGCCCCCTAATATATTGGTCTGGTTGCGCCACCGCGTGAGGTGATGTACGGTGGTGACAAGCTGACGAGTAGAGGCTTGCGGTGGCAATGGACTCATGCATGGAGGCGGGTTATGATCAAGGGTACGTAAGATACAAAACGAGAGGGTTTCAGGCAAATTCTAGAAAAAAACCCAGAAAAATAAAAGAGGAGAGGTAAAAATCAAATAGTTTGGTAAAAAATAAATAAAGGCAGCCCATTAAAGGCGGTTCTACAAAAGAATCACCTTTAATCGATGTCTTTAATCAATTCAGAACCACCTTTAAAATAAAGGAGAGACAAAATATAAGAGTTATGAATTTGGAAGTCCATTCCGAAGGTGATAAAACAGCCTTTAATTAATGTTTTTAATCAAGTTAGAACTGCCTTTAAAATAAAGACGAGATGAAATAGAAGAGTTATGGATTTGGAAGTTGAAATATGGAAATTTGGGAAAGATTTTTCTGATTTGATATTCACTGAATGAAAGGGATTTATACCCAAATATACATGAGTTGACTAGAGTAAGTAAAGTACAAAGTCTATTACAACACAAACTCTACTACTCCCTCTCAAGTTGGAGCATGAAAATCGAGAATGCCCAACTTCGAACTGGGATGGATGAAAGCTGCCCATCCTAGTGCCTTGGTGAAGATGTCTGCCGACTGATCTGAAGTGGAAATATGATGATTAGAAATGACACACAAAGACACTAGATCACGAACAAGATGACAGTCAATCTCAATGTGTTTGGTCTTCTCATGAAAGACCAGATTGGCTGCAATGTGGAGGGCAGCTTGACTGTCACAAAATAGTCGAATCGGAGAAGAGTGACAAACACCAAGGGAGCGAAGGAGAGAATGAAGCCAAAGGATTTTGTAGCAAGCATTAGCCAAAGCTTTATACTCGGCCTCGGTTGAAGAATGCGAAACAGTGTGTTGCTTCTTGGTCTTCGAAGAAACTGGCGAGACGTCCAAGGTGACAAAATACCCCATTATAGAACATCGAGTGATGGGACAAGTTACCCAGACTGAGTTGCAGTAGGCAGTCAGAGCCAAGCTACTATATTGAGAAAGAAATAGACCTTGTCCTAGACTGCCTTTAACATAGTGTTACTACTCAGGGTGATCATAATCCGGACCAGAAGTTTTGGCAAGGGCTTGGGTTGGATCCATAGGCGAATCAATAGGCTTGCACCCGAGCAGACCAGCTTCAGCTACCACCTCCAATGTGTATTTGCGCTGAGAGACAAAGATGCCTGATGGATTTCGCGCAACTTCCAGTCCCAAAAAATATTTAAGAATCCCGAGATCCTTAATATGAAAGCAGGATGACAAGTACTGCTTGAAAGTAGATATGGAAGTTGAAATATCTTCAGCAATATTGAGATCATCGACATACACCAAAACATGAAAAGTGTGACCAGAACGGGTAAGACTGAAGAGTGACTAATCTACATAGCTCTGTCGAAACCCATACTGGCAAAGACCATGTGCAAGCTCAGAAAAATAGTTTCTAGGAGCCTTCCTGAGACCATACATGGACTTATGTAGGCGACATACCTGACCAGGAAGTGCCTTGGAGTAGCCTGGTGATGGAATCATAAATACAAGCTCGTCCAAGTCGCCATGCAAAAAAAGAGTTATGAACATCCATTTGGTGTAGTTCCCAATTTCGTACAGCAGCAACGGAAAGAAATGTACGAACTCTTACCATCTTGGCAACTGGAGCAAAAGTCTCATTGCCTTCAACCTGGCGACTCCCTAACACAACAAGACTGGCCTTATAACGTTCTTTATCGCCATTAGGCTTGTACTTGATGCGATGCACCCACTTATAACCAATTGGCTTCTAGTCAGGAGGTAGAGATGTGAGAGACCAAGTGCCATTTCTCTCGAGGGCCTCAATTTCGGTGTACATGGCATCATGCTAAGGAGTTTTCTATATGGCCTCTGAGAAGCGAACCGATTCATGTCTTGAGGTAACTGTAGCCAAGAAGTGAGCATGAGCGGGAGCAAATTTAGCGGAGGAGGCAAAGCTGGTGATCAGATATGGAGTGGAAGGGACAATCGACTGAGAATTATCATGACGCATGGAACTGCAAACAAAATATTTTAGTAAAACACTAGGTTGATGTTGGTGTGAGCTACACCGAACGTCCAAAATAACCTCCTCAGCTAGGGAGCTGACCGCGGTGGGCGGCGATGAGCAGTCGCCGGTTGGCGCGAGCTCGGCTGCGGAAGGGGGTGCGCTGGTGGAACGGTTGTAATTGAGCTGCCAAGGTCCGTATGGATGCTTCCCTTACCGTGGAAGGGGGAGGAATTTGCGAAGAAATCCCCCTTTCCGTAAGGGATGAAATATCTGGACTATCGAAGAGCCGGATGAAGGTAAATCTGCGTCGAAGTGGGCGACGGAGAAGTAGACAGACCCCAAAATGAAAATATATCTTCAAAGAACACACCATCTCTGGAGAAGAAAAACTGTTCTGATTCAAAATTATATAGACGCCATCATTTCTTTCCACTTGGATACCCATGAAGATGCATTTGCGGCTACGAACAGCAAACTTGTCCGTAGGCCAAGGAAGAGAGGAGGTGAAGCAGAGACAGCCAAAGACCCAAATATCTGAGTACTTCAGAGCTCTTTGGAAAAGAAAATGAAAAGGAGTCTGATTTTAATGAACCGGCATAGGAGTCCAGTTGATCAGATAGCATGCTGTAAGAACACATTCACCCCAAAACTTGATAAGAAGAGCAACCTAAATTGCAAAGCACGCTCCACATTTAGGAGATGACGATGCTTGTGCTCCACTCTGCCATTCTGCTGAGGTGTGCAGGCGCACAGAGTCTTATGAATAATACCGTGGAAAGCAAAGTAATCCTTAAGACCAAAGAATTCAGTATCTTTGTCGGACCTGAAATGACGAACTGATGTCTGAAACTGAGTGACAGTTAATGCAAAAAAATCCATAACCATTTTTGTAACCTCTAACTTGGACTTAATTAAATAAACCCATGTAGCACGCGAGTAATAATCAACGATGGTAGCAAAATAAGTTGCACCATAAGAAGTGGGACTTCTGTATGGACCCCAAATGTCGTAATGAACAAGATCAAACAAGCATGTGGCTTTATTATAACTCAACGAAAAAGCAGCTCGAGTTTGTTTGGAATGAAAAAAAATATCACAAGGAGTAGAATTTCGTACAGAATCACAAGGAACATGTAAATATGCTAAAACTGTAAATGAGGGATGCCTCAGTGTTCAATGCCACAACTCGGCTGAGGTCACCTTCTCAGTCTTGGTCGCAGAACAGGCACGGACGGCTGCCGAGAAATGCCGCAACCAATAAACTCTATGGCTCTGCTCACCCACACCAATCACTATCTTCGTATCGCTTTCTGGAAGTATACACAACTTTTCGATCAAGAAGGCAAAACAACGAGCATTTAGAAGCAATCTAGCAAAGGACATGAGATTGCGTTCCAGTGTCGGAAGATATAGAACATGGTCAATTCTGGCAGACTGGGAGAAAACCAAAGAATCTTCCTTGACTGCTAAAACAACATGATTATTTGGAAGCTTAATAGGCACATGAGCAATATCAACAATATCATGTAGGATGGCAAGATTTCCAGTCATATGAAAAGAAGCACCTATGTCGAGAATCCAGAGAGAGTGCTTACCAGTAGCATCGGAAGAAGGAGTGTTCATGGTGTTATACATCTGTAACACTGACTACCACTAGTTGGGGCTAAGATTCGAGCCTCGAGTAACGGACTCCAGGAGGATATAATGTTGGACGCTTGAGTGGGAGCTTGTTGATGCGCCGAGAGGGCGACTTCGGCTGGCGAACTGCCATACCCGCGACCGGCGCCTAGGTTGCGCATAGCCGATCGGTGCACAAAACCCTCAGGAATGCCATGGAGCATACACCACTTGGAGATGTAATGCCCTTTCCTACCATGGTGAGTGCACACGGGACGGCCGACTGATTGATCCGGCGCAGAGGGAGGCTGAACGCGCTCCAAAGTGGCTGACTTGGCCTGAGCCGCAAAGGCCATAACATCAGATTTGGTATCGCGTTCGAGCATGAGAGTCTTATGGCATTCTTCTTGCACAACCAAAGCATAAACGCGATTGATAGATGGGAGGGGCTCTTGCGCCATGATACTGGGGCGAAGAGTTCCAAATGAGTCATCTAGCCCAAGAAGAAACTGATGAAGACACTCGACATCGTGTTCTACACGAAGTTTGGCCATGATATTACATGTAAAATTTGTGCACATACATGCTTGAAGGGGAACGTATGTTTGGACTTTATCCCAAATCTTCTTGAGAGCGCCATAATATGATGCAACAACTTTCCCACCTTGGCGACAATTTGCCAAGTCTGCACGAAGCTGAAAAAGGTGTGGCCCATTACTGATAGAGAATCGATGATGTAGTTCCTCTCAGAGCTCAAAAATAGTTTTTGGATAAGTGATGGAAGATCGTAGAGACGAATCAATAGATTGTACAACCCATCCGATAAGCATGGAATTGACACTATACCAGTCATCAAGATCAACAGGGGCAACATCGTGCTGAGAGATGCGGCCATCAACAAAACCTAGTTTACGTTTAGCCTTGAGTGCGTTCTTCATCGAGGTAGTCCACTCCTGATAGTTATCGCCCTTTTGAACAACCAGATAGAGAGACAGGCCAGGGTGATCTGAAGGTGAAGGTAGAAGGGAGAAGAATGATCAAGAGGTCCCTACAGTGGCTAAGGTCTGTCGTCGCCATGAAAGCTCGAAGGTGGCGCCGACGGTGAAGTGTTGCAGGCAGGTGGCGGTGACGCCGGTGTGTTCACGACGCTATCCGGATCGCTCATGGTTGGGCAGTGAGTTTAGACGGCGGCTGAGGTGAAAAAATAGGGTTTCAGAGAGTTGGTTTCGATACTATGAAACAAGGAAATTTGGTAAAGAGTTTTTTGATTTGATATTCACAGAATGAAAGAAATTTATACCCAAATATATATGAGTTGACTAGACTAAGTAAAGTACAAAGTCTATTACAACACAAATTTTATTAGAAGACCATCCCAAAGGTGGTTCCTCAAAAAAATTGCTCGAAACTCCTTCTATTGCTACATTTAAGGGAAGACTCTCCACTTAGGTAAAATGGTCTCTCTCTACACGTATTTTTGCCTAATATTTTTATACACACCCAAAATCTTTCATCCACAACGGTAGGGTACAATATTAAATAGAAAGTTTCAAAAAAGACAAACTTTCCATAAGCTTATGGACAGTTTACAGAGACTTTTATTATTTAGTATTGTAATATTTTAATAAAATTTAAATATTATATTTTATAAGTTAAACAAGCAATAATTTGTATTTGAAGGGGAAAATATAAAAATATATGATATACAAAATATTTTCAAAAATTCTAAATTTTGTATATAATTTAACAAATGCAATATATGAGGATACCCACTCATATTAAAATCCACCTTAATTATTCCCATTAAATTTTATATGAAAGCGACCCACACCTCATCATGAACTTGAATCTACATACATACTTCAAATTCAGGTAACATTACATCAAAATATCTATCCCCACCTAAATTCTACTTAACTATACTAATTTTAATAATTAAAATTAAATGCTATTTGTATGACAAGACTAGATAGAGTTTGATCGTTAGTGAATAATTATTGATGGATGGTGGATCCAAAATCCACCTTTAAAAGGTTCAAATATGGAAATCGGCTTCGTATATAGCTAAAATATTATATAGATCATTCAAATTAAAACAAAAAGTATGTAGCTAAAATAAGTCGTCGCAAGTGACTCCGACAAGCAATAAAGAAAAAGAGAGACACTACTGAGGAGGACGAGGAGAAAAGCACACCCAGAAAATTTGAACCACCACCATCATAACCATATGCATATCGAAACCGCGTAAACAACTACGTACATATTGAAATCTATATAAAAACATAAACAAAACTGTAGGGATTTCAATTAAATTCCAAAATATGGAAGTTAGGGTTTAACTAGTATGACATGATTTAACACTTCTATTAATTTAGGAATTAAGAGTGTTCAAAAAGAAAATTCTTTATCTCGAAAAGATAATATAGTACTAATATAAATGATTAAAACCTATAAATTGTATTATTTTATTAATGTATTTATAATTTAAAATGTTATTATATAATATATTTTTTGTAACCTGTGTATTTAAAATATAAATATTTTTGTAACTCGTGTAGGTCACATGATAATATTTATTTCTAACTGCATCTACAAAATATAACAGTTAAAATTAGTTAGCTTTTTCTTACAATTATTACAGATTTCTCCTTAAAATTAAATCACTGGAGGAAACAAGCGCGGTATTGTGAGTTCTTATCTTATCAATGTTAAATTGAAAATAAGTATAGTAAAACATAATGATAGTGAAATTAAATTAAATTGACTGAATTAACCTAAAGAAAAGCGGAAAGATGGTGATCGGAACTAAAGTGAAGTTTTAAAAGACTAGAAAAATAATTGAATGGCGGCTATACAAATGGGGAAAAAAGTATGTTCATATAGTACTAAATTTTAATTATTTGTAGCTAGCTACTCGACATTTAGATGATAAACCTTTAGTAGCTTTTGTCATATTGGGCAATGGGCATGCAGCATAAATTAGAGATCCCAGGATTATTCTCCAGTCACCTGGGGACTGCCCCGACTACGCTTTGGTTCTTTTGAAAGTTACGTATTTTGTGAGACGGTCTCATCATAAGACCAAGGACTAGAGGTAAAATGGGAAAAAAATAAATTAAATTCAGGGGCAAAATATTAATAGAATTGGACTAAATTGTAAATTATCACAATTACACATTAAATACCTGAACTTTTAAAACATCAATATGAAACCTCATCTTAAAATTTTTACAATTTAATCTCTGGTCTCACCGTGAGACGGTCTTATACAAGACTTTGTCTTGAATGTTATTGTACTCTCTGTATCCCGTTTTAATCAGTAATTTAACTCTTTATTTAGTTAAAATTTTCTCACTTTTACCATAAAATTGGATTAGTATACTCTCTTCGTTTCTCTATTGGTGGCATCATATGTTTATCTGTTTGGATTTAGGTGAAAAAAAATGAGTGGATGAAGTTGAATGTTAAAAGTAGAATGAGTGGATGGAATTAAATGAATCTTACCAAAAATGAAAAGTGTGCCAATATAAAAGAAAAAATAAATGTCAATAATAGAGAAACAGATAAAATATAAATATAGATACTAGTGTGTAATACATTGTTAGATTCATCATAATATATATTTTCTTAATATCAAATTTTTATAAATTTTAGTTATCGTTAATAAAAGATATTGAAGATCAAATATTTTTCAAGTCAACTGTTAAAAGTAAAAAACCGAACCTTGAATTGGGACGGAGGAAGTAAGTGCGAATGTAATATTACTGTACAAGTCTACGAGCACTCTCACTGAAGTTATGTCGTTTTTAGAAATTCTAAATTTTGTAATAAAGTACTTCTTCTCTTCCATCATATTTTACACAGAATCTTTTTACAGTGTCAAATATACATGTTTAATTGTAAATATGTGTAACTACAGATAATAATGACACAAAAATTTAATATTTAGAAACTATATGTTACGACAAATACGATAAAATTATTGTTCATATACCTATTCAAATATGTGGTCAAAGTATGACATCTTTGACCAAAAAAAGATTTTGTGAAGAATAGAATGGGACAGAGGGAGTATACAATTTTCGTTTTGTTGGACGTGGCACTATATTCTTAGTTGTTTAAATTAAGGTGAATGAAATAAGTGAATGAAAATGAATTTAGAAAGAAAAATGTAGAATGAGTGGATGAAATTACAATAATCTTGCCATAAAAAGAAATACTATTAACAAAAAAAAATTTAGTGGGTCTCTTGACAGATAGCCTGTCTATAACCTTTGGACAGGCCAGGGACTAACTTGCAATTAAAAAATATAATAAAATTTGCGGATAGAACTTGTCATCAGCCCCTTATTTTCTCCTTAATGCGTCATAGATCTGAAAGCTCGCCGCCGTTGTCTTTGCCCTACGGTGCTTTGCCACCGTTGTCCTTGCCCTACTGTGCTCCGTCGTCGTCGTCCTCTCCCTACGGTGCTTCGCCGCCGGCGTCCTCGCTCCACTGTGCTCCACCGCCATCGTCCATTCAAATTCCTCTCGGTGTTTATTGGCGGAGCACAACCGATGAATGCACGACTGGAATTGAAGAAGAAGAAGCTCGACGGCACCGGAAAAAATCTCCTCCGGTAATTATTTTTCTGATGTTCTCCTTCACTTTATTTCAGTGGCCTAACACAGCATGTTCATCTAGGGTTTGAGCATAATCGTTGATTGATTATGTTCTTTGATGGCTTATTTAGACTCAGAATTTACAAATGTGTATTATTAATCGTGTGTATTACTTGCGTACTAGGATGTTGAAGTGAAGGTTTTAGTCCCTGTTCCAGTTCCAGGTGGAGAGTCCCATTTCTCATCTATACAACCTTAGTCCTATAGTTGGGAGGACAAAGAATTGGTGCTCGTCTACAAGTTTATGCAAAAGGGAAGCCTTGAGAATCACCTATTTGGGAGTAAGTACTTTATTGTATCTGCATCCTGTTAACATTTGTGTGTATGTTAACAGTACAAGATATGAGAAATGTTGCATCATTATCCTATTGTCACTGCGAGTTTGCTTGTTATGGTGTATAAGAATCCTAGTTCAGTTTTGCTCCGAATTTGCATGTGCTCACACTTGCTTGAGACGTGCTTGTTGAAAGAGAGTAGTGATTATAACATGGATGGTGGAACTCATTTTTGCATGACTTTAAAGGATTCAACTTAGTGGATTTTGCAACAGTAATGTTTATAGGACTAATCCAAGTAGAATTTGTTTTCCGTTTCTGTCTGAATAATCACACTGTGAATGAACTTAATAATTTGTATGCCATTTTCTGAAAATCAGATGTTCATTTGATTAACAGTATGATGCACTAACTGCTGTACCATATTGCTTTGTTAGTCACCTGGTGTCGATGCAACTTGTAACTTAATTTGCTCTTGTGTGTTTATAAAAGATGAAGAGCAGTAGATAACAAGTAGTTGTGTTCAATTGACTTCTAAATTCCGTGTCCACATAAACTAGCTATAGGTAGATCTTGGTTTTGATTTCGCCTAACCTATCTACTTAAGTTACAATTTCAAACAATAATTTGTATCTAGATTCTGAAGAAGTTTCAATTTCAATCAGATTTAAACCCAATATAGTTTATACTAATGCAAAGAAGCAGAGATTGAGCTATTTAGTTGTTGTGTGTACTTATATAAATGGACACAATATTAGCTACATGGAGAGGTAATGATGATTTAGTTTGTTGTGTGTTCAAACCATGTTTGCAGTAGCTGTTTCCTTCAAAGTGCAGTCCAGTTGTCTATTTCTTCCATTTATTCTATAGTTGTTTCCTTCAAAGTAAAAATATACCTGAGCTTGTTATGCATTTTGATATTCGCCAGATTTAAAAAGTGGCAGGTTTCAAGCTGTTAACAGAAAGTGGCTGCATATTAAAGCAACATTATTTCTTTGGGCCATCTACTAATCCTCATGTAAAAACAGCATGGTAACAGATAGAATAATGCCGAAAGAACTAGAAACAGGCAGAATGCCACCAGAAGAACAGGGAATATACACCAGAACTGACTAATAGAAATTTGTTTTGGAGTTGTATAGCAATATAATAGATGAGATTTTTGTTCTTGTAACAATAGAGAGTTCCTGACCATCAGAATTAGATATTGACATGATTATTCAGACTATTTGATGCCGTGATTCATCAAAATATGAATTCTGCTGCTATGGATATGTAAAAAATATGTGGCAAATATTCAAAAAACAAAATAAATGTTGCTGAAAATATTCATATGTACTATGCACATGTTACCATACAATACGTATCATTTGTATTCAAACATGCACTTGTTTTAATATCTCTGAATATGAATTATGAAACTTTTCTAGGAGATCATTTATAAGTTAAGTTATGAATTGTTTCTGTTTTGTTAAAACATGAATATGTTAGTCTACAACTAGTATATGTTATAGTTTACACAGACAAGGGAGACTAAAATTTGACAATTTAACACTGTCATATTAACTTTGCATTGTTTACTTTACAACATGTATTGTTCAAATAAAAACACGCATATGATTCCTTAAAAGTTCAGTGTCATCTTCATATGAATCATCCTCGTGTCGGAACATCTTGTGGAGTCCAATGTTCATTATTGTCTAATTCCTTAAAAGTTAAAACCAAAAAAACTTTAGATCCAACTCCTGCAAAAAGTCATACACATCGGAAATTTACATGTGCAATATATAAGAAAGCAAGTTCACTTTATAATTTAAAACGAACAATAATCAACAATGAAAGTAAAAGTCAAACACAATAAATCTAACAAGTACATACTGGATTCTAACAAATGCAATATATAAGTAAGCATATGCAGTTCTTAATTCAAAATGAACAACCAACAAGAACTTTTAAAAAATAGTCATACACAACACAACTAACAAGTACATACGAGATACTAACAGATGCAACATATAAGTGAACAAATGCAACTTGTTATTCAAAACGTACAACTAACAACAAATGAAAACAAAAGGTAATAGACAATACAACTAACAAGTACAGATTGAATACTAACATATGCAACATATAAGTAAACAGATGGAGTTCATAATTCAAAACGAACGATCGACAAAAAAGAGCAGAAAAAAATCATTCACAAAAGGTCCATAAACAGTACAACTAACAAGTACACATTGAATACTAACATATGCAACATATAAGTAAACAGTTTCTAATTCAAAATGAATGATCAACAACAACTAAAAATAAAAATTCTTATACAACTAACTAGTACCAACTAAATACTAATGAATTCAACATTTAAGTAAACAAACACATTTTCTAATTCAAAATGAATGATCCGCAACAACTGAAAATAAAAAGTCATATACAATTAACTAGTACCAATTGAGTACTAACGAATTCAACATTTAAGTAAAAAAATGCAGCTCCTAATTCAAAATGTGCAATCCACAACAACTGGAAATAAAAATTCATATACAACTAACTAGTACATACATAATACTAACGAATGCAACATTTAGGTAAAAGAATGCAGTTTCTAATTCGAAATGAACAATACACAATACAACTAACAAGTACACATGGAATGCTAGTAAATGCAATATATAAGTGAACAAATGAAGTTCCTAATTCAAAATTAACAACCAGTTCTTGTTTTTGCCATGATTCTTCCCACTTTTGCTCAACAACTAGTATCTCAATCACTCTAGGTAGTGCCCTGTTTGTAGCATCAGTATCAAGGAAGCGAGTTGAGATCTTCATAACAGATTCACAATATTCTTGTCGGGCACAATAAGCAACCCCAGCCTCTAAGAATGGGTATCCATGAGCAAGATGCTTCCCAAGATTCTCATCCTACAAGGTAGAAAGGAATATTATGTTAACTTTTAACTAAAAAGAACTGTTCGATTGCTAATATAATGCACAACATAAATGTTCAAACAAACCAAAAAGAGAACTGCTGAGGGCATCAAACAACTTGAGCTATAACAACAACTTGTACCGAGCGAGTGCCATATGCATGAGGTATAGTTAGTGACATTGAATTCAAGGTTGTTCAAGAAGCACTAAATCAAGTGATACTAAACAAAACAACACTAGTTGTAACTCACATGTTAAGCACAATCATAGAAAGTGACATTGTTTCTGTGAAGATTGGTATGATTAATTACACAAATCCGGGCACTAAAAACAACCACTATACAAAACTCAAACATGTAAAAAGCTACAACCAAGAACAATAATCGACATCCAAAATCACACAAATCTGTTGGACTATAAAGCAACAACATATTCAAATGGAGTTTTTAACTACTTATTTCCCTCTTAATCTATCATATATTATGACATTGTTCAATCACCGATCATCTCAAAAGAAAAGCTTTCCAACTGTGGTGCAAAATCATGACACGATTAAGAACAACAATCAACATCCAAAAACACACGAATCACCTCACGAATATTAGTCAATGACTAAAAAATAACAACATATATGTTCAAATGAAGGTTTAAACCATTTCTTTCTCTCTCAATCTATCAAAATAATGAAATTGTTCAGTCACAGATCGAGAATATAAGAATTAAGGATAATACATCACAATTAATATAGATCGATTCGAAAATTGTAAAACCTCGTGAAATCATTAGAGAAGCGTACCCAGGTGACCTCGGCAAAGAAATTTTGACCCATTCCGATGACCTGATCCCACCCGACTCTCGGAAGAACAACGTTCGGCACTTCTTCCAGCAACTGCATTGATTCACAGAGCGGTGAAGAGAATGAGCATCATCTCGTCGCCGACCAAGCACTCGAGCAAGGGCGTGTTGCGGAGGTTTCGAGAAGCAGAGCCTTTTCTCCAATTTCACGATGGAGTCCACCAGTTTCATAACTCCGGGTCATCTCAGCCACTACCGATGATTCCTCAGTCGACCTCCACCACCACCTGAATCTCCGACATCAATCTCCAGTCAATCTTACTATCATTTTTGGGGACAGGAACCACCACCGTATTTGGGGAAGATGGGTTTGATATTTACAATTTAACCCACGATTTTTTTTATTTATGTTAATTATAAACAGGTCCCTGGCATGTCCATAAACTTATGGACATGCCACCTTTCCTGAGCCTTTCCCAAAAAAAATTTACTACAACATAATACTTCTTTGAATTAAATGAAATAAACGAAATGTGATTGAACTAAAATTAAATAAAGTGGACATAATTAAATTAAATTAAACTAAATACAATTGAGTTAAAATAGTGTATAGTGGAGGAAGGGGCCATTAAAGGCAGTTATATCAGACCATTTAAGGCACTTTCAAAGTATCTTCTTTGGTTCTGCCTTTGATCGGTTTCGAAATAGGTTCTGAACTGTTTCCTACGAGACCGTCTCATGATGTGACCAGAGACTAGAGGGAAAATAGTAAAAGGGGAAACTAAATTCGGAGGCAAAAAGCTAATTATTCTAGGCTCGGGGTAAAAAAGGTAAGGCGCAAAAAAAATCAAGGACCAAAGAGCAATAAAAGAAAAACAATGTCAGCCCACCCTACCGAAATTGTGAAGAAACCAAAGCCTAAAACATGCCTCAAACAAATTCGTTCAACCAAAATCGATTAAACATCAAGATCTAAAGCAAAATCCTTCACAACTCTTATTATTTCAACAGTTGTTCATCATCCAAAAGCAACCGATCCGATTTTGAAGAAAAACATCAATCGACATCAACAAATCATTCATCAAGCATGGTAGAACTACATTTAAGTTTTAATTTAACATCAATCGTCACAAATCCGTCATTAAACAAAATTTTAAAATTTTGCAGATTCAAAATCGGATCATGAAGGAATAGGATGATATACAAATAAAAAATAAGTTAGAAATCATACAATCAACGAATACACAAAATCCTACACAAGAAAGCGAAACAATTATCAATGATGAAGAAAGCATACCTGTTTCGCAATGCAGGTGATCAACTTTCTGTCCTTGAATCCGATGTTTCTGGTTCTAATTTAAGAGCAGCGGACTGAGTTTGTGAATGATTCTATTGCATCAATTGAACAACAACAATACTTTGCGTAGTAGCAAAATTCTGATCCGTAAGAACAATTTACCCTACATCATGTTGCCCTATTTTAGAACAATGTATTTAGTTGTGAATGTGCTACAAATTTCATTTAAAATGAAAAAGCTTTCAAATTATAGAGGTCACGCTATAAGAACTTATTTTAAAGATTTAAAAAAATGTGAAGATGATCTTTTCACATTTTTGCAAAATGACAATGGTGGACAATGAACTGATTTATAGCAGATGGTGTTCTTGAAATATAACAAGGTATTTTAAATATATGACATGATGTTACATACAAACTGAACATAATCAAAATAACAATTGGTAGAAAACATGATGTGATGTTACTCATGTACCGCTTGATGTTTCAAATATATAACATGATGTTTCAACCCTGTAACGTTATATATAGCTTCTTTTTATTCATTTATTGGGAGTTTTCAATTACAAATCTACATAACTTGTTGGAAATAGATCAAATAGAATCCCTTCAAGCAGTGCAAGCAACTACGTGGGAAGAACTTGAAACATTATACCATGCACATGAAACTTCACTTGGATTTTCTGTACAGAAGTCGACACAGAGAACAACAAATGAAGGAAAGGTCAAGGAAAAATATTACACGTGCTCATGTCAAGTTAAATAAGTTACACAAGTACTACAATGTAGTGTTAAAGTGTAAAGAGGAAATAGATACTCGAAGAATTCTTGAAGAAGAGCTAAATAAAGACTCAGTTATAATCAATCAATCAAAGAAGCCAGTAAGAAAAGAATTTGGATCCAAGAAATCAAAACCTCAACTGATATAAAAATAGCTTGTTGGTAGATGTTTACAGCCATACTCTGATGTTACATAGTTATGGATTGATGGTACATTGTTATAGTTTGTTTTAGAAATAAGTACTGATGAGCATGTTAATTTTCAAAAGGATATATACATTCCATTGTTCTTATACAGTCCACTCTTATTGCATTAAATTTTTTGATGTTACACTTCTATCCACTGATTTTATTATTTTCTTACATGATGATTTACAAATATAAGTTAGCTCATATCTCTTTATCTATATTACAGATGAACAATTATTTTCAATTTTTTTAAAGACTTAAAACAATAAACACTATTCGCTCAAAGTATAAAACATCACACATTGATAATGAAACATCACATCAAATTCTAAAATGATCACATCCAACAAAAACATAGAAAAAACTACAAACAATTTTACATCAGCCCATAAACTGTCAAACAAATCATTATTCATCATATAAAGGGTTCAAAAGCCCTATCAAAACCCCAACTTAAAGAACTGAAATATTCAAACCAAGCAATATTCTTAAACCATGAATTTCAAATACTAGTTTATCACACCTAAATTCTAATTCTTCTTGTTTTACTTCGCAACTACATTCCCTTTGCCTTTGACTTCTGCTGGTGCTTTTGAAGATGATGCCTTTCCAATTTCATCAATTCCAAGATCGAATAATGGCGTACAATTCATAGGAGCAACACCTGGAGCAAAAAAGTGAGGACGATTCCTAAAGGCATTCCTTACAATCCCATTAACAGTATCATACAATTCGGGGTTAGCATAAAACTCATCTGAATGGAAAGGAGGAGTAGGTTGGAAATTAACAGCAGGATCAACATCCTTAGCATCTCGATCCAACTCAGAAACCACGGCCCTAGTAACAACCTCAATATTCCTCTTGAACCTACGGAAAGCTTGATCAGCAACCTAGGAGGAAAAAAAAAGAAGGAAAAGCTAACAAGGATGAAAAATATCATTTTAACTTTAAAAAATGCAACGCCAGTAAAAATAACAAAAATTGAAGCTTAAACTTAAAACATCCCATACAAAAACTAAAACGGCAACAACTGTATTTAAAACATCAAAGCTGAAAAAGATGAGCAAAAATACAAAAACTTAAGCTTAAACTTAAAACATCTCTTGCAAAAACTAAAACATCAACTAATGTATTTAAAACATTAAAGATCAAAGACATGAGCAAAAATAACAAAAAAAACTAAAGCTTGAACCTAAAACATCTCATACAAAAAATATAACATCAACTAGTGTATTTTAAACATCAAAGATGAAAAGAGATGAATACTTATGGAGCCTCAATCATTCATGATCGCAACATCGGTAGGAAATTCTTATGGAACCACAAAGCTAAAAACCTGTGAGCTTGAACCAGCTACATCAATTTTCTTACGACTACCTTTCTTGGATTTTGCAGCACTGCCATCACAGCCAACATACTTCCCCATCAAAGTCAAAGGAAATGGATCCTTAGACATGAGGCAAGAATCAAAACCAGCATCTACAATCTACCTACACCTTTTAATCAACATAGAAGTGTCCCAATGGTGAATGAGAGGAATTGTAGTGGGGGATGGTTTTCCTTGAAAAGGAAACCGGTACAAATAACAGATCAGAGGAACAACTACACAAGCATTCAGTGTTGTGTAGGAACTAATCTTGAACCTAGACACTGCCTCAAAAATATTCCTAAGCACATACCCACGCCAATCATAATTCATAATCTCCCCTACATTTATCAGAACACGAAGAAGCTTATAATCAACAAAACACCTAACAGTAGGACTCAAGAAAGTGCAAACAACATAATGACAAGCCATTTTTTAAATTCATCACCACCTTCAACTAAAGACATCATCTTTCCATACAACCTATTACCAAGAATGTTAACCAAGCTATAAATGCCAAACTCATCCCTACAACTCTCCCTCAAGTCCAAATCCATTCTTTCACCCTTACTAGCATTGCTAACCTCAATCACATCCTTGTCACTAATAGAGAGTCCTAATACATTGTGAACATCATCACGAGTTAAAAAATACCTATAAAAACCAATTCTTTGAACATGACTAATGGGATTAAAATTTTGAACAAGATAAGGAATGATGTCTTTAGGAAGAGAAGTAAAATTAATTTTCATCAAACCATCAAATCCAACTTCTTTCACAGATTGAAGCTGGTTTGCAGTCAGCGCGCAAGATAACTTTTCAATCTTCCAAGGGTTACACTTGGTAGTGAAACTCTTGTTAGCACTGATGTTCACAAAAAAAATCAATAACTGAAAGTAAAACATCACTGTTACATAATTTAAAAACGAACATGAACAACAACTGAATTGTAAAACACCATGCACATAATTTAAAAAAACAACAAACCTTGCATCACCATCAAAATCAGCATCACCAGACACAGCTGCCTTCCCATCACATTTACCCTTCACTGTCATCTTTGTAAACCTTCTCATTGGCTTCTTCACAAACACCACATCAGGTTCTGATAAAGAATTAGAACCACTTGATACATCAACATCTTTATCAACCTCCTCCCCGCGTTCAGACTCTTCAGATCCTGATTATGATTCCTCAGATCCAGATTTTGATGCTTCACTTCTAGACTTCTCTTCAGATCAACATCATTCTCAATTCCAACATTTGAACCAACGTTGTCATTCACAGTTTGGGTGTCAGGAACAGTATTGAACACCTCATAACTCAAAAAAAAATTAAAACATCATATTAGAATAGAAAACATAAAAAAGTGATATCTAAAAAGAAGAGCTACAAAAAACTAAAACCAAAAAAAAATCCTACCTATTAAAAATGTTGTCATCAACATCAACATTCACAACAACTTGTTTCTCACCAACACATATTTCAATTTTTTACTCAGCAACTTTCTTGTTGCCATCATCAACTAAGATTTTTAAAAAAATTCAAAACATATAATTAGAAATCAGATGTAATCAACTACAAAATATGAAAAATCAAACCACCATGTTAAAAAATCATATCATAAATATAAAAGCAGTACCAATAACTTAAAGTACTGAGAATAAAACATTGAAAAATTAAAAAAAATTAAAACAAATAATTTAATGTCAATACCTTTGCCACTGACACCTCAACATCAAACTTAGCTTTCTTCACAGGTGGAGTCTTCCGCAACATCTTTCTCTTAGGTGGACTCTCAGGACTAGCAGCTTCACCTACAACAAATTGCTTCTTCAAACCAGCATCATTTTTCGTAACTGGGTCTTTACCCTTTCCAACACTAGCATCTGTAAAAAAATAAAGCATCAAATCAAATTACATAATGAATGAGAATAAAATATTAAAAGGTTAAAAAAATGAAAACAAGTAATTTAATGCTAGTATCTTTGCCACTGACACCCTTAACAACAACCTTAGATTTCTTCACAGCCGCAGTCTTCCGCAACATCCACTTCTTAGGCAGACTCTCAGGAATAGCAATTTCAACTCCAATAACATCATCTGGTTCATATTTATCTGCAGGACAAGAATCTGATTCAGTCAGCACTGTTTCTTCTTCATTGGCCAAATCAATCTTTCTCTTAGCTTTCTCCTTCTGTCTTCTCATTGCGGAGGAAAGTCCTGAAACAGAACAACAATATTAGTAAAAATATATGAAACATTAATACAAAGCATTGAGAAAGTAAATAAAAAGACATGATATCGAATCAACATTAGGATCATAACCTGATTTAGTCAACACCGTAGCCAAATTGCGAGCACTGGCTCCTTCTAAAATTTCATCTTCCTCGATCAAATCAAGCTTTCTCTTGGCTTTCTCCTTTTGTCTCCTCTTTGTAGAGGAGATTCCCGAAACAAAAAAATAGCATTAATAAAAATATATGAAACATTAATTTACAACATTCAGAAAAGTAAATAAAAAGAAAAATGACCTTATATTAAATCAACATTAGGATCACCCCCAGGCGGTGTGATTGTCTTGCAACATAGCAATCAACAACAGTTGCATTTGAAATATCAAATTTAATTATATAAGCATCAGAAAAAAATAAAGCAACAAAAAATTACTTCATCAAAAGGATGACAAGATAAAAGAAAATAGCTGCATATCAACACACATGAAAACATCAATCTGAAATCAAAGAACATCAATCTAAAATAATAAAACATCAATAAGACAAAGACATTCTTCCCAAGCGACAAATTTATGAAAATTGAAACTGTAAGACATCAATAACATCAAACTGAAACTAAAAGCCAAACTGGAGCTATGATGCATGAAAAGTGCAAAATAATACCAAACAAGTACACGACTATATATATATACACATATATAAATAAACATTTAAAACCTCAGCCCAAATCACAAACTACATCGCACTCCTAAGTTGAAACATGAACATAAACAGAGACAACATGCACAAAATCCATGAAATACACCACTAAAAAATAATCGTACCATCCAACAAATCATAACCTGAACTTAAAACATCATTCAGTAAACTTAAAACATCAACATACTTGCTCAAACAGAAAATGATATAAAATACATGAAAAGAGAGAAAACAAAACCTGAAGCATAATACATGAAAGACACAATAGATGAAAAATCACACTAAAAAGACACAATAGATAACTGATCAACATGAAAAGAGTAAAAGTGAAACATCAACAGAAACTTGTAAAATATCATGTCTTAAAGTCACAACATCACAAAAAATTGAAAAGAAACAATTTAAAATTTAATATGGAAATAAAAACAATTCCCACAAAAAACAGAGACAAACAGGAAATACCTTGAGAAAATGATCGTTTCTATGAATTTTTTTTATAACAGGAGCAGAACTTCCTTCAAATAGATCACATAGTTCTTTGCAGTGTCCATATGAACTTCATCTAACGATTCACCAACAACATTCTTCTTCGACATCTACAAAGCAACAACAAATACACAGAGACTAACACACAATCTAAAGAAACCCTAAACTATCAAACACATGCAACACAGAAACGAAATCAATGCAAAATCTGAACAAAAATAGTCAAATAACATCACATAGAAGCAATAAAATACATAAGCACTAACAACAACTCAACAAAGACAATGAATAGAGAAATCCCCAAATATGAGTATAGTGAAGAACAAAAACCCTAGAAACTTCAAATTGAACACAATAAAGATCATTAAACTACACAATCAAACGAGAAACATAAATGAAGGAAAATAAACACTCAGGAAACCTACACGAAGCATAAAACATCACATGCGTCCAAAAGTTGGGAAAATAAAAAAAACCAAAACACGCACAAAAAACCTAGCGACTACATTACCTTGGCAGATAAAACACAATCCAAACTCGTTCGGTCGTAGATCGTCAAAAATTGAACGAAAAATAGCAAAAATCATCAAAACAAAACTGCGGCTTTAATCCGACCAGTGAGCACTTTAAATGAGGAAAACAACCGAAGCAATGACCGATTAAATAGAAGAAATCAAGCAGTAGTAAGAATTATGTACGGTTGGATTTTGTGAGAGAGAAAAGGAGTTGACAGCTGTAGAGAGTGAATATGAATCGTCCATGATTGTAATGAAGGAATTTTGGAAAAAAAGCTGGAAATTTTAGGGTAATATGCAGATATAATCCTACATAATTGAGAAAGTGCATATATAACTCTGAGATAATTTTTAGCGCAAATATAACTCCAACTATTATTCCGGCATTGACTGGCCATTTTTGGCCGTTGACCAACTGAAAATAACCAAAATGCCATTCTAACCTAATACAAAATTTTAAAAGATAAAAATGCCCCACCGCCCAACTCTCCCACCAGCTCTGCCATCCCAGCATTAATCCACCACCACCCACCACCCAGCTCTGCCACGTGCCCCACCAATCCATCACCACCACCAATCTGCTACCGATCCACCAATCTACCAATCCACCAATCTGTTCAACCCCTCCCCTCCACAAACACCAACATCAGCGATCTAGCCCCAAGCCTCATCCTCCCCCCTCCAATTTGCGGTCCACCTTACCACCTCTACCTACTGTGCCATCACGCCACTTCCGGCCTCCTCTTACTTGATTGAGCCACCCAGATGCCACCTCAACTAGCTGCACTTGCACGTCACTGCCGTCCCCAAGGAGATCCACACACCACTTAGATCTTCCAAGAGCTCTATTCTCTAATTTGTTAAGTTTTACTTTCCTTGCAGATTGTCTACTTTTGGGAAAATCAGAAAATGCAATCCCGTTTGGTTCCATTCAGCGGAAATGGGGACATATACCTTATATTTGTCCTCGTAATTCTTTCCCTTTTCTCTTCTTCCTCCAATAGCATCTCTGCTACTTCTGCTAGAGTATAGAAACTAGTCCAGTTCTCCACCTTCCTTCTTTTTCCCACACCTTCCATTCTAGTTCTGAATTAAAATCGCAAGAAATCAAAGAAAATAAATGGAATCTGGAAACAATATGCGGCAGATGGGAAGAAAATATGATCGTATGAATGGAACCAGGAGTGTCGGCTTTAGGGAAAGAGGGAGTTTGCTTTTGACGCTGTCAATAAAAAGGGAAAAAGGAAGACGGTTAGGGGCATAAATGTAATTTCAAGTTTTTGTGTTTTTAATTTTTTATAGAGGGGTAAAATAGCATTTTCACTAAATTCCGGCCTCCAACTGCCGGAAAAAGTTTTATTTGCACTTATATTTGCACTTTCAATTATCGCAGGGTTTTGTCTACAATTTTGTAATTATGTAGGGCTATATATGTACTTTGCTCAAAATTTTAATTTATATATACTAGGACTAAACTTAAATTTATCCCAATTGCAAACCCAACTCTGAAATTTTAAACTTTATTATGAAACCCCATTTGCAATTAAATCTCTGGTCTCGTTGTATGACCGTCTCGCACAAGACTTTGTCTTCCCAAAAGGGAGATGGATTTGACCATTTGGGTTTCAGAATATTCTAACACTTGCTTTTATATTGGGCCAAAAGACAGCCCATTAAAGGCGATTCTACAATTAGAACTGCCTTTAAAAAAAGCTGACATGGGATAGCACTTCCGAACTTGGAAGTGGGTCCTGACCTTAATTAAAGGTGGTTCTAAAGGTGGAACTGCCTTTAATCAGTTATCATTAAAGGCGAAACCACTTTTAATTAATTTTGAACCACTTTTATTTAATTTTTAACCACATTTAAAATGAAAAAGTGACCTAAGGACACTTCCGAACTACCTCAATTAAAAGCGGTTCCAATGGAATCGCTGATGACACTCTTATGAAGTTAGAGTTGGGCCGCAACCCAACTCATTAAATAATACCTTTAGGTTGGCTTAGCCTAGTAGGGTTTAATCATGAATTGGTCAAGATTGCCATTTAATATGTATTTAATAAGAATTACGGTTACAAATAATAATTTTAGGGTTTAATTAGTATAAATATGAAGGTATGTCATTCATTTTGATTCATTCACTATTAATCCTTCTTTCATCCATCAATTACTGACTTTATCATCTGAGGATTTCCCCCCCCCAGAACACTTGTGAGGCTTTGTCTTGCAGGTCACATACTAAGGATCCGATGAAGCTGCTTCTCGAGGGTTTCAAGATGCATTGATTGGCGCCATCTGTGGGGATATCAGCCGTTCACCTTTGAAGCTGGGTCCTCGAAGATGCTGGGCTCCTCGAAGTTGATGGGATCCTTGAAGTTGGGTCCTCGAATTTGGATCCTAGAAGTTGGGTCCTCAAAGTTGGATTCTCGAGCTCGGGGTCCTGGAAGTTGGGCTCCTTGAAGCTGGGTCCTCGAGCTCGTCAAAGCCGTCAAAATTGGGCTCCTCGAAGTTGGGTCCTCGAGTTCAGTGAGGCCATCAAATAAAGTTCCTCAAAGCTGGGGTCATTGATCGCTAATCCCTCGATGATATTGGCCGACCACCCTCAAAGCCATCGGAGACCCTCGAAGGCTTCATTGACACTAGAAGCCACCGTCGAGCTTCTACGTTAAGCTTACGCCTCAAGAAGCTTCTGGCTTTAGCTTCCACCATTCCTGCCTACTAAACTAAAAAAGCCTCACCTCTCTTTCTATAATTTTATTTCAATATTAAACACTATATATATGTGTCCAGTTGATACTTAGAACTTTATATGTAGTTTCTTGGATGGTACTTATACTTTGATCAATGATTTTTTCCATGTTCTTTTTGAACTCATATGTGCTTTACAATTACAGGTGTTGTAACCCGTTGGCTGCAAATTCGTTTGTACTGTAGCCTTAGCCAAACAAAGGACAAACTCCAATTCCTATCTTAAGACTGACCCTACATAGAGATGACACACATCTAATGAACAAAGAACTTCTGGGTTGGTCGAGAGTTCGCCAAAATGAAATCTAAGACTCACTGCAGCCTTTGTTTGTGGGGAGTATTGGCACTTTTGTCGCCTAAGTATAATTATCATAAGTTGTGTGATATTGCTATAAATTTAAAAATCCAAACAAAAGAAGATACCATGTCTATCATTAAGGAAAGGAAGTAAGAATAAATTTATGCCAACTCTTTGATATCATGTTTATCAATGTCTCATTTTATACACTATTGGTTATAACTTCTGGCTTTAGCTGAATACTTAGACTCTTCCAAATTTATTCGTTTTGATTACCTCTCCGCTAGTGCAATTTTAGCTCAAATATGCGACTATGACATTCTTGAACTGTCCCTATTAGTTCCCTTAATATAAATGCCGTGACAAAGATTGGAATTACCAAACTAAAGTTAACTTTAATTATCAAGTTAGACTATAATCCTTGGAATTGGTAACCAAATAGACTTTCACTATTGTAGGATAGGGGTATTTGCACCGATAATTTAGGGCAATAGCACTGATATTTTGGCCCCCAAAAATACCGGTGCATGTGTATAGTGGAGTAGAAATGCAACATTTTTGCACCGGTAAAATGGATCGGTGTAGAGCAGTATTTGCACCAGTATCTAATGCCGGTGCAAAATAGCGGGATCACAAAATGTGTGAACTGGTATTATTTGGGAAACCGGTGTAATACTGGAATATAGTTTACATTGGCATTTTGCTTTGGTATTTAATCCAGGAACCGGTGCAAAATAGTGATTTGTACACCGGTATTAAATCCGATAGCGGTCTTTGTTTTGCAGTCCAAATATAGTTTTTTTTCACTGGAATAGATTGATTTTAATACCGATATTACTGTACTTTATGCACCGGTATTATTGAAATAATTTTAAAAAATTATTTAAAATGTGAAATTTATTTACCCAAGTACCTGCCTTATACTGGTGTATTATGTGGCTAAAATTTGCAATGCCTAATTTGTTTTCTGATGGTCCATCCCGGATCATTTCCGGGGCAACGACAATCAGATATACTTGTGAACTATTAGAAATTGGAAAATTTTGAATAGGTAAGAAATTTGAAACATTCTATTACGAAAATATGGCTCGCAAAACATGCGAACATTATTCAAACATAAGAAATAGGAGAAGTATCTTAAACATGGAATCAAACAAAGTAAACCACAAGTTTAGTACAACCAAACAACATCCATAGAATTCAAATATCATCAGTCATTCAATATTAACCAATAACCTATTATGTCGCTCTTATCATCCAGAAGTTGAAATGTAGTGTTCGCCTGCTGCTGGTAGTCTCTAAACCAAGCCCCACACCATCTCTCTGCTACACCTTGAATTTTCGTACACATGGTACGACCCTTTGCCCTCTGGGAAATCTGATAATTTCAAACTTACACTGTTAGTCAATAATGTTGCATTTACTAGAGATTAATAGTATCAAATTTTAAGATGCAAGGTTTACCTCTAAGATATTGTTTGTCTCTGGGTGATTAACAAATTCTTCCATGAAGAGCATAATGGAGTACCCACATTTCCACGAACCATTCCAGGTTCGGTACTGCACGGGAAAGGTAAATGTAATAACTAAACCTAAACATAAAAATTGATGGATGAAATGACAGAATGACTTACCGTAATATTGTTGATTTTCCAAGTGTAGTCAGGTTCTGGCCCCGTCTTTCGCTTCTCCCTTTGGTATGCACAAGAAAGCCTGTGAAGAAAGTAAATTTAAATGGATACTTCTTACAGTTTATTATGAAACTATGATTGTTGATTTGATTAATTGAAATACTTTGAAATGACCCTGAGTTTGACCAAGTTTGTTGGTTTGATACCCCCTGACAATGTGTCCAGAATGAAAACCTCCTCTGTTTGGGGATGGATAATGATGAGGTACCAATGATCGATGTCAGAAAATTATGTTAACAAATTAATGAAACGGAAGTGGTTCGAAATGTGAATTTAATTATCAGGAAGAAATATTTACATTCTTTTGTAGGTACGATTTAGAACTCAGCATCTGTTGCCTTTATTGTTTCCCAAATTTGTTTGAAACGATGTTCGATCTCCTGCTTGATGTTGGTTAGGTTGCCACAGTTGGATGGGTAGAATTGGACGCGGCCTGAATTAGTTTCATATATTTTCTCCCACAGGTGCCTGTAACGCTAATCGTACAGGAAAATGAATTCTTGATAAATTTTAAAACATAAAGGCTGTAAGTTTTGAAACTCACCCCATCCACACATCGACCAGTGCATTATCAATCCAAGGCATCGAACACGTGTTTCCCAGTTTCTTCCCAAACTTTACTAGAACTTCTATTCCAACACCGCATGTGTAATGGGGTGGGAATGTTGATGTTCGGAACAGTGGGAAGAACATGAAATCCTTATTCTTTATCATTTCCAGGATAGCGGTATTTGCTTCCTTTATGAATTTCCCCATGATCGGAAAATCTATTAGGTCTCGTTTGTTGACAATCTGCGAACGTGAAATGATATGAAATGATCACTTGAGCATGTAGTATTGAACTGTCATTGTTAATGAATAATAATGGGACTTTTTTAGTGTATTACCTATTTTGGTAGCCTATTTAATCTTTGTTTTACAGATGGCCGCAAGTTAGCCGTCGACTGAGATTTTTGCTCGCCAGTATCCTGTTACAAGGATTAATGAATAGGGATATGCAAAAGTACTTTGAGGAATTGAAAAATAATGTGTTACAAGAATGTACCTCATTATCGCTGGTGAGAATCATAACCTCCTCGTCATCGTCATCTGTATCACCTTCGACATTGATTTTTATCATTGTCATTCGGTTTCTCACTTGCCTTGCCTATTAAGGACACCAGCCAATCCACGACGCTGTTAAGCACCTCTCCAACATTATCAAAGTGGTGGTCTATTGAGGACAATCCTGCCCTAGGACGGATGTCTGGCATTCATACTCTGACACTAGAAATACTTCCTTATTGGACATCTCGACGATGAGATACCTGTCGCAGGCCATGGGCGGCCATTTTCTTCTTCCCGACCATCTCTTTAACGAAAAGAGACACACGTTTGCCATCCTATTCGTATAATATTTAAGTGAATTGATAAAATGATTATTGAGATATTTCAAATGTGTAAATCAATGTATAAAACATGCATCGATTATTGACAGTGTACCTCTTCATCTCCTTCTGCATCATTGGGCTCTTCACTTGACTTTGTAGCAGCTGCAACAATGCCATCAATCGCCTTCTCTATAAACCTCTTGGGATTGTGAAGGCCTGGTGGAATCTGAACACCGCTTGAAGATGCTAAGCCCTTCACCAATTTCCCCAAGTACGATACCATGGCTTTCACGGCTGGTTGATTGTTAGATGGTCTCCTCTAGGATGTCTCCTTGGCTGAGGAACTGCTACCGCACTTACTGCAGGAGATATGAGGAACAACCACAGCTGTGGGTAGACCCTTCTGAGTTCCTTTGTACCTGCCCGGGTGATCCTATTTCTTTGTGACTTTTATGAGGATGTCCTCACCCAACTGCAGTTCCAATGATCCTTTTTCCATAAGCTCGTTCAATTTCAATTAAGAATCAAAATGCTCATTAGGAACACAATTGTGTATATGAATCATGTGAAGTACACAAAAAATTAATTTAAATGGTCGATTTTGGCGTAACTTACAATGTCCAATGCGATCTTCTCAACATCCTTCGATATGTATAACCCTTTCTTATCTTTGTTTGCCTCAAGGTAGACAAGATATCTATCAGGTGTGAAGTCCCTTTGACTGAGTTTTTTCTCAATCTCCTCGCCAGTGAATCCCTCTGTGGTCAACCTCATTCTCTCCTTCTCCTTCAGATCCTTACTCAATTTGTCACAGATGTATCGATTACCCCTTCTGCATATGTGGTGCGAGTAATCCTTGCCCTTGTTGCATTAAATATTTGTCACACTGAGCCTCTGTTGTTGTTATAAATAAAATTTAGTTGAATAGAATTTGTGGGATACATATCTCTTAACAAGTTTTTTTTTTTCATCATACTTGAAAATTCGGATACCGGTGCCTCTTTTCAAACAAGTGCCATTCGTCTTCATCCATCCACCTGTACTTCTCCCATGCCGGTATTCCTATTTTATTGATACCCTTGTCCACACCGTGAATGAACCTATTTGCCACCTTTGTCTTCCAATCCCTATGTTGGTTTTTTGCCCTCTCTATAACCTCCTTCTTCAGTATTTGTAGTTGCCCATCTGTCAAAGGTGTTTCAATCGTGAAGCTCTCATGGAATGAATCATATGAAAAAGCATGTCATTAATCACGTTTTCACTAAGACTTTACCATTTCATACAATTTTAAATTACAATTGTTGAAAGTCTTACCAGAACATCCTTCCATGCCTCTTCCTTAAAATCCTCAGGGACATTGCTCCAGTGTTCGCATGTGCCAAATCTGATGTGGCGCCGGAAAGTGTAATTGCCATAAGTGTGCCACACTAACCAATTCTTAATGCATACCGCTTGATTTCCACGGAAAACAAATGCAACAGGAGTTGGAGAGTTATGCTTTGCCAACATCACACACTGACATGTACTAGTTCCCCACCTCCTCAAATAACTTTTTTACCTCAAACTTGTCCCATCCTTCTCCATTTTCCCTCCAGTCATTGTCAAGTTGTCGTCCGCTTCATTAATAGTTGGCATTCCTTTGATGGCGCTCTTTCCCTTTCCCTTGCAAATTGGTGTTTTGGCCAACTGTTTACTGGCGTCCACTCCTTCAATGTCCCCTACAATAACATCACCTGGTTCCGCGGTTTCTTCCTTCTATTCACTAGATGGGTAATGTGATTGAGTTGCTTCTTCCTATAATTTTATCTTCAATTGATGTCCTTTTTGGTAGTGGTTCTTGGTCCGCCACATCCACCTCCTCATCGACCACATCTTTCACCTTCTCTTCCTTCTTCGTAACTGGCCACTTCCTCTTTGTGTTGAATTCCCCTTCTTCGGTGGCATCTACAATAGTAGAATTGGAAATTCTCAATATGTGACGGTTCACACAATAAAGGTACTTAAAGATCAATATTGATAAAATTTGGCGTAGAACTTGATCAACTAGTTCGTAAAACTTTTGAGAAAAACATGGCATAGAAATTGAAAAATTCATAGATGAAACTACATCATGTGAGGCATAAAAGTTTGTATAAAATGTCATAGAACTCGAAAAATTAAGGCATGGAACTTGATATAGAATGAAATGGAACCTTATAGAAGTTGATTGAATACCATACAAATGTCTTTGCATTCATAAATTAGGCATAAAACCGAGAAATTCTCACTTCCCCCTAACATGAATATCAACATTATTACCAACAAAAATACTATATAACTACATCACCCATCCACAAACAATGCAAAACATTTACCCTCCACAATTTTATAAACATGCCATTCAAGAGTGTCATTCAACTTTTTCTCGACTTACATATTTTTGGTCATAGAGGCAATTGATCAAACTTGTATTGTGCATGAGGGATGAAATGGTTTTTTGAAGAGAATTTGACTTGGTAACCCATGGTAACATAAACCCAACACTTACCTTCACCAAATGGAGCATTTTTGTTGCTACTCCTTTTTGCCAAACTCGCCAAGAATGGATTGCCAAGTACTTTCTTCTCTCCCCAACTTCCTCTCTCATTTTTGTTGGTTCTCTTGTGTTGCTCCACACTTTAAAGGGATGGAATGGGAGATGAGGAGTTACAATGGTTGATGAGGAGTAGTGGATTGAATGGTTGGAGTGGTTGATGGTGGTTTTGAGCAAAAAATTGAAGGATTTGAAGAGGAGAATATGATGAATTGCGGGACTTATGGCCGTTTCAAATGGTTTTGATTTTAGAAGTTACATTTTTTACACCGGTAATACATACAGTACCGGTGTAAGAAGAGTGAAAATGGCCACGAATTTTTGCTTGCTGTTCAGCACCGGTAACAATACCGGTGTAAAAATGAAGAAAAGCAGCTGTGTGCAGCTGCTTTAAATGAATTTTCCTTTGACTTGAGAGGAACGTACGGAAATTTCGGTGAAGTGTTGTTCACCGGTATATAGCACCAGTGTATAAAAGGAAAATACAGGTGTAAAAATGTGCAAAATGTAGCTGCATGCGGCTGCTCTGAATATATTTTTGGAAAAAAACGTTCATCCCAAGAGTAATTTCTATATTTTTTTCTAACTGTCCAGCACCTGTATATTTACCAGTACAAAATCTTAAATTACCGGTGTAAAATGTTTCGTGCCTTATTAAAAATTTAAAAAATTGAAAATTTTGAAATGCACGCCAATATGTTGTACAAATACACCAGTACTTCTTCATTATTACTGGTGTAAAAAAATTTATTAGTTGTTTAAATTATCACTTATTGCATTTGCCTCCCATGCATTTTTCAAACAACCTCAATTAATCAAATTGACATTAAATTATTGTGAATAGACATTGTACTAGTTTCAAGCAAATATCAACCACATATGGTCCCCATACGGTGACGTTTCTAAGCTTTGTTTCATTTCAAATAATTTGCAGATTGACCCCAAACATTTCGTTCGACCCCTTCAAGTACTTTTCCACCGGCCCAAATGGAATTTTCCAATGCTCTAGATTAAATAAGTAATGTTTTCATACCACAACGGTACCGAGGAACCCGTAAAGTTGATTGTATGTGTTTATTAGAAATAGATCCCCCCAATTGTGACATGCGGTTACAACGTGTTAGAAAACTACATAAATTATCAAATTGAATATTTCAGGATTAAATCATAATTGAAACATATTTGTGCCCGGGTGGTGGTTTGTCCTGAAGCGCTAGTATGTGTTGTAGAGTAAACGGTAAGGGTTTACTCCAATGTTTCTATATGTAATTTGAACATCTTCGAAACTAAATACGAAGGCCGGACCCGTTTGTTTCCCCGCATGTTTTACTTGAAAATACAAAAGGGTTGTTTTGTGAATCATTCGGTTCGATTGGATTTCAATTTTGATTTACGAGTAAACATTTTTCTTTTTGCAATTCAGCCCCTCCAAGAATCTTGGAAAGTCGGAATATAAAATTGGCTCCACATATATGCAATTCTATACACAACGATCGTGTTTATGCATTTGTAAACCCCACTGGTGGACGGAAGGCCCTGTAAAACCAACAATAAATGCTTGCACTATATTTTCCATAATTACACTATTTCCCACAAATTTACTTGGGGAACCTCCACAGCTCCCAATGCTACAACTTTTTGCAATTCTAACCATTCTAGGAATATAATGGCACATATTCGGCACTCCTGAAGTTAAAAAATAGGTCAACAACATTTGGCCTATCTTTTTGGTCTTCATGAGTGTATTTGACAGACGGAATTTCAATAAACGTGGCGCACAAATTTTTTATTCAATTCATCACCGTGCATGTTTGTCAAAAGAAGAATGTCAAACTATCTAAGTGCAACACAGTCAAAGTTGAGTACAAAATCTACTCTTCCTAACTGCGAATACAAGTTTTCTACGAATAATATTGAGAAAATGGTTCGACCCCGTCAGCAGGTCCTGTTGCATCACCATCACGGGTACTTGTGCCAATGTCAATGTCCTCGACATCGCCTGCACGGAAGGTTGAAAAATTTCCGACTGCTGCCACGACGTTAGGAAATTGATACATAATAACCTTAGCCATATGTTCCTGCTAGGATGTTTGGTATTTGGATTCTTCAAGTAAGTTTGCTACACTGACCTCCAATGCAGCAACTCTGGATTCAATAGTAGTGACAGACATGTCAGCTGTCAATCTATAGAAAGGGTCCACGCAAATCTTACCCATTGGATGGCCATAATGGTCATGTGCACGGGCACTAACTCTCACTCTTGAACAAAGCACATAAATGATACCGCAATAGGCATAAGATCCTATCTGATCCCGTTCTCTCTGCAACATAGGAAAAAATTGACGACCAACATTCCATCAAAGCTCCCTCTTTATTGCATACAAGAAGGTGAGGCAAAGTTTGTGAACTTCTGTGTTAACAGTTACTGGATGGATTCTAGATGCCACAAAGTGATACCACCCATTCACTTCTAGAGTTAGAGTATTCTTAGGTATTTTGCTCCAACCTAGTTTGACCAACTCATCTATGTTCGTACCTGCCTTAGTCACTGTCCCAATGATCTCATTCTTAATTAGTTGTTGTAGAATATAGCCATCATCACCTAGAAAATGTAGTGCGAGAAACTCATCTTCATTGTTTAGAGCATTGGGCAACCCAAAAAAGCCATTGATAGATTATGGTGTCAGAGGGACAGTTTTACCTCTACAATACACGTGATCGAAGCTCAGCCCACACTTCAAGTTTGCATAGAACTCACTTACAATGGTCATGTTGAAAGGTTGCGGAGTTCCGCAAAATTTTTCCCACCCAAGCTTCCGGATAGTTTGTTCGAATGGGGGAGATGCTTCAATTCCTCTCTCTACGTGATGGCGTTGTCCTTTTTAAGATTCATGGACCAACCTAGCCTCCTCAACACGAAGGTATCATCCGGGTATGTGTGCGGTGATACTTTTGGCAATGATGGGGACGTTGAATGACGCATCCTTTTCGTATTGGATTTTGGGGCATTTCCTAAGAAACACATTGAGGTACTTCATCATACACCTTACATGCAATTCAAGCTATTCATGATGTCAAATTCTTAATGATTCTATTTGATGTGGAATTGCTCACTAATAATACAATAGAGGCATTTGTAGTGTTTTACCTGATTATATGCCAACCTACGTAGGATTTCACCAAAGATGGGTAGTGATGGAGATGGTATGGTGTGAGAGATATAAATTCTAAGAAATGTGAACATAGGGTGTTGATTGGGTTTTTAAAAAGGGAACACTTTTTATACACTGGTATTATACATATACCGGTGTAAAACGAGGCCTAAAGCATCTGCTTTAGGCTGCTTTAAATAAAACAAATTTTATCTAATCCTGCCCGAGAGTACCAGTGCAAATGTTACAATAAGCAGTTGCTTTACGCTGCTTTAAATTCCAAAAAATTGATATTATCGGACCTGAGAGCAAAAAGACCAAAACATTTTCTAAATATTGTGCACCGGTAGGAGTACCAGTGCGTAAGTATAAAACAAAGTCCCTCCCCTATTTTTCTACACCGGTAATTTCATCTTTACCGGTGTAAAAAATCAACTCCTACTAGAAAATTTAATCTCAATTTAAACACATTTTCACTGGTTCAATTCATAAACACTCCATTGAAATCATGAATCATACCAACCAATTCATAAAAAGAGTGGAAATTAAATACATTACACGCTAAATTGTTGAATGATCATACAACTTTTCACAAAACAAGGCCACAAACAACGGCTGAGAACGACCAATCTATCGCTTCCGCTTGAAGACATTGTCCCCACCTACTATTTCCCCTCTCTCATCAACCCACAGCTCATTGCTCTGTGAACGCCTTCCAACAATGGGTCCTCCAACATCTTCCAAACTGGGAAATACCAATAAAAACTTAGGACTATCAGTTATGGCAGGCTGATCAATCTTCTCATCCAAGTAAAAATTATTCCCATGAAACACCACATGATACTTCTCATTCGAAGGGTCCTTGATGTAAAAAATTTGTGGTGCCTGGGTAGATAAGATGAACTTGTCATCTTCATATCTTACACGATTCAAGTCGACCAACGTGAACCCAATGTGCTTCTCAACAACAACACTGAAACTGTATTCCACCCAACGACACTTGAAGAAAACAACCTTGAAATCAACATAATTCAACTCCCAACTATTCTCAATCGCCTCATAAAAGACATCATAGCAACAACCAGATGTTTATCTCTCTTGCTTCCCTGCCACATGGATTCAGATTCAATATATATACCACTATTTTGAGTGGTGCTCTTCTCGTCCTTCGCCAATGTTGAGAAACTGAAGCCATTAATGTCATAACCAAGGTATTATCTAACGGTGAAATTCGGCTTCCTTGCAAACTTGTAGGTTACTGGGCATCCCGTTGACATTACAACGATTGTAAAACCAGTTAACAAACCTTGAAGAATGCTCAACCTGGATTTTATTCGGGGGCCAGTCTGGATGAATCTCTTCCAACAGGGAAACATTCTCTTCAGCATATGTTATAGTCTCGCTACTATTACGCAAAGCATACAGGTAAACAGTCATCAACTCAGCGTGATAGGGTGTATGAAGTGTACCTTTAGAACGTGGAATCCCATTCCGCCTTTCACAGTGGGGTCCTCCAAGAACACCAACCGCTCTTCTTCCAACCAAGTTCGTTGTACAATACTCGATGATCTCCTCAGTGACATACCTCTGAACAATAGAGGCATCGGGCCGAATACAATTATGAACATAACCCTTAAAAACAGTCATGTGACGCTCAAAGGGGTACATCCAATGCATTATGACAGGCCCGCACATACGAATCTCCTTAACCAAGTGTACCACTAGGTGCACCATGATGTCAAAGAATGATGGGGGAACATGCTTCTCCAAATGGCATAGAACAACATCAGTCTCTCAATCCAGTTCATCAAGTTGTTGCCCGCTAATATTTTTCATACATATCGAGTTGAAGAAGAAACACAAGCGCATAACAAAAAATCTAACTTCCTCTTCTAAACACCCACGTATTGCTAAGGGAAAAAGTTGTTGCATAAGGACATGAAAATCGTGTGATTTCAAAGCATTAAGATGCAACTCATCATTCACAAACCGACCAACATTAGAGGAGTAACCAGAAGGTACCTTCATTCCTTGGATGCTCTCACACACTGATATCCTCTGAGCAACTGAAAGATTGTAAGGAGAAGACGGCAGGTACGTTCGCTTCCCTCTTACCTCTGGTGCTAGATCCAACCGTATACCAAGGTCAACTAAATCTTTCTTTGCATTCAAGCTATTCTTAGTCTTCCCGGGAATGTTCAGAAGCATCTTAATTAGACTCTCACAAACGTTCTTTTCGACATGCATGACATCCAAATAATGGCGAACATCCAAATCTTCCCAGTATGGAAAATAGAAGAAAATTGACCGTTTCTTCCACGGTCCGTCTACAGCCCCACCATCCTTTAATAACTTCTTACCTAGAAAAACATTCAATTTCTTCACCTTGTTCTGAATAGCTACACCGGTCAAAGGTTTGGATGCTTTTCTCTTCTCCTTCCCACCAAAGAATGCAACCGCATTCTCCCGTAATTTGTGACCTACAGGCAGAAATTTACGGTGACCCAAATAAACAGTCTTCCGCCTATTCCTCAACTGATGGTAATTTATCTCATCCTTGCAAACTGGGTAAGCCTTGTTACCCTTGACCACATACCTGGAAAGGTTACCATGTGCCAGGAAATCATTTATGGTACATAAAAGCATCGCCATCAATGTAAACTCCTCACCACTTTAAGCATCAAACATTAAGGCGCCTTCCGACCAAAGCACCTTCAAATCTTCTATCAAAGGGGCAAGATAAGTGTCTATGTCATTTCCAGGTTGTATCGGGCATGAAATCATGATGGGTATCAACACATATTTTCTCTTCATGCACAAGTACGAGGGAAGATTGTAAATGGCAAGCATAACTGACCACGAACTGTTTTTCGAGGACATATTCCCAAATGGGTTCATACCATCAGCACACAAACTAAATCTTAAATTCCTAGGTTCAGATGCAAAGTGTTGATACATCTTGTCAAATTTCTCCCACTGGTCCGCGTCAGGCAGGTGTCGAATTACATCGTCATCTTTACAACCTCCCCTATCAACGCACCACGTCAAGTTCTTTGCATTCTTTTCATTCTTAAACAACCTTCTCAGCCTTGGAATAATGGGAAGATACCATATACATTTGATGGGAATCCGCTTCCTCACCGGCATAACATGCTTTCCACCGACCGCTACATTTATCTTCTTCTTATAACGTGGTATATTACACACTGGACAAACAATCTTATCCTTAGGGTCACCCCTATATAGGACACAATCGTTTGGAAAAGTATGTATTTTTTCATACTCCAATCCCATCGGAGACAGAATTCTCTTAGCTTCATAAAGGTTATCAGGAACCCTATTACCGGGTGGAAGCTTTTCATTAAAAAATTTAAGCAATTTATTCATGCTAGTATCATTCTATGACCCTACACCTTTCAAATTAAACAACTCCATCAAATATGACATAACCGTGTCTTTCTTCTTGCAACTGGGATAAAATGGTGTATCCTTCTCACCAAGGAAGTTTGCCAAAACCTCAGTCATCCCTCTAAACTCATTAACAACCTACTCAGACATGTCATCAAACTTAGCATCCCCAAAACACTCTCCCTCACTACTAACTCTCACCTCCGGTGGTGATTTTTCCCCATGATAAGTTCACACAACATAATCATTCACAAACCCCCAACTATACAAATGGAGTTTGGGGGTGTCATTCTTATCAGTATGAATTCGATTTCCACAATCACGACTAGGACATAATATTTGCTTCTCTCGACTAAAAGCTTGATCCAAGAACTCATCCACGAACATAATATACTCATCGCTCACCCTACTAATGCAGGCATACACATGCTTACGCCTCTTGATGACGCGATACAACTCTGCATATCAATAAATGTCCAACAATCAAACTTCAACACATTTAATACAATAGAATTTTTCATTATGACTTCCTAATCATGCAACATCATAAATGCACAATATACATCAACATTACAATTACAACATTCTTAGCATGTCCAACACTATAGGAATCAAAGTCATAGCCTTATATGATACGAATTAGGTTTTTCTTATTTATTTTTTATTTATTAGGATTTTTAGAAGATAACACTATACTCTTCTTCCCATTGGGTTTTTTTAATGAGGTAGTGTGATCATTTATTTTATTTTAGAATAAGGCCCACTAATTCAGCCATGTTGGCCTTGGAAGAATTAATGTTTCGGTCATGCATTTATTTTAGGTGTTAGAATATTCAGTTCTAATTTGATTGGAATTAGATTTGGTAACATTAGATAAGGAAATATTCATTCAAGATTTATCTTGAAGAATATAGTCATTTATTTTAGCCTAAATAAGGTTTAATATGGTTTTAGCTTTTTAAAGCTGCCATAATCCTTTTCAGTTTCTTGTTTGTATTTTTGAAGACCATACATATGTACTATAAATAGGGGTGGCTTTCAACATTAATTTTGACCTTACACTTTTATCAATCAAAATACAACCTTTTCAGTTCATACTCTTTGCTTGTGAGCTATTCCATTGTTGCTTATCCCCGAGGGCCAGTTAAGTATCAATAAACCTTGTAATCTGATCCTGAGGGCTAGTTAGAGAGCAAGTCGAAGTTAGGCGTACCCCGAGGGCTAGACTCCTGAATTTCGTGCGAGATAGTGTGGGTTTGCAGATCCCTTCACTAAATCAAAGGTATTAATTCCACAAATCGTGAGTGTTCGAAGATTCATATCATTATAACTACAACGACCTTGAGAACAAATCAAAAACTAATATCTACAATTCTACCTCAATCACCATCAAATAATCAAACACAAAATGTAAATATCTCTACAAACCAAAACCATTCATGAAATCCTTAATATCCATAAATGTAATTTAAAAAAAGGTACCTTCAAGGGTCTTCATTGTGGAGAATTCAATGCCTTCACCAACCAAAAAACACCATTAATGAACCTCTTCTTCCAAAAATCTCATTTTCAACTCGCTAAAAATAGGGGTATGTGAGCATTTAATGCTATTTTATACCCCAATAATTAGACTTTACAGGTGCATTTGAAGCATTTTACACCGATAAATCTGTTACCGGTGTAGATTTTCAGCCAAAAGGAGCATGTTTTCCTGTTCTGCATCGATACAATCATATTACCGATGCAAAAACTAATAGTTTTGGCACCAAAATTCAAGAATAAGAATTTATTTTTGCACCAGTATTAAGAAAATACCGATGGGTGATCAATTCCTACACCGATGCTAATTGTAACCGGTGTACAAATGCAAATTTTTCCCATTTTTAAAATTTTTGCACCGGTAATTTCCCATTACTGGTTTAAAATTTTTACCTCTTTGCACCAAATTAATATAAAGGGTAAATAAGTACATATCGGTAATCTTGTACCGGTGAACATGTTAGCAATTGCACCGGTACAAATACCTATTCGAATATTACCGGTGCAATATATTTGACATTGGTACACTGTTAGAACCAACACTGGTGCGAAAATAGGTGAGCTTTACACCGGCTGATAGGGTAGCGGTGTGTATGTACTTATTTGCACCGGTACTGATGGTAACATGATAAATACCAGTGCAATTGGTTACATACGCACCGGTATACCTGTACTCATGAATTTATACCGGTGCGTATGTACCTGTTTTCCAGTAATGTTTGAATGGCTTTTCTCCCTTTTTACTTAAAGAAATTCTTACAAACTCATTTTTGCTATATCTATTGAAGTATTGGAGTTTGATTCTTGAAAATTAGCTTCACCCATTTATTTCTTGTTCATTTTCAAGGTAGTCACTTCATGAGAAATTCTCTTCACTGGATGGAAAAAAAGACTTGATGAATCAATGCGTCAGTCGTGAGAGGTAAGTATATGCACTGAGCATGTTGTCTATGGTCGACGACTTACTGGTTACCCTACAACCCTCAATGAAGATGAGGTTATGGTATTCTCCTATTACTTTTTTCATGTTTTGCTCACGAACGTGGGTATTCTAACTTCCACTTATATGTGAGCATAGTTGGTAGAATTTGGAGGCTTGACTAATAAACTGGGGAGAAATGAATACGTCAGTTGGATAAATATTAAAATTAATTTTGCTGAAGTTTAGGGGTTACACCTATGAAATAATTTAGACATCAACTTGGCGGCATCGCAAAATAGTTTTTAGGACTTGATTAAAATTATTTTAAATCCTTCTTCAGATTTTAAAATAATTTTGGGGGCAGTAACTATCCATCAATTACCAGCTAGTATGATATCTCTTTTGCGAGTTGTATTTCTATTTGAACAAAGCTATACAAAAAATTGTTTTACTTTTAAACATGTGAATATTGTGCTTGGTAAAATGAATAGCCTGGGATATGAGTCTGATGTCTATACTTATACTCCTTTTCTTATTGAACATTGCAAGTGAGGGCATGTGAGAAAAGCAAGTAAAACTTAAATATGAATTAGCAGGGAAAATAATAGCAAGAAAATATCACCATATGAAAACACATATTTCTTTCGCTCGAGTTTCATGAAAATAAGGTTTGAGCTTAAGTGTTAGATATGTGATTTAAATTTCTCTATTTATATATGAGTATCTGTTGCTAGAATTCTTTGTTTAATACAATTTCCGCTCTTCTGCTGGCTAAGAGACAAGTTTCCTTGTATGAAAAAGGTTCACCTTGTGTATGATCACTCTCTCTTCATTCTATGGATGCTTGGACAAGTTTCAATTATTTCTTATGTATATCCTTCTGTCGCTGAGATTATATGCTTACATGACATTACTTCTATTAACCTATATAATTTGTCATGACTCTAGATATGGTGGAGCCCGACTTTGTACTCAAAAACCATGATTTGTTTATATGACATTGAATATGGCGTAAAGTCTTGGGTACGGTTCTGTGATTAAGATTTTGACGTTGCTGACATTGATGTTTCTCTATTGTTCTCAGAGGGTTATTATTTGTATGTTGTGCACTGCCACTGAAGATATGAGTTATATGCTAATAAGCGGCACTCTTGAAGATATGAATGATATGCTGATAAACGGCACTCTTGAAGATAAGAGTAATATGCTGATAAGCGACATTCTAGAAGATATGGGTAATATGCTAATAAGCAGCACTCTTGAAGATATGAATGATATGCTGATAAGTGGAACTCTAGAATATATGAGTGATATGCTGATAAGAAACATTCTTGAAGATATGTGTGATATGCTAATAAGCGGAACTTTTGAAGATATGAGTGATATGCTGATAAGCTACACTCTCTGTGGTGGTTCAAGTATGCTGATAAGCTACACTCTCTATGATGGTTCGAGTATGCTGATAAGCTACACTTTCTGTGATGGATTGAGTATGCTGATAAGTTACTCTCTCTATGATGGTTCGAGTACGCTGATAAGCTACACTCTCTATGATGGTTCGAGTATGCTAATAAGCTACTCTCTATGTGATAGTTCAAGTACGCTAATAAGTTACTCTCTCTATGATGGTTTAAGTATGCTGATAAGCTACTCTCTCTATGATGATTTGAGTACGCTGATAAGCTACTCTCTATATGATGGTTTGTGTACGCTGATAAGCTACTCTCTCTGTGATGGTTCGGGTACGCTGATAAGATACTCTCTTTCTGATGGTTCGAGTACGCTAATAAGCTACTCTCTATGATGGTTCAAGTAGGCTGATAAGCTAGTCTCTCTATTATGGTTCGAGTATGCTGATAAGCTACTCTCTGTGATGGTTCAAGTATGTTGACGAGCTACTCTATCTATGATGGTTCGAGTATGTTGATAAGCTACTCTCCCTGTGATGGTTCGAGTATGATAATAAGCTACTCTCTCTGTGATGGTTCAAGTATGTTGATAAGCTACACTCTCTGAGATATTTCGATAAGCTACACTCTCCGTGATGATTAGATAAGCTACACTCTGTGTGACTGATGAATCAAGCTGCATGCTGATAAGCTGCAATTATTAAAATAATTCCCTTCATTTCAACATTGCTTATTAACACATCGCACAAAAAAAATAAAAGAAACAAAATATTCAAGGATGAAGAAAAATAGAAACATAATATCAAACTTTGTGCATTAGTACATGGAAATTACAAGGAAATTTGAGGATCAAAACTTTAGGGAACTAATTCTCCTAACTTTTCCTCTAGTTGCTCAATTTCCTCCATTTTAATTCCAGCCACGGGTCAAAAGTTGCGCTCTTGTTCATCTTTGGGTTTTATATTGCAGGCAAAATGCTGCAACTAGCATTTAAATCGCATGTGAAACTCTGTGATAGGACTTTATATTGCAGGTGAAACGCTGCAACTAGCATCTAAAACACATTAAATTATCTACTTTATGATTTGTACGCTCATCATATTATCATAAGTAACCGCCTTCCGATGGCTCAATTATAAATACTCCCAGAGGAAAGGAAAGTTTCAAATACCCTCTAAAGGGACAATAAAGCAAATTCATATAATCGGGATGATATCACAATTTTCTTCCAAAGGGATAAACCATGTCCTCGGTCACTCGATTGCTCCAGTCTACGCCGAGCTCAATAATTGAATTACAGTGGACTTCGTAGTTGCGATCGAGGAGATTGGGGTTCTAACTCGTGCTTATGTCAAGCATAATAGCAGGAAAATAGTAAGTTAATCCCACAAATGCAGCTGACAGAATCAAATGTTGAACAATATTTCGGCGGCCAAGAGTGAACATTGTAAAACACGTGATCTCTGTGTGATCACAATAACTTCGGTAACAACATCTCAAAATGCAAATTGCATGGATGAAGAAAGTAGGAATCAATAACGATGAAGTTTTCCATGGTCGAGGTACTACTAGCAATAATTGTTGTCCTTCGACTGAGGGAGGTAGTGTACCCAAGGGAATTGACCACTGCCAAAATTTAAAGGACACCCTCCTCGACTCCAGACTCATTATTAAGGATTTATATGCCCAATGCTACATCTAACTATGAGATTTTATGATTACCTGTATGCTCAACACTACATTTTAACCAACAGCCTGCTTAGCAATCATACGCCTTGAGCAACATTATCCCAATCTACGTCAAGTCTAAAACTCGAGAGCGAAATTACTTCAAGCATACCTCTATAAATATATAAATGCTACAAGGCATTGAATAATATACTACATGATAAGCTACAATGATAAACTCTCTCACAAACTCCATGAGAGCCTTCATTGATGAAGCTTTATCGAGAATTCCATCCCCGAGGTGAGAAATGTTATTTGCAAGATCTTCAAGCATAATATTGTGGGCTTCGATAGCCCCTGAAATGCATTGATCTCTTCCTTGGCATATTTGTTTCTCTTCACTATCTCATTAACGTGAGCTTGAAGCCTCCTTGCCTCGAATGGTTTGGTGACTATTATTACAACATGATTCTAACTCCTCATTTGCCTTGGTTAAGTCTCGCTTAACCTTCACCAACCTGAGACTTCTCTAATCAAATGATGATGAGGCTTCTCTAATAACTTTTTCAGATTCACACACTATGAGTGCTACGAAAAGAAATTAAGAGGATAAGGGGAATATCAGATGGAGACACAAAGAAGGCTGATTTGTTGTTTGGACCTTGACGAAGACGGGACAAAGCATTCCTGTTGGTGGGAGGAAAGGTCCTTGTGTTGAGTCTATTGAAGCAATTTAGCCCATCATGCCCATGTGTTTGACAAATCTGGCAAAGAAGACCAGACTGCTCAGATGCGCGTTCTGGAGAAGGCGACCACCCCTTGTCGACGGCGGCGGGAGCTGACGAGGACGGCGGCATTGATCGGCGACCGGTGTTGCGGTGGGCAAGATTGGCCGACGGCAGCTGAAGGGAAGCGACCTCCTCCTCTTGACGCGCCTCTTCCTGGAGGAGGAAGCCCAGCAATTCATCGGAGCTAACCGGATCTGACCGGAGCGCAATTGCCAATCGGAGGGCAGAGAATTGCGATCCCAGCCCATAGAGCAAGAATCCAACAAATTCAGAATCAGACACGAGACAGAGGCAATCGGCAAGGGAATCCATAAGAGCCCTCTTTTTCTCGAAATACTCCAGGACACTCATCGAGCCCTTGGTCATCGACTGCAACTGTTGCCGGAGATGCATTTGCCTGGCACCGGATTGGGCTTGAAAAGTCCGGGCAAGAATTTGCCAAGCTTCCGCCGTGGAGGTAGCTCGTGCGACAATGCCGAGGAGCGACGTGGAGAGGGTGGACTGGAGCCATAGCAGCACAATGCGATCCTTTCGCATCCAGGAGGCATATGCCGGATTTGGTTCTGTTCCAGCAGGTTTCCCGGTGGCTGGATCAGCGGGGTCGGTTGGCGGCACAGCAGCAGTGGTGATGGTGGCGGGAGGTGGCTCTTGTGGGTTGATGAATGAGTCGAGGCCAGAGGCTTTGAGTGCCGAGCGGATTGTACTTCTCCATAGGGAGTAATTTGTGCGATCGAGGCGAATCGCAAGATTGGGAAAGTTGAAGCTAGGGCTTGAGTCGGAGCCAGCAGAAGCGAGTACCAGTGCATTGGTGGAACCAATAGCAGACTCAGAAGACATGATTGTGATCGTGTTTAGGCTGATACCATGTAAAAGTGTATAACAGGTAATTTGGTAAATGAGATTGTTAATTATTTCATTGTTGAATACAAGTATATATAGGGTACAATCTGCTAATCATATCTGGACTAATTGATTCTAGGATATTAACAGCTATGATTTGATTGATTCTAGGATATTAACAGCTATGATTTGATTGATTCTAGGATATCAGCTATGACTAATGTTAGCTGTAGTTGCCATATACGGTTAACAGAGATAATCGGCACTCTTGAAGATATGAGTAATATGCTGATAAACGGCACTCTTTGTAATAGTTCCATCTTAGTATGCTATATCCTGCGATTGGTGAAGTGTGTTGATAAGCTAGTTGATCCTCGTTATGGCTGGCAAGCTACTCGATCAAAATTTTGGCCGATAAGCTACTTAATTTACGTTAATGTTCATAAGCTATTCGAATCTTACTGCTTCCAATAGCAGATATTATATGTTGAATTAATAATCCGATACATGCTAAGTTTGTACTATTAGTGCTTACATAATATCACACACATAAACAAAAATAAGATATACCCTATGTGCTATACTCGGTACATTGATATGTGATCCGTGAAGAATGAATTGCAAGTCACAAATGCATTGTTATTTACTTTACAGTTGACAATCCAATTGTTAGCCTCCCTAAGCAATAGCTCAGGAAGAAGCTGATTTTCCACGAGTTTCAGATAAATAACACCAACATACATGCTATGAACTCGAAGGCTCACATTGTAATGAAAAGAAATACCTCCTTCAGATTCGTACACTACAAAGGAAACGAAAAGAAATTCCTTAGGTTTGGCCAAAGAGAATCAAGTGGTCATCTTGTTGGTGCAAGCTTTGAGTAAAGAATACTGGCACTAGTGTTATATGCTTACTCTGAGCCTCGCTTATGAATCTCGAACTTTTTTATCCAGCCGATCATCAATGCTGGGGCTCGATGTTAAACTCCCCATTTTTAAAGAAAATACATAACTTGAAAGTACAAGATTTTGAGAGACCCTTTGAGCGAGGAAGGAAAACTCGATATATTCGAGGATATTAAGAGATCTAAGTCATTCCTACGATGTTAACCTATTCGAAGTTAAGTTGATTCGAATACTTGAACATAGTTATTATGCCTCGAGTTCTCTGGGGGCTTTTGGTGATACTCTTATTAAGTTAAGAGTTGGGCCGCATCCCAACTCATTAAATAATATCTTTGGGTTAGCTTAACCCAGTAGGGTTTAATCATGAGTTGGTCAAGGTTGGTCAAGATTGCAATTTAATACGTATTTAATAAGAGTTGCGGTTACATGCAATAACTGTTAGGGTTTAATTAGTATAAATATGAAGGTATGTCATTCATTTTGATTCGTTAACTATTACTCCTTCTTTCATCCATCAATTACTAACTTTATCATTGTAGGATTTTCCCCCTAGAATATCCGGGGGATTTTGTCTTGCAGGTCACATACTTAGGATCCGATGGAGCTTCTCGAGGATTTTGAGATACATCAATCGCCTTCTAACGTTGCCATGGGCGGAACTACCATGGCGCGTGGTAGGGCTTCAGCCCTACCTGAGATTTCGGCGCCATGGTAGTAGCGGTTTAAAGCGCTTCCCGGCAGCTGAGCGGAGTTTTCCAGCGTATTCCATGATTTTCCAACATAAGCAACCGGGGAAGAAGGCCGCAGCAAGCCTTCTTTTTTTTGGCCCATAATACATCAAAACGACTCTTTTTGGCTCAAGTCAAACGACGTCGTTTTGATTAGTGCAGAAGAAAAAAAAAAGAAATCGAATTTGGGTATTTGTATAGGGCCAAAATCCAAAAATGGATGACCCAAATACAAAACCCTTTACCAAATCTTACAACAAACCCAAAAAGCCAAAATGTAAATCAGCCAGCGTTCCAGGCTTCCAGCCTCCAGCTCCGGCTGCCGCCGTCCCACCACCAGCCAGAGACTTCGAACGCCGCCCTGCCACCGTCCGTCCGTCCCTCCTCCAGCCACACCTGAAGAAAAATCCTGGTTCCGCCACTGAACGTTGCATTTGATAGGGCATTCTCAACTAGTGGTAGTGTGGTATATTTGATAATGTCCAAATAGAACGCATACATACCATTCAAAGGCCCTATTAATTAAGCATTTATATGATAAGATATTTGAAATGGTCCCAATTAAGATACGTACATGTAAGCACAAAGCTTTAAATTTAAGGTAAATATACTTTAGTTCAACTTAGACGAAAATAACATGTTCTAAATGCAAATAGCGACCATCAAATTAAGGTCCATTTGAATTAATGATCATCTATCTGCAAATGAATGTATATATGAATGATGAAGAAGTTATCTTGGGGAGGGGGGTCGAATCGATGTATGGATGGACAATGAGATTGAATAGCCAATGATTAAGCAATTAAAATTTTCCAATTCTAAGATATTGGCACTACTGCCATGGACTTTTCTGTGCCATTCATCATCACTTCATTCTCCTTTAAAGTTTCATTTCCTCAGAACATTAATTTGCACAGAAATTAACTAAATTTCAATTAAAATAATGAAATAATGAAATGTTGTCAATTGATTCATGCATATTATTAATCTGTTTAATTCGGTCAACAAAGAGTCATTGTTTCTAGTGGTGATAGTCACCACCGGAAAAGCAAGAAACATTGAAAGCAGGGATGATAGAAGAGACAGTGAGTATGGATGAATTGGTGATGTTTGAAACATGATGGAAGACGACGGTGGAGGAAAAAAGAGGAAGACGTATGAGAAAATTTTAAAAACATTGATTAACCTAAAACGTTAACTAGTTGGTTAAATTAAAACTCGTTAACTGTTAAATGGTCCATTAACTTCATTAGACCATACAGTATTTTGTCTGGTAAAGAAGCCAACTAAATACATATAATAAAAATTTGAGAACAGAACATATTGCGAAAAGGGAAACAATTCAAACATATAATTTCGTTTCAAAGTCGACACCTAAACAGGGTAAACTGTCATTTTCTGATTGAATTCTTTCACATGAAGACATCAATCAACGTTACTAATTTAATATAAATACCAATTTAAAATTGAGTCAATCTCTTGAAAGATGGTCTTTCCATAAGTCATGGGAAAACCAAGGTTTAACGTGTAAATTGGAAGAAATTAACATAAATTTTTTGGATTACCTGAATCGGATTATATACGTTATAACAACTACATGTTGCATAATAAATTTTTAATATTACAGCTAAGACCTTTCACCTTTTATTATTCTAATTAAACCACGTCTTTCTATAAGCCTATGAAAATACAATATTTCCCGGCTCGGGGAGCCATAATAAAATCCCCCCACCTAATGGTGGTTTTTATTAAAAAAAAAATACAATATTTCCCAAGACTTTGCCTTTAAAATTTATATAAATAAAAAAATTAATGGTAGTATTTGAAATATGCACTATTACAAATTAGAGTTATCGTAACACTTATTAAAAATGTAACAATAGCTTATAAAGTGTAACTTAAGCCTTTTAAAACCTTTTCTCAATATTTATGTAACATTTTTCAAAGGTTTATAAAATATTTTATTACCTATGGTAACATTTTGAATAAGTATTAGAAAAAAGTGCATTAACCTTAGTACGTAGTAGTGCCGGTTCAAATTCTGACCCCCTTCCAAATTAATTACATCTGCAAATGGTAGTGTAAACTTATGTAAGTGGTTGCGAAGGTACGGAGGCGTTGGACCAGCGATGGCTGGAGGAATTGACTCCAAAAGCGGCACTAGATCTGCCTGGATTTTGGTTGAATTCTGAAGGAATTCGTATAGAATAATAATGAACAATTGGTCCATGCATGACCTATCCGATGAGAACGCATCTATGATGGAGAGTAGTCAATTTTAGTGGGAGATGTTGGTTCATACATTGCATATGCATTTTATTAGGCAAAATCTTCTGCCAGACCAGTAATTAAATGATTAAGAATGTACCATGAGATTTCTAATTAAAGTTTTAAAAGTTCAGGGGTTGAATGTAAAATTTTATTAATTTACATTAAACTTCAGGTATAAATATTAATCTTTCTTCATTCTTCTCTCATATTTTTCTGAAACTTTATTTCACTTTTCCTTTCCTCTCTCTGCGTAAAACTTCATATTCTCTCTCCTTTCAATTTCCCTTCCACCTTATTCTCTCTTATATCCATTTCTCTTCTATCTTCCTTCAATTCAAGCTCATTTTCTTCCATTTAATTGCACATATTCTCCATTTTTCTTCCTCCTTTCTTGCACACAAATTTTGGAGTTTTTCGGCAAATCTTCTGGTGGCCGAACACAATACGAGCTTCGTTTTGTGTTTATCTTCGAGCGTAATATTTTTGCTCAGAGTTTTTATGCATATTTTGTTGTTTTTTCTCGATATTTGTTTGCTTTTTTTTGTTCATGTGATTTTCTAGGGTTTATGTTCACTATGTTAATATTTGGGGATTTCTCCAGTTTTTTGTATTTTGTGAGTTGTCCTTACAGATTTGTGCTCATATTTATGTTGCTGCTGCTATTTGTTAGATATCTAAGGAGATTTGCATCACTGTTGCTGCAATCGAGAAGGGGTGAGGATTTGTTAATTTTCTTAATGTTTGGCCATGATGTTTTAGGTATAGGTATTGATGTTTCTTGTTTTCAGTTTGATGTTTCAGGTTTTAGGCTCACCAATGTAGGAGTGGCATATCTAAGGCGGTTATATCGTCAATTTAAAGGCACTTTCTAAGTGTCTTTGATGGTGGTGCCTTAGATCCCTCCAAAAATAAGGCAGTTTAAGGAACCACCTATATTTAGGGTAGAAATGGTTTCCGAACTCAAAAATTAATTCCGACCTCCAAAAAATATAGCAATCGATTTTCGGCAGCAAAACCTAGATCAATATGAACCCAAAACAGCAACGAGAACAATAACATCGAAAAGAACAAGAACGTCAACACAAACCCAGAACAACAATCGTTCCCACACCAATACAAAGCAAAAAGAACAATGTTATATCTAGAAACTAGTAATCTTCTTCACTATCCCCAATCCCCATGCACCTGAACATAGCGATTGCAAAATGCTTGCAGTAACTTCTTTGCCATCTGTTTTCTTGTCTTCTGAACCAGGGGTTGGTTTGTTCTTTGAAATAATTCTTACTGTTGACAAATTCAAACCACCAGCTTCATCTTTATCGTCGATCGATCTCTTCACGCCGGTGTCAACTGTGGTCTCTTCACGATGGTGTTGATCGATCTCTTCATGGGAGAGCTTCCCGATGCGACAGAGGTGTGAGGTTGGATGAAGGAGATAGTGGCAGTGGTGGAATGAGGGTGGTGACGACGTGAGGAGTGAGGGTTAGGTGGCCGGGAGACATCGGTAGAGTTAGGGTGGTGAAGTGAGGGCTGGTTGAAGGTGCAGGTGGAGTCAGGGGTGGTCGAAAGGAACTGGTGGAGAGAGAGGGAATATACATGACTAATTAGGGTTTCTAGGAGGAAGAGAGATTTTGGGCTTTAGATTATTCCAACTCTTTTTTTATATTGGGCCAAAAGCAGCCCTACAATTAGAACCCCCTTAAAATTTAATATCTGACTTGGGAAAGCCATTTCCGAGTTTGGAAATGCTTCCGACCTAAATTTAAGGCGGCTCTAAAGGTGGAACTGCCTTTAATAGATTGCAATTAAAGGTGGAGCCGCCTTAAAAATGAAAAAAGGAGACCTAAGAGCTATTTTCAAACTCGAAAATCATTTCTGGCCTCAATTTAAGGCGGATCCAATGGAACCGCCTTCTAACGGTGTCTTCAATAGAGCATTATCTATTAGTGGCTTCAAGTACTATTATCAGCGCTGTTGTGATATTTTAATTTCAGCGGCTGATATTTATAGTGTTTTCATGCTTAAGTGTGCAATTGATGTTCAGTTTTCATTGTGTGTGATATCTTAGGGTTTTGTTAAGATTTGTGCTTTTTGTGTTGTTGTCGTTATTTCTTAGATATATAAGAATGTTTGCCCACTGTTGCTACAATCGAGAAGGAAAGAGGATCAGTAAATTTTGTTATTTTGCAAATGTGATGTTTTAAATATTGTTTTTGATGTTTCATGTGTTATGTTTGATCTTTCATGTTTAGGTTTTAAGTAATATTATCTGTGTTAGTGTGATGATTTAATTTTAGTATTTGATGTTTGCAGTGTTTTGAGTGTGCAATTGATGTTCCGTTTTGTTTTTCTATTGTGTGTGTAATATCTTAGGATTTTGTTACGATTTGTGCTAATTTTTTTAATGTTGTTGTTGTTTCTTAGATGTGTAGAAATGCATGCCCATTGTTGCTACAATTGAGAAAGAAAAAGGATATGTAAATTTTGTTATTTTGCAGATGTGATGTTTTAAATTCCGTTGTTGATGTTTCAGGATTTATGTTTGATCTTTCATGTTTAGGTTTTAAGTATTGTTATATGTGTTGGTGTGATGATTTAATTTCAGTATTTGATGCTTGTAGTATTTTAAGTGTGCAATTGATGTTTAGTTTTGTTGCTTAGATTGTGTGTGTGATATCTTAGGGTTTTGTTACTATTTTTGCTAATTTTTGTGTTGTTGTCGCTGTTTTTAGATGTCTAAGAGCACTTGCCCACTGTTGCTGCATTCGAGAATGAAGTAGGGGCGCTGTGATATTTTAGATATTGTTGTTGATATTTCAGGTTCTATCTTTGAGCTTTCATGTTTAAGTTCTAAGTATTGTTATGTGTGTTGGTGTAATGTTTTTAGTTTCAGTGTTTGATGCTTGTGGTGTTTTCATATTTAAGTATGCAACTGATTTTTCAGTTTTGTTCTTTTGATATGTTAGTGTGCACTATTTGATGTTTTTAAATTTTGAGATTCATTTTTTAAATATTGTATTTAATTTTTCTCAATGTAGTTGTCAGCGATGTTATCTGTGCTATTGTGATGTTTTAATTACATATATTGATGTTTTAATTACTGTATGTGATGTTTTATATTATTTCATAGGAATAATTTCCAATACAGAGCTCTATGATATCATTGGTGAGATATTAAAAAATGTTATGAGGGATCATGCTCCCGAAGGTGTTCCCTTGAACAGAGGATAGGAAATCGAACTTAAATCATTGCATTGATAAAGTATTAGAGCCATCATCTTCTAAACCAGCAGGAGAGAAAGCAAGTCTGTGAATAAGTGGGAGGTCGTCGCCGTACCTCTCAAAGTTAATACTTTTAGGCCCTTAATGCGTCCTATCCACAATAATGTAAATAGTGGCAAGATGGGGTTATCCACAGGAAAAGGGATTTTTCTAAGTACTAAAACACCTATATGAGAAAACGTACTAAACACATACATACATAGATATATATATATATATATATATATATATATATATAAACATGTAAACAAGGGGGGGGGGTTTGGTTGGATGGTTCCTAAATTAGCAAATTAAAATACAACAATTAGCAAATCAAGAGAATGATGCTAATCATGTAAACGCAAATAAAGATGTGATGAAAATACAATTACGAAGCCTTGGGCGCAATTGACTTCCACTTCCAAACCTCTTATCCATCATTGAACATGCAACTTATTTACTACTTTCACTACTTGTTGTGAAGGCTAAACTTCTATCCTTCTTAGGTAGTAGTTTGCAAGAGTGAATTCGACATCTCTTGTCAAACCTCACCAATGACTCCCGTTGTCGAGACCACGACTCAAGGTATCCCATTGATGGCATTTAGCATGAAGGATCAACAAGCTCGGCAACACTTATGACCACTATACCATGACTAAGCATTTAACCGATCTATGCATTTACACGGGATTAGTCAAGAACGTTCAACGCTCATAGACTTCTCCCGTTTGCTACAAATGATAAACATGGCAAAGAGTTCGACATTGCATATCTATCTAGCAATCATCAATCCATCAACATAATCAAAAGCTCTAAATCATACTTATACATTCCTAACAAGAACAGGGGGGAAATTAACCCAAATCCCCCAAACCCTAGCAAGCAATTAATACAAGCATTTCATATACTCAAGCTTTAAACAACATTAATAAAATCAATAAACACATTCAATGCTCCATAAATGCACAATAGCAAGAGTAATAAATAAGCTACAAATTGTTCTTAAGACATGAGTTTGGAAGCTTTGGTCAATTGCTCCCAAGAGATTAGATTAGCTACTAGAGTTCATGCTAATCTAACTAAAACAACAAATCAAAACAACAAGATAAATCAAAGATGAAAAATGGAGAAATAGGGTTTAGAACAGTACAAAATCCGCAGCTCTGAAAACTGGAATGAGAGGAGAGAAAAAATGGTATTTATAGTGGAAGGAAAAGAAAGTAGGATTCTGGTCAGCGGCCGTCGCGACTCGCGACGAAGTTCGTCGCGACTCGCGATGAACATGTTGGTCGCGACGAGTCCGTCGCGACTCGCGACGGTAACCAGAATTTTTGCATTATTTCTTCTTCTTCTCCTTGTGGCATGTAGTCATCTCCATAGTCACTCCTCTCAGCTTCTAAGTCTTCAACGGTTTCAAAAGTGGTCTTCAATGGCCTCCGGTCTTCACGTCTTCGAAGCAAGTCTTCAAAATCTTCGAAAGTGTAGTCTTCAATGGCCTCCGGTCTTCATTACTTTGTCACACAAAATCTACTTAAAAGAGGTAAAAGAGCGTAAAGTTGCTCTTACCCCTCCTAAGAGGATTTCATGGTAAAACACAAGCTGTTGTAATGAAAGAGCACAAAATGGATCCTAAATAGTACTAAAATAAGCATATAAAGTGGACGCATCAAACCTCCCCACACTTGAACCTTACTCGCCCTCGAGTAAGAAAAGATCCAAGTATACGAAGGGAATGATACCTCCACATCCTACTACTAATCCCCCAATTCACTACCTCACAAAACTCTCAATATCGCACATCCCCAGGTTAAGATCAAATGAGAATTTTCCACAACCCCTATTCCTAAATCTACCTATCCCATATTACCCCGTCAATTCATTAATTTCCCTAAGACATCTCCTAATCCAAAACTGACAATCCCAAATCCAATGATAAAAGATGAAATCAAAAGTATACATGAAGTTCAAAGCACATGCTTCATTCTATATCAATATATCAACCTAAAAATGAAGTCTAATAATGATCAAGAATTTCATAGCTTACTCCGTCTTTTCCCCCGCTAAACTATCCATCCCCAAAAGATTCTCAAGATGTCGAGCTACCCGATCCCTCTGTGTGGTCACCGCAACCTTATGACTCCATCGCCGGTATATGAGTAAACATATCATATTTCTTTTTCAATTTCTCTCGCTTTCTCTCATCTTGCCTAGGAGCCCTTTCAGGTTTTCATCCTAGCCACACAATCATTTTTCTTTTAGCTCACACCTCACCTTTTTCCGCACATTTAGCCTCTCATTTTTGCCTAGGCCACCCTTTCGGGTTTTCAACCTATCTGGGCCCCCAATGTTGCCTAGGTTGCCCTCTCGGGTTTTCAACTTAGCGGGATTCTCTTTTCTTTTTCTTTTTTTTAAGTGTCTCCAATCCAAAAGTAGCAAATTGCTTTCCAAATGTGAAGGTTAAGAAAAGTATCAAAACCAACATTATCCAAGTACATCAAAAGCAAAACAATATCCAAAACAAAAGGTAAAAGTATCTCCAAATCCCAACTCGCCTATCAATAGTAGATACCCCTCCCCACACTTAAAACACTACATTGCCCTCAATGTAGACTAGGGAAAAACCGTACAAAGCATAGTATGGAAAAGGGGTAAAGCGTGATGCTCACTCTATCAATGCTGTGAAGATGAAGGGCCACCGCCGGAGTAGCGCTGCTGGTACTGTGCTAGCCATTCTGTGTTGCTCTGCCTCTGTGCCCTCCGCCTCTCTGCTCTCGGATCGGGGCCTGATGTACCACCCGAATGGGGCTGCAACTCATGGATGCGAGCTGACAGGTGGTCAATCTCCTCATCCATGTCGATCAAAGCCTGGGAGACAAACACGTTGTGCTCCAAAATCATGCTGTCCTGGCGGCGGAAACCATCGTGCATGGTTTGCATCATTCGCTCATAGAAATCTGGCAAAGGCTGGGAGTGGTGAGGGGTAGCATCATCCTCCTGCATAGGATCCGTCTGTGGTGGAGGCTGTGAAGAGTAGTACTGCTGCTGCTGCTGCGGCTCCGAAGGAGGTAGGGTGCTATCATCACGCTGGACAGGGGCTGGCTCGAGGTCACGAAGCTCACGCTGGAATTCAGCTGCACATGAGGAGTCTGGGGAGATCACCAAATCTTCCAACGGTGTGTCGAACTCCAGCTTCGTCTTGCTCTGTTGAGGAAGTGCCATGAATGTGACCTTCCTCGCACCGTAAAACCAATGGAAGAGCCCAGTGCTTCAGGTGACACTGAGCATCTCAAATCGAACAAGTCGCTCGACGGTGATCAGATAAGACGCCCGCCTCCCCAAACGTGGGAAGTCAGCCGGAGGGACTAATCCCAAGTATTCTGCCAGAAGGCCTATCATCCCTCCGACCATGATTTTCCCTTTGGCCTTTCCTGCCACTTCTACAATTCTCTTCATCCAGAGCTCTGCCTACCGCCCATATCCTTGCCCCTCGCTCGTTAAGTGCCATAAGAAGTGAATATTGTTGTCTGGCACATTCGTCGGCTCCGCGGAGCAAAAGATTGTGCCGGCCAAGAGTCTGTGCACATAACGGAGCGCAGGGTGAATGATGGCGCTGCTCTTATCGTGGGAGTTCTTTTGCCTCATATTGATGACATTCCAGAACTGCATGTCATCTTCAATTGTCCACTCTTGGGCCTCTGGATCCAGTCTGTTTCGTATCGCAGCAGTGTCAAAACCAAAAGCCTCCTCAACCTGTGAGACGGTCATCTGCCAAGATAGGTCATCCAGGTGAAAGGCAATGTACCTCTCACAGGGTTGGTCACCCCTCGTGCTGCTTATACGGACAGTGGATAGGAACTCCAGCGTGTACCTCCGGTAAGTGGGCGCGCTCTTGCTCATGAATCCCTCCATTCCCCCTTTGGCGAGGAGGCATCTGACAGGCTGCACAAGGCCGAGGGCATCCAACGTGGGCATATCAACAAAACTTGTTTCCTTGTTCTCCCGCAACACCACCATTAACTTTTCTTCTTGCTCCTTGGTGAGCTTGCTTGAAATGATAACTGGAAGCGTCTCCCCTGCCCCAAGAAATGCATACTTGAGATCATCTGGCAAAGGTTTAAGGTCAAGCACCGAGGCTTTCACAAGTGAGGGGAGGAATTCTGGTTCCTCTAAGAGTAGAGGAGGAGGTGTTGAGACACTCAGTGTCATCTCTTCAAGCAAGTTCAAATCCTCAAAGCTGCCCTTCAAGTTAGTGCTCATAGAATATACATTGTGGGCATCATTAACATCACATTGCAAAGCAACCAACAAAGAATCCTCACCATTTAGTTCAAAAACATCTTGCACAACTTCTTCAACAATATCTAGGGCATGGCAAGAATGTTCTTCACTAGGATACTTCATAGAGTTATTCATGTTAAACTCTACTTTCATTCCATCAAATTCCATGGTGAGGGTACCTTTATGCACATCAATCATTGTCCTAGACGTTTTCAAAAATGGCCTCCCCAACAAAATTGGGGCGGCATGTTTATCATGCTCCATGTCAAGGACATAAAAATCCACGGGAAAAATTAAGGAATCCACCTTAACCAATACGTCCTCGACAATACCCTTAGGGTATGCACTAGAACGATCGGCCAATTGGATTACCACCCCGGTTTTATGCAATGTTCCCAAGTTGAGATTTTCATACAAAGAGTAAGGAATCACATTTATGGATGCACCCAAATCAAGCATAGCTTTTTCAAAACGAGTATTTCCTATTATGCACGGGACTGTGAACATGCCGGGATCGCTACATTTAGGGGGTAGCTCTCTTTGACATAATGCGGAAACATGCTCACTTTTTCCATTTTTCAACTTGTTTTTGGCCCTTTGTTTCCTATTCACAACACATAATTCTTTGAGAAATTTGGCATATCTAGGAATTTGTTCAATTGCATTCAAGAGAGGGATGTTTACCTCACATCTACAAAAGACTTCGTAGATGTCTTTGTTATCCTCCGTCCTCCTCCTGTCTTTCAAGGCCTCCGGAAATGGGGGTTTCGGAACATATGGAGGGATATCCACCATCTTTGTTCTTTTGTGTGGAGGAGAGGATGGTTCCGGGGTGGAGGTTGACTTCGGTGGCAATGTCTCCAACTCGATTTCTTCCTCCTTGCCTTTGTTGGCTAGCTCATTGGTCTCCTTCTCATGGACTGCCTCTTCCTCAACTCCCTTTTCAAACTCTTCAATTCTTGTTGGCTCCTTTTTAACATTTTCAGCTTCCGGTGAAGCACCGACCTCTCTACCACTTCTCAAAGTGATAGCACTTGCATTTTGCCTCGGGTTGATCTCTGGTTTGGCAGGAAGTTTACCCTTTTCCCGGGCTTCCATCCGGTTCACCATTTGGGCTATTTGGCTCACTTGAGTTTCCAAGTTTTTGATACTTGCTTTAGCCTCATCTTGGAATTGTTCGCTCTTTTCAGCACTCATGCCTAATCGGTGAATAGCTTGCAACACCTCATCCTTGGATAGCCCCGAGCCCTCCCCTCGATCTCGGGGTTTGTCTTCAAGCCTTTGGAACTGTTGTTGAGGTGGCCGGTATTGTTGTGGGGGAAGCCTGTACGGTTGAGAGTTCTGGCCTCCTTGAGGGTTTCCATACCGGAGGTTCGGGTGATCACGATTTCCCGAATTATACGGCCGGTTTTGGTACCCTGGGTACCTTTGGTAGCCTTGGTTACCTTGGTAGCCTTGACCACCTTGATACCCATAGCTACCTTGGTACCCTTGATTTCCCGGATACCCCATAGCACTTACTCCCTCAACGTAATCCTCTTGTAGAGTGGGGCATGTGTCCGTAGGGTGCGCCAAGTAGCAAATTTCACATGACTTAACATGTGGCGCATTTCCTCCGGGCTTTGTCATCAAGGTCTTCACCATGGATGTGAGGGCCGTGACTTGATCCTCCAATTTCCCACTGTTGGCAAAGTCACTTGCAGGTATTGGGTTTCTCCTTCTCAAATCAGCCCTTGAGCTAAAATTCCTCGACTCTTCCGCTAGCTCTTCATATAGTTGCATGGCTTCGGTGGGCGTTTTGTTTCCGAGGGTGCCACCACAAGAACTTCTAACCAGCCTTTGGCCTTCATCAAGAAGGCCATTATAGAAGTAATACACCAAATCTCCCTCCGAATAGCCATGGTAGGGACAACTTGCGAGGAGCATCTTAAATCTCTCCCAATACTCGAAGAAAGACTCTTCATGCCACTGCAGAATGTTGCTTATGTCTTTCTTCATAGCAGCGGACCTCGAGGCTGGGAAGTACTTGGCGAGAAATTTTGTCTTCAAATCAAGCCAACTCTTTATACTCCTTGGCGGTAGGTAATGGAGCCAATCTCTAGCACCATCCTTAAGAGTGAAAGGGAATGCCTTCAACTTGTAAAAATCTTCGTCCACTCCATGAGGAACCGTACCGCTACACAAGAAGTGGAATTCAGTGAGATGCTTGTTGGCATTCTCCCCTTTCCTTCCAAGGAATGCGGGTAGCATATTGATGAACCCGGTTTTCAGCTCGAAATGCCCATTTGGCCCAACCACTGGGTACTCAATGCACATCGGTTGTTGCTCAAGATTGGGTGCCATGATTTCTCTCAACAAGGGTTGTCCCAAAGGATGGTGTGGTTCCCTTCTCGGATTCTCATCTTCTTGCTCGATTTGATGTTCCATTGATGAAGATGTATCCGCAAAATGGTCACTAAGAGGGGTGTTATTCACACTTTCCAAAGAAAGCCTCCTAGCCCATCTCAAATTCAACTCCAACTCGGGGTCGTAGTGTAAAGGTTCTTGTGAAGAGGATCGCGTGCGAACCATACACCAAGAACTCAGACAATACGTCTCCAAGCCAAGCGAAAATGGCAAATTAACTAAGAAATCAAAATAAAACCAAACTAACAAATATTCACAAGTAGCACATAATCACACATAATATGCTAAAACACTTTAAAATGAACGCCTAATCCCCGGCAGCGGCGCCAAAATTTGTGAGGTCATCGCCGTACCTCTCAAAGTTAATACTTTGAGGCCCTTAATGCGTCCTATCCACAATAATGTAAATAGTGGCAAGATGGGGTCGTCCACAGGAAAAGGATTTTTCTAAGTACTTAGACACCTATATGAGAAAACGTACTAAACACATACATACATAGATATATATATATATATATATAAACATGTAAACAAGGGGGGGGGGTTGGTTGGATGGTTCCTAAATTAGCAAATTAAAATACAACAATTAGCAAATCAAGAGAATGATGCTAATCATGTAAACGCAAATAAAGATGTGATGAAAATACAATTACGAAGCCTTTGGCGCAATTGACTTCCACTTCCAAACCTCTTATCCATCATTGAACATGCAACTTATTTACTACTTTCACTACTTGTTGTGAAGGCTAAACTTCTATCCTTCTTAGGTAGTAGTTTGCAAGAGTGAATTCGACATCTCTTGTCAAACCTCACCAATGAATCCCGTTGTCGAGACCACGACTCAAGGTATCCCATTGATGGCATTTAGCACGAAGGATCAACAAGCTCGGCAACACTTATGACCACTACACCGTGATAAGCATTTAACCGATCTATGCATTTACACGGGATTAGTCAAGAACGTTCAACACTCATAGACTTCTCCCGTTTGCTACAAATGATAAACATGGCAAAGAGTTCGACATTGCATATCTATCTAGCAATCATCAATCCATCAACATAATCAAAAGCTCTAAATCATACTTATACATTCCTAACAAGAACAGGGGGGAAATTAACCCAAATCCCCCAAACCCTAGCAAGCAATTAATACAAGCATTTCATATACTCAAGCTTTAAACAACATTAATAAAATCAATAAACACATTCAATGCTCCATAAATGCACAATAGCAAGAGTAATAAATAAGCTACAAATTGTTCTTAAGACATGAGTTTGGAAGCTTTGGTCAATTGCTCCCAAGAGATTAGATTAGCTACTAGAGTTCATGCTAATCTAACTAAAACAACAAATCAAAACAACAAGATAAATCAAAGATGAAAAATGGAGAAATAGGGTTTAGAACAGTACAAAATCCGCAGCTCTGAAAACTGGAATGAGAGGAGAGAAAAAATGGTATTTATAGTGGAAGGAAAAGAAAGTAGGATTCTGGTCAGCGGCCGTCGCGACTCGCGACGAAGTTCGTCACGACTCGCGACGAACATTTTGGTCGCGACGAGTCCGTCGCGACTCGCGACGGTAACCAGAATTTTTGCATTATTTCTTCTTCTTCTCCTTGTGGCATGGAGTCATCTCCATAGTCACTCCTCTCAGCTTCTAAGTCTTCAACGGTTTCAAAAGTGGTCTTCAATGGCCTCCGGTCTTCACGTCTTCGAAGCAAGTCTTCAAAATCTTCGAAAGTGTAGTCTTAAATGGCCTCCGGTCTTCATTACTTTGTCACACAAAAATCTACTTAAAAGAGGTAAAAGAGCGCAAAGTTGCTCTTACCCCTCCTAAGAGGATTTCATGGTAAAACACAAGCTGTTGTAATGAAAGAGCACAAATGGATCCTAAATAGTACTAAAATAAGCATATAAAGTGGACGCATCAATAAGTGAACAACGAAGGAAAACAAGTCGGGGGAAAATATAATTTGGTTGTTTGGAATGTATTGTGTGAGAATGATGTTTTATAAATATTGGTTTAATTGTTAGAGCCAAGACAATAGATTGTTGTAGATGTTTTAGGTTGCTTTGGATTTTAATTTTTTTTATGCCAGTGGTTTTTAGGGAATTTGAACCCGTTTGTACAGAATGATGTTTAATGGTTTAATAGTTACGACGATTGCCATTTTTATATGCTAATTTTATATGTATTTGTAGAGCCAGTGATGATTCAATGAAGTCCTTCGATTTTGAGTTGTCGGTGTATAATATTTTATGTCTTGTTCATCTATAATATACATAAAGTGATACGTATCATTTTACATTTGTAAATTATCATGTAAACAAATAATAAGATCAGTGGATAAAAGTGCAATGTCAAAATAGTTTTTTCAAATGCTACAACAGTGAAATGTATATTTTCAACATTAGTTTGATTTTTTAGTATTTTTGTATGATATTCAAATAATTTAATTTGATTCTTTATATTTGATGTTTGATGTTTAAATACTTTGATTTGATATTGAATTTGTTTTATAAAACATTTATGTGATTTTCAATTAATTTTAAGTATTTGATTTTTTAGTATTTCCTCCGTTTCTTTATTAGTGGCACACTTTCCTTTTTGAGTTGTTTCTTTTATAGTGGCACACTTTCCATATTTGGTAAGATTCCTCCAATTTCATCCACTTATTCTACTTTTTACTTTCTACATTCAATTTCATCCACTCATTTCATTCACCTAAATCCAAGCATCTAAACCTATTAGTAGAACGGATGGAGTATTTTTGTATGATATTTAAATAATTTAATTTGATACTTTATATTTGATGTTTGAATACCTTAATTTTATTCATATTTTAGATTTTCATTTTGATGATATTTTCATTTTTATTTAATGTATTTTAATATTCTTATTTGATGTTTAACTATTTTAACTTGACGTTAAACTACTTCAAGTTTATGTATATTTTATTAATTTATAATTTGATGATATGGATTTTTTTATTTGATTTTATACATTATTAGTTTGATGTTTGATTAGTTAGTTGTAAAGTTATGGATATTAAACCCAATCACCTTTCAACCCAACCATAAACATTACTTCAGCCCAAATTTAACCCAATTAAAAACCCTTCCCTATCCGACCCGGATCTTCCTAACTCAAACCCTAACCACTGCCTTTCCACCACCGAATGCCGATGAAGTTTTGAGAATCCTCACCGGCGTTCTGCAAATCCTCACTGACGAAGCTTCGCAAATAGTTCCCCAGAACCTTCGTGAATCGCCCCATCCTTCACGAATCGTCGCCGACGAAGCTTCACAAATTGTCACCGGCAATCCTCACCGGCGTTCTGCAAATCCTCATCGAAAGCTTTGCAAATCCAATGTTAGCATTTTGCAAACCGAGGCGGAGAAGGCGAGGGGTTCGATTTCTGAGGTTTTACACAGCGGAAAAGGCAAGGCGGCGGTGGAGAAGGCGAGGCAGAGAAGACGATGACGACGGTAGAGAAGGCAAGGTGGAGAGGCGTGGAGGCAAAGACGGGGAGGAGAGGAATTGACAACGGAGCAGGCGAGAAGAAGGTGATGGAGTCGACGACGGAGCGGGCAAGGTGGATGATCTCTGTTTTTTTGGTGTTTTGTTGTTTGGTCCTCCATCTTTTCGCTTGTTTTCATTCTGGCACTGGAAAAAAGTAATTATAATTTCACCCCTGAATTTAGTTTCTCCTTTTGCTATTGTCACTCTAGTCATTGATCTTACGGTTAGATGGTCTCGCATGAGATGGACTCATTTTATCATAATTTATATAATAATTAAACTATATGTAAATTAGTTTAATCGTAGGAGATTTAATAAACTGTAATGCCACCCAATGGATATTAATTAGCTACCAGCGAAAACCATTGATCACATAATAATAAGGAGAAATGCATCTAAGACACTATTCCACCATGACAATCTAGATTTGCAACATTTGCAATATTATGAACGAACGAGTCATCGATTTTTTTTTTAATGAGAACACCCGAGGGTGTGGGAGTGCGTATTAGAGGTTCCCCAAGCATTCATCCAAAGAAATAGAATATTCAAACAGTACCAAATGTTTATAGTACATAATGAAGCAACATAGTTGCCTCCAAAAGTCCTACCCAATCTAAAAACTAGCACGTATGTACCAACTATCCCAGCAAACTAGGATAGATGATGAAGTTGCGATCCAGAGGAGAGGATCTCCACCCCCTGTGTTAATACTCTCCTCCGGCCAGGCAACTTCAATCAGTAGGAGTAGATAGCCTAGAATATAGGCTTCTGTAGTTGAAAATTCCAAAAGGCAGAAAAGAACTAGTTCACATATGTAACAGGCTAAGCCAAAAGAATGTGTCAGCCCGTGTCTCCTTTAGCCGCCGGAAGGTTGCGCCAGTTTTAACAGCAGTGGAACCAGCATTAGATATCCAGGATGTAGGATATTGGCTTGATCATGACAATAATGGTCTATGAGCATCTAGGGACTTGCAGTAAATGACTGATAGTACTCGTAAGTCCCATCGATTAGAAGCAGTGAACTCCATGTACCATTCAGATTAAACTAAAACAGATCATCACATCTTAATGGTGATGATGTTTGTAATTAAAATGGGCCTTTCAAGCCAAAATCGAATATACCTTGTGATTTCAGTTTGCTTTTTGTCATATATAGGAAGTTTAGAGGAAGGAATTCTAGTTTACATAGGGAAAATACTTCACTACTTCTCTAAGTGAACAACAAGGATAACACCCCTTGCATAAACACCTCCGCCAACTGTATGTCCGGACTTGGCGAGGCAAGCTCGGGTTGGATCTTGAGATTATATTAATCTTTTTGGTCATGATTAGTTTGATAGTTCAACATTATGAGACTTATCAAATGATCAAACATTTTTTTACTTGGTTATAAACTAAGTCCATATTTTTCTTCCTTCATTCTAAACTCTAATTTTGACATTGTGAGATGATTTTTAACTCTGATCAAACTAAATATTTTTACTGTGTTCAAGGTTGTTTTGATTTTACTGAGTCTGAGGTTGTTTTGAATTGCTTCCACATTCCATATTTTATGGTCTGGTGGTTACTTTGAGTGCCTTCAAAAGGCCAATCCAGAAGCAGTTCAAAAAACACACTACTTTCAATCTGCTTTTCTCTACTTATCCAGCCTCCTTAAATTTCGAGCATAATATTTCGAGTTGCTCCTCCACAACTTGAATGCATGAGTAAGGGAGGTCCTTTGATACTTTAAGGAACGAAAACATGTGTTGAACTTTGCACTACGGGTTGATAAATCTTAACACCTTTGATGATTCATCATAAAACCTATTTTTCAAATATCAAAATTTTTATGCTGATTTGTTTTATGTAATTAGAAATATTGACGATCAAACACGATCATTGAAAACTGTGAGACGTGGAGTATATGAATCCCAAAGTGTCATAGAAGCTTCTGCAGTGTAATTCAATTCTTGGTACCTCCATACCTTGTTATGTAATAGAATTAATAAATTGTAAATGGTTCCTAATCATTTCGATCATATACATTAAATGAATGATGAAGAGTCAAATTCACTAAAACCCATCAATATGACTGTTTAGTTATTATTATTTTTAAAGAACTCATGGTCTGAAATTCTCGACGCTCTATTTTGGCACCCAATAGGCCAATAAGATTTTGAAGATGCAAAGATTATAATGCTGGTCCCAGATTCTGTCCTGATTTTTTTAAAATTAGTTTGTCTATGTATGGAATAATCATTAGAAAATAGCTGATTGCCTACATGTTTATTATTAATCACTTCTCAAAATATATAAATTATAACCACTTTTGTGTAGCCTTTACAAACTACTCTAGCCTTTTCGACGACTGAATGATTGAGCTAAATCCAAGATTTCCGTCCCTTTGACCCTTTTACTTTAGCTTTATGTGCAAATGCACTCTTACTTTTTTTTAGACTATTCTATATTAAAGTTTAAGTACACATTTAAATATGCATATGAACAACAATATTATCGTATAAGATATTGTTTAATTTATCGTAACAAATAGTTTATTATTATCAACTTTTTATTTACCATTATTATATATGGTAAACATATTAACGGTCAAACATATATTTTGAACAACGTGATAATAATGAGGGTGCAAATTTAGTTGGGAAGGAGGGAGTGAGTACTTTATTATATTTTTGAAAGATTTCTTCTTCTTTTTCAATAATTAGGCGGTGGAATGAAAATTTTTGTTTCTCATTATTAAGAAAAGGTGATCTTTTTATTTTTATTTTTAAAGTTATGACAGAACAACGTGAATATTAACTTAAAAATCTTTTAAATTATATACTCTCACTAAGGGAAATTGTTCAAAATAATACCCACTTTTAATTAGAATTCACGGTTTGATACTCAATTATTAAAATTGTTCTGAAAAGATTACCCAATTTTTCATTAATGTCCCAAAAAGGTACCTTTCAGCAAAAAATTGATACCAATTTAGATCAAAATTGTGTTAAAATGGTACCAACCTTTAACTAAAAAGTACCTTTTCAGGACATTGATAAAAAAATTGAATACATTTTCAGAATAATTTTAAAAATTAGGTACCAAACTATTAATATCACTTAGAAGCGGTACCATTCTAAACATTTTCTCATTTTTATTATGTAACTTTTAGAGTTGCATAATGTAAACCCCAACAGTAATGGTTGAACATTGTCTACAAAATTAATAATTTATTGATGTTACTGTATAATAGAGAAATAAAATAATTTATTGAATGTAATTAGAAACACAAAAATCTATGACGATTGTGAAAAATAAAAGGTAATGAATGAATCCAATCATTACTGAAGAATAACAAAATTCTTCCGGCGTAAGATCTCCAGTGAGAATAGTAACATGTAGTGCCACGATAATTACTGCAGCAAAGACTGAAATTAGTCTCGACATGTTATCAGCAAGATAAAAGAGGAAAGGTGGTTTTGAAAATGTCAGATAAATTCATATATATGTATACTATAAAATGTAGCCGTTTATAACCGTTGGGAATATAGCCGGTATATTATCACTATACATATATTGACTAATTATAGTTAATTGCTAAGAATTAGTGTTGTCAAAGAAGATATATATATAGACATATCTCGTTGTGTGTGTATATATATATATACAATAATAATAATAAATAAATGAGCAAATACAGGGAAGCTGATAATACATATTATATATATAATAGCAATAAGTAAATAAATAAGTGAATGAATAAACAAGTAAGGAAAACTAAGGGAAGAAGAAATGGACGGCGGAATTTTATTCAATCTTAGCAAGTGGATTCACTGGGAAGAAGAAACGGCGGACGTAAAGAAATTATCCAAAGTAATTTTGGCAAATGGAATTGCTAGGAAGAGGAAATGAACGGTGGACGTGTCAGAATTTTCCAAAGTAATTTTTTGAGCATGTGGATGTAGGATAACAAGATAAAATTTCAGGTTGGTAGGTGTCAGAACCTAGGTTTTCACCAAGTATAAATATTTAATCCCCAACACTTACCTTCTCACGCAGTAAGCAAAACTCTTGCCAAAGAACAATGGTGAATAGTAGTAAAGTAAGAAACGGAAGTTGCCCAAGCCCAGGTTTAATCAAGGTAAGTGTTTTCATTGTCTTAGCATGAATTGAAGTAATATATGTATATATATAGTCTTGTATGCTTACAGACTGCCACCAATGAACAATAACCTCTCGAACCCCTATCCTCGAACCCCTGTCCTTGAATACCTATTAAACCTCTGCCCTCGAACCCTTGTCCTCGAATCCCTATTAAACCTTGCCCTCAAATCCCTGTCCTCGAACCTCTGTCCTTGAACCCCTGTTAAAACCCCTCGAACCCCTGCTAAACAGTAGCCCTCAAATCCCTGTCCTCGAACATCTGTCCTCAAATCCCTGTTAAACCTTGACCCCTCGAACCCCTGCTAAACAATAGCCCTCGAAACTCTGTCCTTGAACCTCTGTCCTCGAACCCTTGTTAAGCCTTGACCCCTCGAACCCCTGCTAAACAGTACCCCTTGAACCACTGTCCTCGAACCCCTACTAAACCCCTGTCCTCGAACCCCTGTCCTCGAACCCCTGTCCTCGAACCTCTGTTAAACAGTAACCTCTCGAACCCCTATTGAACCCTTGCCCTCAAACCCCCTACTAAATAGTACCTCTCGAACCCACTGAAAACCTTCACCTCTCGAACCACTAAAAATTTCACCCCTCGAACTACTGAAAGACTTCAACCCTCGAACCCACTGAAAGACTTCAACCCTCGAACCCACTGAAAGACTTCAACCCTCGAACCCACTGAAAGACTTCAACCCTCGAACCCACTGAAAGACTTCACCACTCGAACCTTACCCCACGAATTAGTGCTACTGAAGTCGTTACCCCTCAAACTCACCTCTCGAACCTTACCCCTTGAACTAGTACTACTGGAACCGTTACCCCCTCGAACCAGTACTATTGGAGCCTTACCCCTCGAATATTTACCACTCGAACCTCACCACTCGAACTGATAAAACTTACCACTCGAACCTCACCCCTCGAACTAGTAATACTTACCACTCAAACCTCACCCCTTGAACCAGTGCAACCCAATACCCGTACCACTTGAACCCTCTCCACTCGAATTCTTTACTCGAACCCTCTGTACTCAAACCCAAGTACTCGAACCCCTGTACTCAAAATACATACTCGAACCTGTACTCAAACTCCATTATATAGGGACATACCTGTTAGACTTAAATTGATAATATATACTGATTGTTAAACTGAGTGTGTATATTACTGTGTTCAATTATAGTGAAACTGAATTATGAACTGCTCGGATATTTTTCTTTGAATAATCGGCTTGTATTTTATCTTGCCGTGTCAAACTTGAATTATATACTGCTCTGATATGTTATGTGGATGACTGCCTTGTACTTTATCTTGCCGTGTCAAACAAGAATTATCTGCTACCTGATTACCTGTTTGTGAATTTTGGGGCCCCCAATGCGATTTTAGTTTGGTCGAAGTCGGCGTGGAACGGTACTGATCGGACCGTCTTATTAGACCGGCTACACGTGGAGTTTGTATCCTAGCATAACCACCTGACTGATACGAGCTCGTAATTGAACACCAGCGTGAATGGGAAAGTGAATTCTGAGCTGATAGGCTACGGGCATCACTGACTGGATTGTGTTGTGTATGTTAGTCACAGTTGCCATATAGGCACTTCGCAGCAACTCGACATTAACCACCCGTATCCTTTTACTATGTTCTAGGACATACATGGCTAATTGTTAATTGTTAATTGTTAATTATTATTCTGTGATCACTAAAACTCAACTGGGTAAATACTGGCAATGAAACCTCACTAAGCAAGGAGCTTACCTAGTTAAACAACCCTTTTTCAGGTGAAGAGGAACTGTAAGAGAAAAGCCCTTTTATGTCTTTACTTACTTTGAGAGAGATCCTGGATGAACTTAACATGAATTTTGAATCTGTAATAGTTAGGTGAAACTTTCATTTAACACTTATATTAACACTATCACTGTAATAGTAATTTAGGTTTTGAATTTATCTAAATTGCTTCCACATAAAATCTATCTACTTGTTACTGTTATCATTTTCGGTAACACGCCCAGACCCAACCCGACACTGTACGTTGGGTTTGGGGTGTTACACATAACCTCCAACAACTTATTATTTATATTATCAATATTTTTATATGAGAATGGAGGGTTTATCGATTCATATATTACTAGTTAGGTAACACCGCGCGATACGCTGTGAGCTTGATAATAACTTATAGAAATATTAAAGGAATGTTGCCACTCGAACCCTAACCTCTCGAAACCTCCAATTGAACCTTCACCTCTCGAACCCTCCAATGGAAGTTTCACCTCTCGAATCTGTACCTCTCGAACCAATACCACTCGAACCCTCCAGCCGAACGCTCACCTCTCGAACCTCCATTGGGACATTCAAATCTCAAACCATCCAATGAACCTTCACCTCTCGAACCGTCCAATGGAACCTTCACCTCTCGAACCGTCCAATGGAACCTTCACCTCTCGAACCGTCCAATGGAACCTTCACCTCTCGAACCGTCTAATGGAACCTTCACCTCTTAATGGCGTACCTCTCGAACCCGTACCACTCGAACCTCTACTTGAACTCTCACCTCTCGAAGCCTCCAATGGAACCTTCACCTCTCGAAGCCTCCAATAAAACCTTCACCTCTCGAATCGTCCAATGGAACCTCCACCTCTCGAATTCGTACCTCTCGAACCAGTAGCACTCGAACCTTCCCCTCGAACCCTCACCTCTTGAAGCCTCCAATGGAACCTTCACCTCTCAAACCATCCAATGGAACCTTCATCTCTTGAATCCGTACCACTCGAACAAGTACCACACGAACCTCCAACCGAACTCTCATCTCTCGAACCCTCCACTGGGACCTTCACCTCTCGAACCCTCCAATGGAGCCATCACCTCTCGAATCCGTACCTCTCGAACCAGTACAACTCGAACCCTCCACTCGAACTCTCAGCTCTCAAACCTCCAATAGAACATTCACATCTTGAACCGTCCAATGGAACCTCCACCTCTCGAATTTGTACCTCTCGAACCAGTAGCACTCGAACCCTCCACTCGAACCCTCACCTCTTGAAGCCTCCAATGGAACCTTCACCTCGCAAACCATCCAATGGAACCTTCATCTCTTGAATCCGTACCTCTCGAACAAGTACCACACGAACCTCCAGCCAAACTCTCACCTCTCGAACCCTCCACTGGGACCTTCACCTCTCGAACCCTCCAATGGAGCCATCACCTCTCGAATCCGTACCTCTCGAACCAGTACAACTCGAACCCTCCACTCGAACTCTCAACTCTTGAACCTCCAATAGAACCTTCACCTCTCGAACCGTACAATGGAATCTTCACCTCTCAAATCCGTACATCTCAAATCAGTACCACTCGAACCCTTCACTCGAACTCTCACCTCTCGAACGTCCAATGGAACCTTCACCTCTTGAACCATCCAATGGAACCTTCACCTCTCAAACCGTCCAATGGAACCTTCACCTCTCGAATCCGTACCTCTGGAACCTCTAGCCGAACTCTCACCTCTCGAACCCTCCACTAGGACCTTCACCTCTTGAACCCTCCAATGGAGCCTTCCTCTCGAATCCATACCTCTCGAACCAGTACAACTAGAACCCTTTACTGAAACCTCCACCTATCGAACCTTTGATGGAACCTTCACCTCTAGAACCCTTCAATGGAAGCTTCACCTTTCTAATCCGTACCTTTCGAACCAGTACCACTCAAACTCTCACCTCTCGAACCTCCAATGGAACCTTCACCTCCCGAAGCCTCTAATGGAAAATTCACCTCTCGAACCGTCCAATGGAACCTTCACCTCTCGAATACGTACCTCTCGAACCAGTACCACTAGAACCTCCAGCCGAACTCTTCCCTCTCGAACCCTTCACTGGGACATTCACCTCTCGAACCCTCCAATGGAACCTTCACCTCTCAAATCGTACCTCTCGAACTGGTACCACTCGAACCCTACACTCGAACTCTCACCTCTCGAACTTCTAATGGAACCTTCACCTCTAGATCCGTCCAATTGAACCTTCACGAATCCGTTCCTCTCGTACGAGTACCACTCGAACCCACTACCTCTCGAACCCTCTACTGGAGAGGAACCCGCCACTCGAACTATCACCTCTCGAACCCTCCACTTGAACCTTCACCTCTCAAATCGTCCAATGGAACCAGTACCTCTCGAACAAGTACCACTCGAACCCTCCACTCGAACTCTCACCTCTTGAACCCTTTGCTAGAACTTTCACTTCTCGAACCTTCACCTATCGAATCCGTACCTCTTGAACCTCCAATGGAACCTTGACCACTCAAACTTCCACTAGAACATTTAGCTCTTGAATGTCCAATGGAACCTTCACCTCTCGAACTAGTACCACTCGAACTCCCACCTCTCGAACCCTCCACTGGAACCTTCACCTCTCGAACTGACCAATGGAACCTTTACCTCTCGAACCTCCTCTCGAACCAGATCTCAAAGCGTTTATGGAACCTTTACCTCTCGAACCCTGAAAAGCTCAAAACGATGTCGTTTTAGGCAGCCACCTGTCTGCACCTGTAGAAGCACATATAATTGGGTCTTTGGATCCATTTGACAACACCTGTAGACGTACATGGTTAGGCAGCCATGTGCATCTACACTGAACTCTCAAATCCGTACCTCTCAAACCAGTACCTCTCGAACCAGTATCACTCGAACCTCCAGCCAAACTCTCACATCTCAAACCCTCCAGTAAGACCTTCACCTCTCGAACCCTCCAATGGAACCTTCACCTCTCGAATCCATACCTCTCGAACCGGTACCACTCGAACTCTCACTTCTTGAACTTCCAATGGAACCTCCACCCCTCGAACCGTCCAATGGAACCTTCACCTCTCGAATCCATTCCTCTCGTACCAGTACCACTCGAACCCAATACCTCTCAAACCAGCCACTTGAACTCTCACCTCTCAAACCCTCCACTGGAACCTTCACCTATCGAACCGTCCAATGGAACCTTCACCTCTAAAACCAGTACCTCTCGAATAAGAACCACTCGAACCCTCCACTCAAACTCTCTCCTCTCGAACCCTCCACTAAAATTGTCACCTCTTGAACCCTCCACTGGAACTTTCACCTCTTGAACGTCCAATGGAACCTTCACCTCTCGAACCAGTACCACTCGAATTCTCACCTCTCGAACCCTCCACTAGAACTTTCACCTCTCGAACTGACCAATGAAACCTTTACCTCTCGAACCAGTACCTCTCAAATCTCCTCTCGAACCAGCTCTAGAAGCATCCAATGAACCTTCACCTCTCAAACCCTAGAAAGCTCAAAACGATGCCATTTTGGGCAGCCACATGTTTGCACATGTAGAAGCACATAGAAGTTGGGTCTTTGGACCCACTTGACAGCACATATGGATGCACATGGTTAGGTGGCCATGTGCATCTATGGGAGCCTGTGAAATTACCCTTCTACCCCTGACGACCATTTGTGTCAACCAGGGGGTTGGGAGGATTTCTTTTATATAGTACCCTAAGATAAGATATTGATGTCTAAATAACTTTAATTTTGGGTGAAATTCCTTCTTTATCTCTTATATTAAAAATAACCAGTGAACCCTCCTCATTGCGCAATGTGCGGTATTATTAATTTATAAATTATGATTTATTTTTATGTACTTTTTGTGTCTTACATTTAAATTAGAAATAAAGAATATTGTTTACAATTTTAAAGTTTAGTCATCTAAGGAAAACTATATGAGTTATGAAGTGAAATCAGTAATTTAGTTAGATACGGTTATATATTCAATACAATAAAAATGATTATTTTTATAATATTTCATTTAAATTATTTATATGTTGGAATAATTTTAAAGGTTATCATAATTATAAAATGAATAAAATTAAATATCAAATGATTTTATTAGTCCCACTAGTTATAAAATTCCCTCGTCTAACAATTACTCAGTCTAAAATAAGACTTTGTGATATAATATATATATATATATATATATATATATATATATATATATATTATCAAAAAGTGTTCTATCATTGTATAAAAAAAAGATTGGACCTTTTGTTATTTTTGATTATGTGCTTCTTTGAAAATTCTTTAGTGGTATTATATATATATATATTACAATGGGATATTTATGGTTTTAAATATATATTTTAGAAGTTAATTATTTTAACAAGTTATGGTTGATTATAGATATTAAAGAAATAAAATCACTAACATATAATAATATTAGATAGCTTGAGTTTAGGTTAGTCAAAATGACTTCAATATCCTCGGTTTACACCACCAAACCACAGAAAGCAAACACTTTATATTATATGGTGCTTTGGATAAACTATTTATTTAACATTAAATTATGAGAAAAGGGTTATTATAACCCTACCTAGTTCACATAAGTACCAATATATTTTCTGATAATAGAAGGGGCAAATATAATTCTATATAGTTAGTGTAAGTGCAAACATACCCATTCCGACATATTTAGGTCAAAATTGAGTGATAAGACAATTTTACCCTTTTGAAAAAAGAAAAAAATAAGAAAAAATTGAATTTACTACTTTAACCCCTAACAATTCCCGACTCTAATTGCTTCATCCGCCTACTTTGTCTTCTGTCCCCAAAAGCACAGATTTCGTTGCAAGCTTTATACTCCTTCTGTCTTCTGTCCGCTCTGTCTTCGTCGGCAAACAAGACTTGAGGTTGCGCTCAGACAAGGCACCGCTGTTCAGAGGATTTCGTTGACACGAGGCAGATAAATAAATGAATTGTTGGTGGAGCGATTCGAGCCAGAGGTTGAAGAAGAGACCGAAACGCTGTTGGCGAAGGATAACGATGGACGACCGGTGGCGATTAGAGCTGCAACAGATGGCGACTTCTAGAGGTCGTTGGAGATGGGGACTCGATGTGGGAACTGGAATAGTCAGTGGAGCGAGTTGAACCAAAGATTGAAGAGGCCTAAACGCTATCGGCGGAGAACAGCCGCGGACGATCGGTGGTAATTGGAGCTTTGGCGGAGCGGCTTTGGCATAGAGGGTTCGGCGAGGATGTCTGGCGTAGGGAGGTAGGATAGGGTTTGAACAGGGCTTAGTTGCAGGTAGCGTCGAAGGGATTGGGTGTGAGAGAGTGGCGTGGAGAGGGGTGGTGGTAGTTAGGTGAGAGTGAGGGTGGGGATAGGGTGAGAGTGGGGGCGGTGAGTTTTGGAGAGGGTGAGGGCAAAATTGTATTTACACTTTTAGGTTTTAGGTAAAAGGGTGTTTTAGTAATTTATATGCGGTGCACATTGGAAATGATGTTTTAGGGTTATATTGGCACTTATGTCAACTAGTTAGGATTTTTTTGCACTAAAAATTATCCGAGAGTTATATTGGCACTTACTCAAGTAGATAGGGTTATATTGGTATATATCCCTTAAATTATTGAAAAATATATTTATTTATAATAAAAAATATTAATATATATCAGTATTAGTAACTCACAAAAAATTAATGAGGTGAAAATATAAATTTTAGAAAAGCCTATATATAAACTTTTATTAACATAATATTTTTCGAATAGAAATTTGATTGAAGAGGAACAAATATTGAAATAAAATGGAAAGAAAAAGATAAAATTAAATTATCTTTTCCCTCAATCGAAATATATAAAAGATAAAAAAAAGTAATAATATGTAAATCTCAAGCGATATAAAGTAAAGTCGGTATATTTAAAGTAATTGTTTTTTTTTTAAATTCCAAAGAATAGGAGGGGTTTTCTTTTAGGATCCCCAGTCCTTAAATTGTAAAATAGAGTTTGAATAGTTACATGACTGAGGCTAAGTGTTAACTTGATGATTGTTTGGGATAATCAAAAGGCAATACATTTGCCATTGGGAGGATTTTGAGTAGTACAAAGTAGTGATTCCGCTAAAGTTATCTCCACCCCTTGTATTAAAACTTTGCGGCCAGACTACTTTGAATCTACTCTAAATCTTCATAAAAAGATGTACAAAAAACAAAAGTAGATTGTGATGGAGTCAGTGACTACTAAGTTGAGTTAGTCCTCCTTTGATTTTGTTGCAGTGTTCCTTTAATTCACTTGCATTCTTGCGGCTTTTCTTCCGTCTTTTAATTTCCCCGCATTTCTTTCTTTTGAATCTTCAGATGCATTGGCTATCTGTTGTCCCTTCTTAATTTTGTCTCTGCAAAAAGACAGTCATAATCTAATCAGTAGCATCCATTCTAATGTCTAATCTAATAGCTGGGCAACCTAACTTATCTAAGCTAAGTAAGCCTCTACATTTCTGGTCCAAGTTTTCCAAATTTACGCATCCTAAGAGTGAACCTTGTAGTGCAGATTTAGCAATATGGTCAGCTACAAGATTACCATGTCTAAGTGTATGAACAATATGTACTTTGCTCAACTGTTCATGCATTGTAGAGGTAAGTTTGTACATGTTCCAAGGGCCATTTAGGGGATGAGTAATATATTCCATGGCTAATTGTAGTCAGTTTCCATTATGAAATTTTGTATTCCAAGTTTCAAAGTATGCTTGTGGCCATATCTAATTGCCATTAGTTCAGAGCATAGGGAGGAATCAGCATAGATTACTTTAATAAATCCATAAATCATGTTACCTAGAGAGTCTCTTACAAATAGAGGCAATACCTGCTTTTTGCAAAGTGGCTGACCATGAGGCACCAACGTTGATTTTAAATCCCATAACTGGTTTGGACCAGTAGATTATTCTAATTTTGGGCTTGGAAAGTGGTCTTATTTTAGGAATTAGACCTATTTTTAAACTAGTGCTCATCTTCTTTGTTATTTGTAAAAGTTTCACTCTTAAGGAAAGCATGAAAAATATCTTGTATAATATTTTGAATCAGTACACCTGGCATAGGATTCAAATTATTATATAAGATACTATTTCTAGCTTTCCAAAGGTACCAACAAACTAGAGAAGATGTAATAGCTACGAACTCATTATGTATCCTACTAAAACCAGAACTTGACCAATAGAAAGTTATTCTCTTCCAAATGTTTAGAAAAGGGGGAGGTATCAGGTTCAACATTTTATTACAATGTGCCCAAACAATAGTTGCCAAGGTGGAATCATTAAAAAAGTGGGATGAAGAGTCAGAGTTCCTGCAGCAGGGGCATTTTGAGGCTATGGATATCTGGGAGAAGATTAAAATGTCGTCAAAAGGAAGAATGGAATTAACAAGTTTCAACATAAATAATGATACTTTCTTTTGAAGCTTTTTGTGTCATGCCTTATTTAAGGATATGAGGGTAGGTCTAATCTCTGAGACCAGTTGATATGCTGATTTGAATGAAAATTGGCCGTTCATGGATGATTTCCAAATCAACCTATCCTCCTTATTTGTTGCGACAGTGGCAGCATGCAAGAAGGACAACAAGTCAGAAGATAGAAATTGTAACTGAGGCAAGTATAAGTGTTTCAGACTTAGGAATTCTGCAATTGAAATTCCAGTGTCTAGATTGAAGTTAGAATTTTGGACCAGGTCTTGGATTGGTCCAAAATCAGTTCAATTAGAGGTGAATGCATTAGCTTTACCATCTCCATGAATTTTTCTTGTGTTTATTTAGATAATGTATCCACTTCTACAATTATATTCAAAGTTTGAGATTTTCTCTGTGTTTCAGGGATTGACCATAAAAACTGTGACCATTGGGTAATTCCATTTTGGAATTCCAACCACAATTTTAAAGAGAAAGATTGTATGATCAATTTGAATTCTCTCAGACCAAGACCATTTCAAGTTTTAGGAAAACACAGATTTTCCAACTTTTCCACACTTTCTTACCCACTTCATTTGTTTCACCCCAAAAGGAAATTGTTAGTTTTCTTTTAAGGATCCTTAACACAGTATCTGGTGGTTTTGAAATTTCCACAAATGTTGTGGGATGGAAAAGAGTACATTTTGAATTAGCACTAGTTTCCCAATCATACTTAACCAAATATTTTTCCAGGTTTTTAGCATCTTATCATAGAGTTCAAACAGAGGCCTGAAAAAAGAAGTCTTAATCCTACCCACGAATTGGGCAACTAAGATAAGTAAATGGAAACTGACCTTGCTTCATACCAAGCTGGCTTTTCCCCAGATGAATGTTACCTGTATTAGCACGCTTACTTATGAAAAAATTGCTCCTTTCATAGTTTATTTTCTGCTCTGTTGTGGATTCAAAAACAAAAAGAAATGCTTTAAGTCTAATTATGCATAAATTTAGTTACTTGGATGAACAATAATGTATCATCTGCATAACTCATGTGAGAAATAGGCAAAGTTGCAGTGGGAATTTTATAGTAATTTAGTTTACCATTCTGGAAAATGAATTTTAAACTCCTTGTGAAATCTTTGGTGAAGATATTAAACAAGTTGTGTGATAATGGGTCTCCTTGTTTGATTCCCCTTGAAGCCTGGAAGAAACCAGAAGGTTTTCCATTGATGATAATGGAAAACCAAGCTGATGATAGATTGTTAATTATTAGCTTAATGAAATGCTTTTGGAAACCAAATTTGTCCTTGATTGCATCTAGAAAGTTCCCCCTAACTCTATCGAAAGCCTTTGCTAAGTCCAGTTTTATGGTACAGTTAGGATTCTTTTGCTTCCTATTTAGAAATGTAGTCATTTCCTGAAGATATATAGCATTATCAGAGATTTCTCTTTGTTTCGTGAAAGCAATTTGGTTTTCAGAAATGATTTTAGGCATTAAAATGGCTAGTCTATCATTTATGAGCTTGGAGAAAATTTTGTTTACAAAATTTGATAGACTTATAGGCCTATAATCAGGGAAAGTTACTAGGATTTCCTTTTTAGGGATTAAGTTGATCCAGGTGCTGGCGATTCCAGCAGTGTTGGTATCACCTTTCACTACTGCAGGAAAGGGGTATTTTCACCCATAATTTAGGGCAATAGCACCATTATTTTGGGTCCAAAATACCGCTGTGTATGTATAGGGGTGTAAAAACGCAAAAAAATTGCACCGGTAAAATAAACCGGTATAGAAAATCATTTGCATCGCCATCTTAAGCCGGTGTATAAATTTTGGAAGCACAATATATCTGCACCGGTATTGTTTGGAACACCGATGTAGACATTTTGCACCGGTATTTAACATATGAATCGGTGTAAAACCGTGATTTGTACACCGGCATTAAATATAACACATGTCTTTCTTTTGTAGTCGGAATATTACTTCTTTTGAACCGATATTCTTTTCACACCGGTATTACTATACTTTATGCACCGGTATTATTTAAATAATCTAAAACAAGTTATTTATAATGTGATTTATTATTACATCGGTACATGCATTTTATACCGATGCATTATTTGGCTAAATTTTGCAATGCCCAATTTGTTTTCTGATGGTCCCTCCCGGATCATTTCTGGGGCAACGACAGGCAGAGGTACTTGTGAAATATTATAAATTGGAAACCTTTGAATCTGTAAGAAATTTGAAACATTCTATTACGAAAATATCGCTCGCAAAACACGCGAACATTATTCTAAAAATGAAATAGAAGAAGTGTCTTAAGCATGGAATGAAACAAAGTAAAAAATCACACAAGTTTAGTATAACCAAACACCATCCATAGAATTGTAATATCATCAGCCATTCAAAATAAACCATCAACCTATTATGTCGTTCTTATTATCCAGAAGTTGTAATGTAGTGTTCACCTACTGCTGGTAGTCTTCGAGCCAAGCCCCACACCATCTCTCTGCTACACCTTGAATTTTGTACACATGGTACGACCCTTTGCCCTCCGGGAAAATTTGTTATTTTCAAAATTATACTGTTAGTCAATGATATTGCGTTTACTAGAGATTAATAATAACAAATTTTGAGATGCAATGTTTACCTCCAAGATATTGTTTGTCTCTGGGTGATTAAAAAATTCTTCCATGAAGAGCATGATGGAGTACCCGCATTGCCACCAACTATTCTGGGTTCGGTACTGCACATGATACGTAAATGTAATTACTAACCCTAACAATATAATTTGGGGGATGAAATGACAGAATGACTTACCATGATGCTATTTATTTTCCAAGTGTAGTCGGGTTCTGGATCTGTCTTTCTCTTCTCTCTTTGGTATGCACAAGCAAGCCTGTTAAGAAAGTAAAATAAAATGGTTACTTCTTCCCATATATTACCAAAGTAGGATTTTTGATTTTATTGATTGAAATACCTAGAAATGACCCTGAGTTCGAACAAGTTTGTTGGTTTGATACCCCCTAACAATGTGTCCATAGTGAAAACCTCTTCCATTCTGGGACGAATATTTATGAGGTACCAATGATCGTTGTAGGTAACTTATGTTAACAACTTAATGAAATGGAAGTGGTTTGAAATGTGAATGTAATTATCAGGAAGAAATACTTACATTCTTATGTAGGGTACGATGTAGAACTCAGCATCGTTGCCTTCATTGTTTCCCAAATTTGTTTGAAACAGAGTTCAACCTCCTGCTCAAAGTTGTTCAAGTTGCCACAGTTAGATGAGAAGATTTGGACCCGACCTGAATTAGTTTCCAATATTTTCTCCCACAGGTGCTTGTAACGTTAATGATACCAAAAAATAATTCTTGATAATTTTAAAAACATTAAGGCTGTAAGTTTTGAAACTCACCTCATCCACACATCATCCTGCGCATTATCGATCCGGGTCATCGAAAGAATGTTCTCCAGTTTCTTCCCAAACTTGACCAGAACTTCTATTCCAAAACCGCATGTGTAATGGCGTGCGAATGTCGATGGTCGGAACACTGGGAAGAACATGCAGTCCTTATTCTTTATCATTTCCAGGATAGCGGCATTTGCTTCTTTTATGAATTGCCCCATGATCGGCCAGTCTGTCAGGTCTCGTTTGTTGACAATCTACGAACGTGAAATGATACAAAATGATCACTTGAGCATGTAGTATTGAATTGTCGTTGCTAATGAATAATAATGGTACTCCTTTTAGTGCATTACCTATTTTGGCAGCCTATTTAATCTTGGTATTGTAGATGCTCAGAAATTAGCCATCGACTGGGATTTTTGTTCGCCAGTTTCCTATTACAAGGATTAATGAATACGAATACACAAAAGTACTTTTAGGAATTGAAAAATAATGTGTTACAAGAATGTACCTCATCATCGCTGGTGAGAATCATAACATCATCGTCATCGTTATCTGTATCACCTCCGGCATTGACATCATCGATGTCACTCGGTTGCTCATCTTCCGTTTCTATTAAGGACACTGGTCAATCCACAACGCCATTGAGTGCCTCTCCAACATTATGAAAGTGATGGTCCGCCGAGGCAATCCCGCCCTAGGATGGAGGACTGACTCGCATACTCTCACTCAAGCAACACTTCTATGTTGGGCATTGCGATGATGAGATACCTGTCGCAGCACATGGGAGGCCATTTTCTTCTTTCCGACAATGTCTTTAATGAAAAGAGTCACGCATTTTCCATCATGTCCATATATACAATATTTTAGTGAATAGATAAAATGGTTATGGAGATATTTCATATGTGTATTTCAATGTATAAGACATGCAGTGATTATCGAAGGTGTACCTCTTCATCTCTTTCTCCGTCGCTGGGCTCTTCACAGAACTTTGTAGCAGTTGCCGCAATATCATCCATCACCTTCTCTATAGAATTTTTGGGATTTTCAAGGCCTGGCAGAATCTGAACACCGCTTGCAGATGTTAAGCCCATCACCTATTGCTCTAGGTACGATACCATGGCTTTCATGAACGGTTGATCATTATATGGTCTCCTGTGGGCTGTTTCTTTGGCTGAAGAACTGCTACCACACTTGCTGCGGGAAAGATGAGGAACATCCACCGCTGTGGGTAAACCTGTCTGAGTTCCCCTGTACCTGCCTGAGTGGTCCTTCTTCTTTGTCACTTTTATGAGGATTTCTTCACCCGGCTGCAGTTACAATGCTCCTTTTCCCTTAAGCTCGTTCAATTTCAACTGAGAATCAAATAGGAACGCAATTGTTTATGAGTAATGTGAAATACACTTAAAAATTAATTTAAATGGTTAATTTTGGCGTAACTTACAACGCCAGGTGCAATTTTCTCAACCCCTTTCAATGTGTATAACCCTTTCTTATGTTTGTTTGCCTCAAGGTAGACAAGAGATCTGTCAGGTGTGAAATCATTTTCATTGAGTTGTTGCTCAATCTCCTCGTCAGTGAATCCCTTGGTAGTCAACCTCATTCTCTCATTCTCCTTCAGCTCCTTAGTCAATTTGTGACAGATGTATCGATTACCTCTTCTACCCGTGTGGTGCGTGTAATCCCTGCCCTTGTTGCATTCAGTATTTGTCACCTTGAGCCTCTAATATTGTTACAAATAAAATTTTAGCTGAATAGAATTTGTCAGAAACATAACTCTTAACAAGTATTAATTTTTTCATCATACGGAACTCAAATGCAACAGGAGTTAGAGTGTTATGCTTTGCCAATATCACAGACTGGCACGTGCTAGTTCTTCGCCTCCTCAAATAACTTTTTACCTCAAACTTGTCACATCTTTCTCCATTTTCCCTCCAGCTTTTGTCAAGTCGTCGTCCACTTCATTAACAATTGGTCTTCCTTTAATGGTGCTCTTTCCCTTCCCTTACAAATTGGTGTTTTGGCCCAACTGTTTACCGGCGTCTACTTCTTCAACATCCCCTACAATAACATCACTATGTTCCACGATTTCTTCCTTCTCTTCACTAGTCGGCTCATTTGTTTGCATTGCATCTTCCTCAAATTGTATCTTCAATGGGATCCTTTTTGGCAAAGGTTCTTGGTCCGCTATATCAACCTTCTCATCGACCACATGTTTCACCTCCTCCTCCTTCTTCGTAACCGGTTGCTTCCTCTTCGTGTTTAATTTCCCCTTCTTCGGCTGCATCTAAGACAGTACAATAGAAAATCATCAATCCATACAATAACGGTACTTAAAAATCAACATTGATAAAACGTGGTGCAGAACTTGAAAAACAAATTCATAAAACCTTTGAGCAAAACATGGCATAGAAATTGAACAATTCATACATAAAACTACATTATGTAAGACATAAAAGTTTATATAACATGGCATAGAACTTGAACAATTAAGGCATGGAATTTGATATAGAATAAAATGAAACCTTATAGAAGTTGATAGAATACCATACCAATGTCTTGGCATACATAAAATAGGCATACAACAGAGCAATTATCACTCACCCCTAACGTGACTATCAACATTATCACCAATCAAAAAATTATAGTACTACATCATCCATTCACAAAAAATACAAAACATTTTACTCCCACAATTGTATAAACACACCATTCAAGTTACCCTTTCAACCTTTTGTCAATTTACATGTTTTTGTTCATAGAGGCAATCGATTGATAGTGCGTGAGGGATGTAATGGTTTTTGAAGAGAAGTTGATATGGTAACCCATGGTAACATAAACACCAACACTTACCTTCACTAATGGAGAGTTTTTGTTGCTACTCACTTTGTCGAACTCGCCAAGAACATAATGGGATGATAAACTCACCAAGTACTTTCTTCTCTCGCCAAGTTCCTCTCGCATTTTTGTTGCTTCTCTTGTGTTGCTCTACACTTTATAGGATAGATGATGGGTGTTACAATGGTTGATAAGGAGTTATGGTGGTTCAATTAAGTGTGAATTGAATGGTTGGAGTGGTGAATAGCAGTTTTAAAAGAGAATTTGTAGGTGTTTGATGAGAATAGAAGGAGTTGTGGGAGTTACAGCCATTTGAAATGGTTTTGGATTCCTATGAAACATTTTTTTACACCGGTAATATGTACAGTACCAGTGTAAAATTAGTGAAAATGGGTACAATATTTAGCTAACTATTCAGCACCGGTACGTTTACCGGTATAGGAAAGAAAAAAAAGCAGCTGCGTGCAGCTGCTTTAAATGATTTTATCATTGATCCGAGAGGAACACATAAAAATTTAGGCTAACCGTTGTACACCAGTAACAAGTACCGGGGTAGAAAATGTTGATACCGGTGTAATACTTCACAAAAAGCAGCTGTGTGTGGCTGCTTTAAATATTATTTTGGAAAAAATGTTCAACCCAGGAGGAACTTTTGAAATTTTAGACTAACTGTTCAACACCGGCATATTTACTGGTTCAAAAGCTGAAATTACCAGTGTAAAAGGTTTCACGCCTTATCAAAAATCAAAGAAATTTAAATTTTTGAAATGCGCTCTAAAAATTTTATCACATACACCGGTACTTGTTTAATATTACTGGTGTAAAAAATTTTGTTATTTATTTAAATTCCCACTTATTGCATTTACCTCTCGTGCATTTTTCAAACAACCCCAATTAATTAAATTGATGTTTAATTATTGTGAACAGACATTGTACTAGTTGTTTCATGCAAATGTCGACCACACATGGGGCCCGTACGCTGATGTTTCTAAGCATTGTTTAATTTCATAAAATTTGCATATTGACCCCAATCATTTCGTTCCACCCCTTGAAGCTCTTTTCCACCGGCCCAAATGGAATTTTAGGATGTTCCAGATCGAATAAGTAATGTTTCCGTACCTCAATGATACCGAGGAACCCGCAAAATTGATTATATGTGTTTATTGCAATTAGGTTCCCCAAATTGTGACATGCGATTACGATATGTTAGGAAACTACATAAATTAACAAATTCAATATTCCAGGCTTACATCATAATTGCAACATATTTGTGCCCGGGTGGTGATTCATCCTGAAGTGCTAATAGGTGTTGTAAGTGTTGTAGAGTAAACGACAAGGGTTTGCTTCGATGTTTCTATGTGTAATTCGAACATCTTCCAGACTAAATACGGAGTCTGTACCTGTTTGTTTCCCCGCATGTGGAAATTGGAAATACAAAAGGGTTGATTTGTGGACCATCCGGTTCAATTGGATTGCAATTTTGATTTACGAGTAAACTTTTTACTTTTTACAATTTAGTCCCTCCAAGAATCTTGGAAGGGTCGGAATATTAAATTGGCTCCACATATGTGCATTTCAATACACAACGATCATATCAATGCATTTGTAGACCCTACTGGTGGTCGGAAGGCCCTGTAAAATCAACAGTGAATGTTTGCACTATATTTTCCAAAATTAGACTATTGCCCAAAAATTTACTTAGGGAACCTCTATAGCTCCCAATGCTACAATTGTTTTTATTTCTAACCATTCTTGGAATATAATGCACCAAATTTAGCAGTCCTGAAGTTACTACTTAGGCCAACTACGTTCGGCCTATCTTTTTTGTTTTCATGAGTGTATTTTTCCAACATAATTTCAAAAAACACGGTGTACAAATTTTTTATTCGATTCATCATCGTGCATGTTTTTCAAAAGTAAGTATGTCAAACTGTCTAAGTGTAACACAATTAAATTTTAGTACGTAATCTACTCTTTCTAATGGCTACTACAAGGTTTCTACGAATAATTTCGAGAAAATGGTTCTATCCCGTCGCCTGGTCCTATTGCATCACCATCACCAGTACTTGTACCAAAGTTCATGTCCTCGACATTGCCTTCTTGGAAGATTGGGAAATTTTCGACTGCGTTAGGAAATTGATACATCATAATCTTGGCTATAAGTTCGTGCATGGATCTTTGATATTTGGATTCTTCAAGTAAGTTTGCTACACCGACCTCCAATGCAGCAACTTTGGATTTAATAGTAGCGACAGGCATGTCAGATGTCTGCCTATAGAAAGAATCCATGCAAATCTTACCCATTGGTTGGCCATAAATGTCATGTTCAAGGGGATTAACTCCCGCTCTTGAACAAAGCACATAGATGATAATGAAATAGGCATAAGATCCCATCTGATCTCGTTCCCTCTGCAACATAGGACAAATTCTATGACCAACATTGCATCAAAACTTCATCTTTATTGCATATGAAAAGGTGAGGCGAAGTTTGTGAACTTCTATGTTCACAGTTACTGGATGGATTCTAGAAGCCTCAAAGTGGTACCACCCATTCATTTTCAAAGTAAGAGATTTCTTAGGTATTTTTCTCTAACTTGGTTTGACCAACTCTACTTTATCCGTACCTACCCTAGTTACTGTCCCAACAATCTCCTTCTCAATTGGTTGTTGTAGAATATAGTCGTCATTACCTAGAAAATGGAGTGCGAATAACTCATCCTCATCGTTTGGAAAATTGGGTAACCCAAACAAGCCATTGATAAATTTTGGTGTGACAGGGACAATTTTACCTCTACAATACACGTGATCATAGATTGGCCCGCACTTCAAGTTTGCATAGAACTTACTTACAATGGTCAGGTTGAATGGTTGCAGAGTCTCGCAGAAGTTTTCCCACCCAAGCTTCCAGATAGTTTGTTCGAATCGGGGAGATGCTTGAATTCCTCTCTCTATGTGATGACGACGTCCTTTTTAAGATTCATGGACCAACCTAGCCACCTTGGAAATGAAGGTACCATCTGGGTAAGTGTGCGGTGATACTTTTGGCAATGATGGGGATGGTGAATGGTGTATCCTTTTCGATTGGATTTTTGGGAGGCATTTCCTAAAAAATCACATTGAAGCATTTCATCAAACACCTTACATGCAAGTCAAGCTATTCATGATGTCACATCCTCAATGATTCTATTTCATATGAAATTGCTAAGTAATCATACTATAGAGGCGTTGAAGTGGTTTACTTGATTATATGCCAACCTACGTAGGATTTCAACAAAGATGGGTAGTGATGGAGATGGTATTGAGTGAGAGATATAAATTTGGTACTGTGAAAATAGTGTGTTGAGTGGGTTTGAAATTATTTTTATACACCGGTATTCTACATATACTGGGGTAAAATGAGGCCTAAAGCAGCTGTTTTAGGTTGCTTTTAAAAAATCTATCTAATCCAACCCGAGAGGAAAATTTTAAAATTCTTTCTAAGTACCCAGTATCGGTACTTCTACCGGTGCAAATTTAACAAAAAGCAGCTGCGTTAGGCTGCTTTAAATGCCAAAAAAATTACATTGTTGAACCTGCGAGCAAAAAAATAAAAATCTAAGTAGTGTGCAGCGGTAGGAGTACCGGTGCGTAAGTACAAAACATGGTACCTCCCATGTTTTTCTAAACCGGTAATTCAATCTTTACCGGTGTAAAAAACCAGCACCTAGTAGAATTTTTAATTAAAATTAAAACACATTTTCACCAATTCAATTCATAAACACTCCATTGAAATCGAGGATCATACCAACCAATTCATACAAAGGGTGTCAATTAACTACATTACACGCTAAACCGCTTAATGATCATACAAATTTTTACAAAACATGGTTACAAAAACAATGGCTAGAAATTGCCAATCTATCGCTTCCGCTTCAAGACATTGCCCCCACCTACTATTTCACCTCTCTCATCAACCCACAACCCATCACACACAATGAGAACGCCTTCCAACAACAAGTCCCCCAACATCTTCCAAACCAGGAGATACTGATGGAAACTCAGGACTATCGGTTATGGTGGGCTGATCAAACTTCTCATCAAAGTAAAACTTCTTCCCATGCAACACCACATGATACTTCTCATTCGAAGGGTCCTTGATGTAAAAAACTTGTCGTGCCTGGGTAGCTAAGATGAACTTTTCGTCTTCATAGCCTACACGATTCAAGCCAACCAACATGAACTCCATGGGCTTCTCAACAACAACACCGGAACCATGTTCCACCCAACGAAACTTGAAGACAACAACCTTGAAATCTACTCAATCCAACTCCAAAATTTCTTCAATTACCCCATAGAAAGGCATCACAGCAACACCCAAATGTTTATCTCTCTTGCTTGCCTGGCACATGGATTCAGATTTAATATATACACCACTATTTTTGAGTGGTGCTCTTCTCGTCCTTCGCCAATGTTGAGAAACTAATTCCATTAATGTTATAACCAAGGTATGGTCTAACGATGCAGTTCGGCTTCCTTGCAAATGGCCGTAGGTTACTGGGCATTCATTCGACATTACAACTATTGTAAAACCAATTAACAAGCCTTGAAGAATGCTCGACCTGAATTTTATTCGGGGGCCAATCTGCATGAATCTCTTCCAATAGGGAAACATGCTCTTCAACATATGTTACAGTCTCGCTACTATTACGCAATACATATAGATGAACAGTCATCATTTCAGCGTGAAAAGATGTATAAAGCGCACCTTGGAACGTGGAATCCTATTCCGCATTCTGCAGTGGGGTCCACCTAGAACACCAACCGCTCTTCTTCCAACCAATTTTGCTGTACAACACTCGATGATCTCTTCAGTGACGTACCTTTGAACAATGGAGGCATCGGGTCGACTATGATTATAAACATAACCCTTGAAAACAGCCATGTGACGCTTAAAAGGGTACATCCAATGCATTCCAATAGGCCTGCACATACGTATCTCCCTAACCAGGTGTACCACTAGGTGCAAAATTATGTCAAAGAATGACGGGGGAAAATAATTTTCCAAATGGCATAGAATAACAGCAGCTTCTCGACCCAGTTCATCTAGCTATTGTCTGCTAATATTTTTCCTGCATATCGAGTTGAAGAAAAAACACAAGCGTATAATTTAAAATCTAACTTCCTTTTCCAAACACCCATGTATTGCTACGGGCAAAAGTTGTTGCATAAGGACATGACAATCGTGTGATTTCAAAGCATTTTAACGCATCTCATCATTCACAAACTGACTAACATTAGAGGAGTAACCGGAAGGTACCTTTATTCCTTGGATGCTCTCACACTGATCTCCTCTCAGCAACTAACAGATTCAAAGGAGCGGGGGGCAGGTACGTTCGCTTCCCTCTTACCTCCGATGCAAGATCCAACCATATACCAAGGTCCACTAAATCTTTCCTCGCATTCAAGTTAATCCTTAGTCTTCCCGGGAATGTTCAAAAGCATTCCAATCAGACTCTCACAAACATTATTTTTGATATGCATGACATCCAAACAATGGAGAACCTACAAATTTTCCCAGTACGGCAAATCGAATAGATTGACCATTTCTTCCATGGCCCGTCTACAACCCCACCACACTTTGATAACTTCTTACCGAGAACAACATTCAATTTTTCACCTTGTTGTGAATAGCTACACTGGTCAAAGGTTTAGGTGTCTTTCTCCTCTCCTTCCTACCAATGAATGCAACCATGTTATCCTGCAACTTGTGACCTACAGACAGGAATTTACGGTGACCCAAATAAACAGTCTTCTGCCCATTCCTCAACAGATGGTAATCTTTCTCATCCTCACAAACTGGCAAGCCTTGTGACCCTTGACCACATACCCAGAAAGCTTACCATATGGCAGGAAATCATTTATGGTACAAAAAAGCATCGCCCTCGATGTAATCTCTTCACCACTACAACCATTAAACATTAAGGCGCCAACCAACCAAAACACCTTCAAATCTTATGTCAAAGGGGCAAGATAAGTGTCTATGTCATTTCTAGGTTGTTTCGGGCCTGAAATCATGATGGGCATCAAAACATATTTTCTCTTCATGCACAAGTACAAGGGAAGATTGTAAATGACAAGCATAACAAGCCACAAACTGTGATTCAAGGACATATTCCCAAATGGGTTCATACCATCAGTACACAAAGAAAATCTCAAATTCCTAGGTTCGGATGCAAAGTGTGGATACATCCTGTCAAATTTCTTCCACTGGTTCGCGTCACCCGGGTGTCGAATTATATCATTATCTTTACAACCCCCCTGTCAATGCACCATGTCAAGTTCTTTGCATCATTTTCATTCTTAAACAACCTTCTCAGCCTCGGAATAATGGGAAATACCACATACATTTGGTGGGCTCCCGCCTCGTCTCCAGTACAAAATGCTCTCCACCGACCGTCACATTTCTCTTCTTCTTATAACGCGATACATTACATACTAGACAAACAATCTTATCCTTAAGGTCACCCCTATATAGGACACAATCGTTCGGACAAGTATGTATCTTTTCATACTCCAATCCCATCGGACACAAAATTCTCTTAGCTAATAAAGGTAATCAGGAACCCCGTTACCGGGTGGAAGCTTTTCATTCAAAAACTTAAGCAATTTATTCATGCTAGTATCACTCCATGACCCTACACCTTTCAAATTAAACAAGTCAATCAAACACAACATGACCGTGTCTTTCTTCTTGCAACCAGGATACAATGGTGTATCCTTCTCAACAACGAAGTTAGCCAAAACCTCAGGCTTCCCTCTAAACTCATTAACAACCTCCTCACACATGTCATCCAACATAGAATCCCCAAAACACTCTCCCTCACTACTAACTCTCACTTCCAGTGGTGATTTTTCCCCATGAAAGGTCCACACAACATAATCTTTTGCAAACCCCCAGCTATACAAATGGAGTTCCAGGATGTCCTTCTTATCAGTACGAATTCGATTTCCACAATCACGACATCGGCATAATATTCGCTTCTCTCGACTAAAATCATGCTCCAAGAACTTATCCACAAACATAATATATTCATTGCTCACCCTACTAACGTTGGCATACACATGCGTACGCCTCTCGATAACGCGATATGACTTTAGATATCAATAAATGCCCAACAATCAAATTTCGACATATTTAATACAATAGAATTTTTCATGATGACTTCCTAATCATGCAACATCATAAATGCACAATATACACCAATATTCCACATTACAGTTACAACATTCTTAACATGTACAACAGTACTATAGGAATCAAAAGTCATAGCCTTATAACTACAACAACTTTGAGAACAAGTCACAAGCTAATATCTACAACTCTACCTTAATCACCATCAAATGATCAAACACAAAATGTTAATATCTCTACTAACCAAAACTATGCATGAAATCCTTAATATCCATAAATGCAATACAAAAAAGGTACATTCAAGGGTCTTCATTGTGGAGAATTCAATGTATTCATCAATCAAAAAACACCATTAATGAACCTCTACTTCCAAAAATCCCATTTTAAACCAGCTAAAAAAAGGGGGTAGGTGAGCATTAAAATTGATTTTCTACACCCAATTTAGACATTACCAGAGCATTTGTAGCCTTTTAAACCGGTAAAATCAGTTACCGGTGCAGATATTTAGCCAAAATGGGTGTTTTCTTATCCTGCACCGGTACAATCACAGTACCGGTGCAAACACTAATAGTTTTGGCGCCAAATTTCTACAAAAAGGATTTTTTTTTCACCGGTATTAAGAAAATACCGGTGCATGTTCAATTCATACACTGATTCTAATAATAACCGGTGTACAAATGAAAATTTTTCCTGCATTTTTTAAATTCCTGCACCGGTAATTTCCCATTATTGATTTAAAAAGTTGTCCTCTTGGCGCCAAATTAATAATAAACAAAGGGGAATAAGTACGCACCGGTAAACATGTACCGATGCACATGTTATCAATTGTACCGGTCCAAATACCGGTAGAACCAACACCGGTGCGAAAATAGGTGTACTGTACACCGGTTGACAGAATACCGGTGCGTGTGTACTTATTTGCACTGGTACTGATGTTAACATGATAAATATCGATGCAATTGGTTACACACACATCGGTATACCTGTACTCATGAATTTATACTGGTGTATATGTACCTATTTTTCAGTAGATATGAGTTTTCCTCGTCTGAGATCAGTTGTGAAATTTGGCTAAGGAAATAGATTTGAACTTAGAGGAGGATTCATCTGAATTCTCAGTCAATAGATTTGAATAGACTGGTCTAAATATCCAAAGAGGGTACATAGAGTTAGAGTTTCGGACCCGGATCAATGTTGTCACCATCGAAGTGGCTGTACCAAGGGAGAGAAATTATAAATACCCAAAGTATTTGAAAGGCAGAACTATGATTAGAATGATAGTTTACGACATTTTATTCTTACAATATCTGCAACAAAGGCAATCAGAATTTCGTCTCAAAAAACAAAGGCACAATACTTTTAAACTAACTTGTATGTATTTCAGTTTAATTACTTTTAATTTGATTATATCTATTTCAATTTATTTTTTAAATTTACTTAATTTAACTTAATTCAATTTTGAAAAAATAATTTTATTTAGTACATTTCAATTCAGTGAAAGAAAAGAAAGAAAAGAGTGTGACCTAAAAATTCCAAGTAATGAAATAAGATTATGGAGACAGAATCATAATGTCCCTTAAATACCAGATAATAATGTTTTTAGATTTTGAAGTGATCAATATGTTTATAGGCCACAACTTAAAGCGCTGTTTTGTACCCCTCAAAAAATATTGTTGTGAGAGGTATTAATGCTGGGGCAAAGGCACTACAATAGTGGAGTCTGAATTTAGGCACTACAACATTCACTAATTTCTTAATTAAAAAAAATTGGCCCATACTTTGCAAGAAAATAACATTTAATTTTTTAACAGTTTACTCACATAATACATTTGTAAGTGTTAGAATGTACACATGGGAATCAAATGTTAGCCTAGCGGTTGAAGTCTAGTGCTACTACCATGAGGTCATGGGTTCAATTCCCACTAGGGCAAGGGGAGGGGAGGGATTTTATTGAGGGCTCATTTGAGTTATTACCTAATTTTTTTTTTAAAAAAAAAGTGTTAGAATGTACACGATTGATCGTGGACTAAATTAGAATTCAATAGACCAACTCATAGGATAATTAATTCTATTTAATATTAATAGATTTTGTGACAGAAGTACTTGTTTTATTCTAATGTAATGGTTTTATCAAGAGCTTAGTAGATGTATATTACTATTACTAGATCCATGACTTCCTTTGTATCTACTTTTGTACAATGAACAAATTGATCATTAGAATCTTACATTTATTGTGAATTAAGTTATAACTCAATATATAAGATCATAAGATAACACTACTTAATTAGTATCAATTGATTTATATAAAATCACCTCTAACAGTAAGAGTTATTTTATTAAAATTTGTATAACTTACTGTTATTTTATTAAAATTTGAGTACTTGTTCATACTTGTTACTTGTATCCTAATTACACTGTGCTTGAATTGTCATTAACGGCTCATTTGCACTGCGTTTATGGATTTTTCTTCGAAATTTCCGTATATCCTATGTTAAGAACTCGAAACATGTGTTAATAGTTGATTTGACGATAGACGGCTCCGAACATCTGTTAGGCGGCAGTCAGTGAATACGTGTCGTCTAAAGTAGTATGATTAACGGTGGTTGTGCCGAAAGTGTCGTATGATAGCTTTGTTTTTTTTACTTTTTGTGCACTTTCGATGGCACTTCCAAAGTCATAATATGTGTCTGGAGTGTACTAAATTAGACAATGGTGGTTGAACCGCTGTCGAAGAAATCCTACGAAGATATGCACTAAAAGTTACTATTTTAAGGCATTTTCAAGGGCGTTTCCGGAGGAGGAAGTGCCTTTGGAAATTCACTTTTGAAATCAATGACTCTTTCTAAAATGCCTCTGAAGTGCACTAAAGTAGACAATTCCGGTTGAACCGCCGTCTAAGAAACCCTACAAAAATATGCACTAAAAACTACTATTTTAAGGCACTATTGGGGCATTTTCGAAAGAGGCCCCTACTTCAGAAGTGCTTTTTTAAGGCACTTCCCCCATCAGAACTGGTCTCTCGAGTGCACTAAAGTAAAAAACCTAAAAATTATTCCTCATTTATGATGAAATACAACCGTTTCTCCTTAAATTGTTCCATCTTTCTTTTCATTCTTCATTCCTTCTTCTTTGTTTCTTCATTCTTCTCCCCCCCCTTCCTAGATCTGACATTACTTTTTTCCTTTTAAATTCGAATCCACTGCAAAGACTTCAAATTTGAAGAATGTGTGGGGACAAACTTCATATTATAATGGTATGGTTTCTTCTCCATTTCGAATTTGTTATTGGTAAAACCATCTACCAATTTTGATGTATGTAATTGTTCAAGATTGATTCATGAGTGTATGAGATGTGAATGACGATGGTTGTGTTGTGCTGAGGACGAATGTTGATATGTGCTTGTATGAAGAATGCAACGACATGGTGGATATGTATTTTCTTGTTTCGACAGAAGCAGAAAACCTATATTATTTTTTATTAACTTCTGAGACTAGTTCCAAAGTCAGAAGTGACTTCGGGAGTACATTTTTGTGGTGTGGGAACAACTCACAGCAGTTAAAAAGATAAGCTTCCATGACCAGGGTCGGAGCTAGGCGGGGGTTGGAGGGGACTCCAGCCTACGCCGAGATGAAATTTATGAGAAATTAGGAAGTAAAATTTTTTTAGCCCTTTCTAATCTAAAGAAAAATTATGATTTTTTTTCCATTACATATTAGCCTCCGCCACTAATATTTTCTTCATCCGCTTCTGTCCACGAAAAGCATCGTGGTAAGGTTGTGGAACCGGCATCCAAAGACTTGTTTGTTGCATTGTGCCAGTGACAGCAGTTCGAAAATACATATTTGTGCTGTATTTTAATTTGATTGATCAGATCGTTTATGGTGAATACTCAATTTAACATAAACTCATGCAACCAATTAACTCAAAGCACTGGAGGAAACTTATAAATATGGCCACTACCATACTATTTACATAATTAGATCGAGAATAATACGATTTGAAAAATTAAATTGATAGAATAATAATTTTGATCAGATTATTAAAATATTATGCTAGTAGTCATATTTATAAGTTTGCGTTGGTGCTTTGAGTTATTTGAGTTAATTGGTTACATGAGTTTATGTGGTTAGGGTGTTCACAATTTAAATAACATGGATTCATCTATTTATGATATTGTAAATGCAGGGGGATAATCAATTAACATGGTATATTAATACACGAGACTAGTTAATATCTCTCATATTATAAATGCAGTAGATAATCAATAAACATGATAAATTGGTACATGGGGCTAGTAAATATCTCTGAGATCGGTACAAGAGTATTTTCAATGCAAAAGTTACTTTGGTAAAAGTTATTTGACACATCATATTAATAGATCCTCAATATAAAAATTATTTCCAATACAAGGGTCAAATGGAAGCATCAATCTTATGTGGCACATTTTATTATAAAGGGAGTTAAGTAGTGTTTCTATTTGGAGAACCTCATATCCTCAGTTGTGTACTCAAGAAAAACTAATAAAGATTCATTATTATGCATGAGTCCAACTAAAATTTTGTCCAATAAAGATCATATCAAAGTTACTTTGTTTACATCATATTAAAGTTCCACTTAAAATATAACATCTAGCATAAGTGCCCTACAAAATTGACTCTTTCATTGGTTATGGTCGAACAGTTGTATAGGATCTCATATCTGAAATATTACTTATGAGTATAAGTTGGATGTCCTTTAGTTAGAGCAAGTATCGACTTACTAAAAGTCACTAGACTTACTAAAAGTCACTAGACTTACTAAAAGTCACTAGACTTACTAAAAGTCACTAGTCACATCATTATAATATATCATTAGTATAAACTATAATTTCAATACAAAGGATTTTTTTAACCTTCAGCATGATGTGGCTCCTATATTTAAAGATCAAAGTTGTTTGCATTGGAAATGCTCTTATTATATATCAATTTATTCCTTACAATTGATGTTGGGCAATATTTCCAATATCTTGAATGAATTGGTATTTAATTTTGAAGTATATATGTGTGAATGAATTTTGTACGACAAATTAATCACAAATATAGTTTATATGGGTGTTCCAGATGGTCCACGTAGACTTTAAGATCTAATTTTAAAATAATCTGGGTCAACTAAAGCCATTCGAATAATTAGGTACGCTGTTATATTTATCATCCTGCTTTCCCATTAAATAAAAACAAGTTGTACGGGATGTCAAATTTCTTCTTTTGTACTTTCTCTTTGTCCTTTTCTCTTTCCCTTTCCTGTATTGCTAAAGAAAAAAAATGATTACTACTTTGAATTAGCTCACCAATTAACAATTTTTAAGATTCAATAAGCAAATGAGCAAATAATTTGCACATCAATTAGCTAAATGGGACATTTTTAAAATTTTTGTTTAAACATAGTAAAATGTCCATTAGTCTAAAAGAGGATACATTCTAGAAGCACTCAATTCATAAGAAATTCTAGTTGAATGGGATTTATATATAAATTCTAACAATATAAAATTTCTTTAAAATATTTTAAAATGACGTCATTTAAGTAATTAAGGAGACAATGATACAACCATATTGATGACAAATATTTTTTAAAAAAATAAAGAATCTTTATTGTAGTGTTTTTTCCGATTACAAAAAAAAACTAAAATATCCATCGATAATAATAAAAAATGAATCCAAACAAAAGCAAAGAATCCTAGTTATAGTGTGCTTTGGTATGATAAAAATATGGAGAATTCTAAAAAATAATTTAAAACAAATCGTTTAAATAATTTTGGAGAAAATGACCAAAATACCCCTAATTGATAATAAAAAATTTTCAACAAAAGTGAAGAATCATTATTGTAGTGTGCTCTGGGATATATGGAAAAATGATAGAAGCTCCCCTAGTTAATAAAACAAAAGCAAAGAATTCTTATTATTGTGTGTTTTGTGAATATGAAGCGAAATATATGAATTAAAATAATATAAATTCTCAAAAATATTTCAAAAGGACGTCATTTGAGTAATTAAAGAGACAATGATAAAAAATACCCATGATTGATGATAACATGAAACCCAAAATGCAAAGAATCCTTAGTGTAGTGCTTTTTCGGATTATAGAAAAATGATCGAAATGTCCCTTAGTGATAATAAAAAAAAAATCCAAACAAAAGCAAATAATCCTAGTTAGAATGTGATTTGGGATGATAACAATATGGATAATTCTAAAAAAAAATTGAAAACGACGTCATTTAAATAATTTTTGAGAAAATAAAAAAAATACCCCTGAATGATAATTACAAATGAAATAAAACAAAACCACAAATCCTTATTGTAGTGTGCTTTGGGATAAAGGATAAAATGATATAAATTCCCCTAGTTGATAATAGAAACGAAACCAAACAAAAACAGAGAATTCTTATTATAGTGTGGTTTGTGAATATGGAGTGATATATATGATTTCTAGCAGTCATTACTCCACATTTTCTCTCGTCTTCCTCCGTAAATCCTAGAGCAAATTTCAGACTGTTGCTTTCTATCGCTGAAGGTTTACTTTTCTGGCACCGCTACGATGGCAGGGCCAACCGTTGATGAATCGCAACCATTGTCCTACGCCCAAATCACATCGAACGTTCCGAACTAGTCTCGATCCCAAAACAACATGAACCTTTTGAATACAGTTACATCACAACTTAATAGAGGTCCCTTCATTCCAAAACCCAGAATTGATCATTTAGGGGAACCTGGGATCCATTTCACTGATGAAGAGTGCGTCAAACCTGAATCTCCTTGAGATGGACACTCATCAAAAAATTTTCCAGATCTCACCCCCAATTGGAAAAGCTGTGTAGAGATTTCCAAACCACCCGATTTAAGGAACGTCACGACATTTTCTTATTAGATAAACACCAAGTACTAATCCATTTCACACTGACCGACGATTGTTATAGGTGTTGGATGCACAAGGTTTGGAACTTTGGGGCATATTCAATCAAGATCACCAAATGGAGCCCTCAATTTGATCCAAATTGCGACTCTCCAGTTGTACCGGTATGGATAGCAATGTATGTCCTTCCTCAAATTTTTGTGATGAGTATGTCATGTTTGCATTAGGTAATCTGGTTGGCTTGCCTGTTAAGGTTGATAAAGGAACTATCAATAGAACTAGGCCTCACGTAGCAAAAGTGTGTGTTGAGTTAGATGTCACTAAGCCTCTACTGGAACATATCTGGATTAGTTATTGTGATTTTGGTTTCTAGCAATACTTAGATAATGAAGTAGTTCCAGACTATTGCTCCAAATGTTTTAAATTTGGTCACCTAAGGTCTAACTGCAAGCTGACTTGGTTTCTAACAAGAATTTTCTTTGTGGAGACCAACTAATGATGAAAAAAAATCTTTGAACCAGAAATTTTTTTTTACAAAACCATCTTCCTCTGGTGTTTCATTGAAGGAAAAAAAACCATATTTCTATTGATGTTACTAATGGTATTGCTGAGAATGCCGCCTTGGAAAAGAATGTCTCTGTTTTTAATGTAGGTTTTCAAAAGAGAGTTTGGGTAGAAAAACAAACTTCGTGGGAGTCCAGGCTTGGCAAGGATACTAGTAAAGATAAGCTCATGAACCAGCATAACAAGTCTCAACCTGAAGGATCTCAACATGTGGTTTTGAGCTCATCAAAGGAAGCATCCATGCCAAAATCTCAAATAGTATCACCTGTGGTCAAGGTTCCTTCTATGATATCCCCTAAATTGAATGATGCAAAGGCCACTGTAGCAATAGAGCTTAATAATACAAAATATGATTCATTGCATGTTGCATTTATTGAAACTGTTACAATGCATAATGAGGTTAACCAAAACACTGATTTATCAGAAAAGGAAATTAACAGTGACACAGTGCATATTGTGGAATGCCAAAATCCCGAGTCATTAGAAACGAAAATTAATGATGGGCATATCCAAAATACAAGCCTAATTCAAAAGGGGGATTTTATAGAAATTAATGCTGGGCTTAAACCATTATTGTCATCAGGATCTAAAATCCATAGCAGTAGCACTCTTCATTGGTTAAACACCGATTCCTGTACTAAAAAAGGAATTATTTCAAATGAGGATTGTGTTATTACCACTGAACTCTCTCAGTAAATTGTGTCTGCTAACCTCTTCTCTTCCAAGAACAAATTTGATAGTCTTTTAATAGTTATAGGTTCACAAGATAGAGAAGATGATCTTCAAAGTGTTATACAGGAGAAGCAAACCAAGACAAGGAAATACATTAAGAAAGATTACACTTCTACTCTAAAAACAGTGGTAACCCGTTCCTCCTTGACTTGTAATACTTGATTTTTCAATGATAGGTCTAAATTGTTGCGTTTGAAATGTTAGAGGAATTGGAAATAATGCATCTAAAACTAGAGTTACAGACATTAAGCCTAGACATAACATTATTCTCACAGCTTTAATTGGACCAATAATCTAGAATGATAAGCTAATGGTTACTACTCCTGACTTGGGATATATACATGTCTTTGCTGCTCCTAACTGCAAAATTTGGGTTATGTGGGATGATATCTTATCTATTGATCATCTTCTAACGCATGATCAATACCTGCTAGTCAACATTAAGCATCCTAATTTGGCTAAATATTTTCTGATTGCTTTTATCTATGCCAAAGACTCTAATAAGGCTAAAAACATCTTGTGGAAATCCCTGCAACCCCTAAAAGCTAAACCAGTTTTATTGATTGGGGACTTCAATGTCATTGATAATCTTGTTGAATATCTTGGTCCATCTACTCATAAACCCACCTGTATTGCAGATTTTAATAAATTCACACATGCCTGTAATTTTTCATCTCTTCCCACCTCAGGCAGCTTCTTTACTTGGACGGGAATGAGACCTAAAGGTCGTGTATGTAAAAGACTAGATAGGGGTTTAGCTAATAACCTTTGGTCTAATAATTTTCCTTCATCTTCTATAAAGGTTATTGCTAGAGAGAAATCATATCACTCTCCCCTAATCTTAAGCATTAAGTTAAGTACTACAGAATCTGGACATAAACCCTTTAGGTTTTCAAAACTGCTGGATTAGTCATCATTCTTTCTCCAAACTTGTCTCTAATGCATGGAATATAGAGACTAACCTCACTGACATGAGGAGATTCTCTTTTTAGCTAAAGAATCTGAAATCTGCTCTGAAATTGTGGAACAAGAATGTTTTTGGGAATATTTTTTATGGAGTAAATTCAGCCAAAGGAAAATTTTTAAAAGCTGAACATGATCTGCAAGTTCTTGATAATCCCACTAACCTAACAACCTATAATCTTGCTAAGGCAGAATCAACTTTAACCTTATCCCAGCAAGAAATTTTTTGGAAGCAGAAATCACGTGTTAAATTGCTTAAGGAAGGTGACAATAACACTAAATTTTTTCATAACATTGTGAAGCAAAGAATAGTAGACGGTATATAGCTTCCATTAGGGATTCCCAGGACAATTAGATAGATGATCAAAACAAAATTGGGAAGGAAGCAATTAATTTTTACTCTTCTTTGTTTACTGATGAATTTCATGATCCCACTGGGGTGAATACAACTATTCTTTCAGAAAATGTTCCAGCCTTGGTAACTGAAGAAATGAATGCAACATTGTTGGAACCAGCCACAAGCTTGGAATATTCAACATAATCTCTTCGATGGACAGTGATTCAGCTCTGGGCCCCGATGAAATTTTCAGGTTCTTTCTTTAAACACTGCTGGAAATCATTAAAGATGACTTATTTCTTGCTGTAAATGACTTCTTAAAGGGTGACACCACCCCCAAAGAAATATCCTCTGCTTTAAAAGTCCTGATTCCTAAAAAGGAGGTTGTTTCATCTTTTAAAGATTTCTGACCTATTAGCTTGTGTAATTTTGTAAATAAAATATTTTCTAAAATCATTACACATAGATTTCAGCCCTTAATGTCATCTTTAATCTCTCCTGAACAATCGACATTTGTTCAAGGAAGAGAATTGAAGGATAATGTTCTGCTCATGCAGGAACTAACCTTTTTTAATAACAAAAATAGGGGTTTTAATGTGATTTTCAAACTTGACATGATTAAGGCTTTTGATAGAGTCTCTTGAGTGTTTCTAACAAAACTTCTCTTGAAAATTGGTTTTAAAACTTCTCTGGTAGATGTTATTGTGAGAAACATTAAGGCAGCTTATTTTTCTATACTTGTGAATAGAAAATCTCATGGTTTCTTCCAATCATCAAGAGGACTCAAGCAAGGAGACCCTTTGTCTCTTTTCTTGTTTATCCTAATGGCCGAAGCCTTCTCTAAAAACCTGAAATTTCTATTCCAATATGCAAATATGTACTTTTACAAACTGCCACATTCCATGACTAAAGTTACTCATCTTTCATTTGCTGCGACACATAAATCTTCATGAAGTTTTCAAAGGCTGGTCTAAAAACTCTCATATGTTTTCTTGAAACCTTTGAAAGAGCCACATGTCAAAAGGTGAACTTCTAGAAATCCTTTTTCTACCTCTCTAAATTTGCACCACCCAACCTTAGAACATTTGTAGCAAATGAAACAAGCATGATACATGGAAGTTTTCCTTTCATATATCTAAGCAGTCCTATGTTCACTGGAAGGTGCAAAAACACCAATTTTTAGAACCGGATTGACTCTATGTCATCTAAAATATTATCTTGGCAAAAAAATTCCTAAGTCAAGCCGGTAGGATGGTTCTAATCAAATAGGTCCTTTCAGCCATTGCTTTGCACTTAATCATAGTCATACAACCTACAAAAGGAGTGATTGATAGATTGCACATACTCTTTGCAAGATTCTTTTGGAGGATCTCTGGTAATAATGATGGAAATAAAAAGGTTTTGAGATCTTACCCTAAGTTATGCTTTTCAAAATTGGAGAATGGTCTCAAATTTAAAAATCTGCATATAATGACCGAAAGATTTTCACTTAAACTATGGTGGAAGCTTCAACAAAACAAGTCTTTATGGTCTAATGTTATGCGGTCGATGCTAGATTATCTGAAAGTCTCTAGAACATGGAGAAGAATCAAAGAAGTTTAAGATATTGTTATATCTAACTCTTTCTTACAAGTTGGAAAATGAGAGGTCTCTTTTTGGACCTCTAACTGGACAGGTTTTGGTTCTCTCTTTGATGCCTGGAACAGTGATATGAATATACCTTAACCCGATTGCTCTATTGTTGAACTATGTTCCAATAAGACTAATTTTCTTAACCTGATTAGTGCTGGTCTACTTCAGAATATTTTACGTCACCTTGAACATGATATCATCTTATTTCTAGAATATGATGACACTTTAATCTTGAAATTATCTGAAAATGGTGGTTATTCATTGAAATCAACATATGCTTTCCTTAGACAAACAAAATATGAGGTTTCTCCTTTAAGCATTTATGGTTAAACCGTTGCCTAGGAAGATACATGTATTTAATTAGAAGCTACTGAATATTTTAATTGCGATGCCTGATATTTTAGAAGATATGTCTTTCAATCTACCTTCTAAGTGTATCTCCTATGAACATGCCACAGAGGATATCCATCATTCATTTAACTCAGGTAGCATTATACAGAATATATGGACACGCATAAACTCAATCTTTAACCTGCCAAACCATAAGTTTGATTATCTCTGGGAAATGTTCTATTTCTATTGGTCCATTGAAATTAAAAAAATCTGATTTTGCTTAACTGATTCGTATAGTCCCATGTGTAGTAACTTGGATTATATGATGTGCTAGAAATAGATTTATACATGAATTCATAAAGCCTAATATTATGCATATACTCAAGAAGGTTATGATGCAATATCAAGACATTTTTTCGGGCTCATAAATTGAACCCGAAATAGACTATGGTTGGAAACTTGCCCGTTTTAGTGAAATTGCCTAACAGGTTACAGAAGAAGGGTAGAACAAGAGGGATCATACACTTGGAACTCCCAGAGAAAATCAAACTGAACACTGATGGATCTTTCCTAAAAAATGGTGATGTAGGAGCTGTCTTTATTGTCAGGGATCAGCAGGGACATGTCCAGCTGGCAATGGCCACATATCTCGGACAGGGTAATAGTATTTTGGCTGAAATCAAAGCCATGGAGCACGTACTAGAGTTGTCTTTGCAAATAGGATACTCCCAGTTACAAATCGAATGCGACTCTAATCTTAGTTAATATGGTGAGAAGAGAGTTCAAAATTCCATGGCGCTACATAGCACACATCTAGAAAATCTGGAAACTATTGAGCAATCTTGATTATACCATAAATCATGTCTACAGGGAGGCAAATAGTCTAGTTGACTCCTTAGAGAAACTAGTAAGCACTTCAAAGGTACACTACTCTTTTTCCAATCTTGCTAGCACACCTAAGGATATCATAGGTCTTATATACTTAGATGCTATATACTTCCCATACCTTTGAGTCTCTAAGTTTCCCCTTTGGAAAGGTATCTGTTGTTTGCTCATTTTTGTCAAGAAAGCAAGAATCATGGCCCATTACAAGATCTTGTTCACGTACCTAGCAAGGTGGTTCTTTAGCGCGATGAGGAGACGAAGCATCAGACAAGTACATTTAGCAGGCTCAAAATGGAAGCTTTGCCCAGAAAAAAGGAAAGTTGGGATTGTTTAGACCAGATATTTCCGCTACACTTCTCAGAGATTTTGCTTGGCATGTAGCCCTGATCTGCCCATCTCGGCTGCACTTTCCCACACTCATCATTCCTTGGAAAGCATAAATCTTGTAGTAAATTTCTTAGGGGACGCAATTTGCGAGGGGCTATTACTGGAGGCCACCAGGGGCTATTACTAAATATTGGAGGTAAAAAAGGGGTAGGCCATTTTAGACCTCGACTGGGGATTAGGCCATCTCTTCTTGTTAACACTGGGAGTGGAGATAATAGAGATGGAGTCCTACAAGCGATAAGCTTAATGCTTCTATATAGAGACCTAGCTTATATTATCTTGTTCATTTCCACTTGTATTTTTTTGTTCCACGAACAGAGCGTGTTACACATCATTTTTCAAGGCCTGGGGAGCCTAATACAAACCTCCTCACTATGGTGAGTTTATAATTAATATATATATATACTCCCTCCGTTTCTTTAATAGTGACACACTTTCTAATTTGAGATGTTTCTTTTACATTGACACTTTCTATTTATAGCAAGTTTAAGGTTGTTACACCCACTCATTTTACTTTTTCTTCTTTCAATTCAATTTCATCCACTCATTTAGCATCTCCTAAATTCTATTACCAAAAGTGATGTGCCACTGTTAGAGAAACAAAGGGAGTATATGATTTCTAATAGTATAAAAATTCTCAAAAATATTTCAAAACAACGTCATTAAGGGAAATATCTAAACAATGATAGAAATACCCATGATTGATGATAAAATTAAACCCAAAAAAGCAGAGAATGTTTTTAGCATTTTTTCAAATTATGGAAAATGACCTTAATACCCCTCGGTGATAATAAAAAATTATTCCTAACAAAAGCAAAGAATCCTAGTTAGAGTGTGCTTTTGGATGATAAAAATATGGAAAATTCTCAAAAATAATTTTAAACTACGTGGTTTAAATAATTTTGGAGAAAATGACAAAAATACCCATGATTAATAAGAAAAGAAGAAATCATTCAAAAGTGAAGAATCCTCATTGTAGTGTGTGCTTTGGGATAAAGCAGAAAATGATATACATGCCCCTAGTTTATAGTAAAAATGAAACCAAACAAAAGCAAAGAATTCTTATTATAATGTGCTTTATGAATATGAAGTGAAATATATGAATTCTAATAATATAAAATTTCTTTTAAATATTTCAAAAGCAAAAAATTCTTATCATAGTGTTTTTTTGTTTACAGAAAAATTGACTGAAATAACCCCGGTGATTATAAAATAGAATCCAAACTAAAGAAAAGAACCCTAGTTAGATTGTGCTCTGGGATGATAAAAATATGGATAATTCTGGAAAAACTCAAAACGATGCTGTTTAAATAATTTTGGAGAAAATGACAAAAAAAACCCTTGATTGATAAAAAAAGAAGAAATTAAACAAAAGCAAATAATTCTTATTGTATTGTGATTTGGGATAAATGAGAAAATGATAGAAATGCCCCTAGTTGGTCATAAAAACGAAACCAAACAAAATCAAGGAATTCTTATTATAGTGTGCTTTGTGAATTTGAAGTGAATTATATGAATTCTAATAATATTAAAATTCTCAAAAATATTTCAAAATTACATCATTTAATTAATTTAAGATCGATACAATGATAGAAATACTCATGATTGATGATAACATTAAACCCGAAAAAGCAAAGAATTCTTATTGTAGTCTCTCTTCTTTTTTTTCTGATTACGACAAAAATGATTGAAATGCCCCCTCGGTGATAAAAAAAGAATTCAAAAATAGAAAAGTATCCTAGTTAGAGTGGGCTTTGGGAATAATAATATGGAAACTTATCTTAAAATATTTCAAAACGACATTGTTTAAATAATTTTGTAGAAAATGAAAAAACCCCAGAATGATAATAAAAAAAGAAATTAAGTAAAAGCGAAGAATCCTTATTGTAGTGTGTTTTGGGATAAAGGAGAAAATAAAAGAAATGCCCCTTATTGATAATAAAAACAAAAGCAAATGATTCTTATTATAGTGTTCTTTGTGAATATGAAATGAAATAAATGAATTCCAACAATATAAAAAATATCCAAAAATATTTCAAAATGACATCATTTGAGTAATTAAATAGAAAATGATTAAAAAATATACATGATTGATGATGAAATTAAACCCAACAAGCAACAAATCCTTATTGTAGTATTTTCTCGAATTAGGAAAAATAACCGAAACACCCCATGGTTAAAGTAAAAAATGAATCCAAACAAAATCACAGAATCCTAGTTAGAGTGTGCTTTAGGATGATAAAAATATGTAAAATTCTCGAAAATATTTCAACAATGACGTTTAAATTATTTTGAAGAAAATGAAATAATAACTCTGAATGATAATAATAATAAAAAAGAAATAAAACAAAAGCGAAGAATCCTTATTGTAGTATTCTTTGGGATAAAGTGAGAAATGATAGAAATTCCCCTAGTTGATAATTAAATCGAAATCAAACAAAAGCAGAGAATTCTTATCATATATACTTTATGAATATGAAGTCAAATAAATGGATTATAACAGCATATAACAATTCTCAAAAATATTTCAAAACGACTTCGTTCAAGTAATTATGTAAAAAATGATAGGAATACTCATGATTGACGATAAAATTAAATCCGGCAAAGCAAAGAATTCTTGTTGTAGTTTTTCTCTCTTGTTACGGAAACAATGACCAATATACCCTTCAGTGATAAAATAAAATTAATCCAAAAAATTTAAAAATCCTTTTTAGAGTGTGCTTTGGAAAGATAGAAATATGGAAAATTCTAAAAAACAATTCTAAACAACGTCGTTTGAATAATCTTGGAAGAAAGGATAAAAATACCCCTGATTGATAATAACAGAAGAATAACAAAAGTGAAGATCCTTATTGTAGTGTGCTTTGGGATAAAAGGGGAAATGATATAAATGCCCCAAGTTGATAATAAAAATGAAACCAAACAAAATTAGAGATTTTGTTTTGTTATAGTGTGCTTTGTGAATATGAAATGAAATAAATGTATTCTAACAATATAAAAATTCTCAAAAATATTTCTAAAAAAGTCATTTAAGTAATTATGGAGACAATGATAAAAATACCCATGATTGAAGATAAAATAAAACCCAAAAAATAAAATAATCCTTGTTGTTGTGTATTTCGGATTTTGGGAAAAATGATCTGAATACCCCAAGGTGATAATAAAAAATGAATCCAAACAAAAGAAAAAACCTAGTTAGAGTGTGCTTTGAAATGATAAAATATGGAGAATTCACAAAAATAATTCAAAAAGAGGTTATTGAAATAATTTTGTGGAAAATGATAAAAATGCCCCTGATTGACAATAAAAGAAGAAATCCACCAAAAGCGAAGAATCCTTGTTGTATTGTGCTTTGTGATAAAGGATAAAATGATAGAAATGACCCTAGCTAATAATAAAAACGAAACCAAACAAAAGCAAAAGCAAAAAATTATAATCATGTGTGCTTTGTGAATATGAAGTGAAATATATTAACTCTAGCAATATAAAAATTCTCAAAAATATTTCAAACGACGTATTTTAAGTAATTAAGGAGAAAAATTTAAAACTATTCACGATTGATGATAAAATAGAAGCCGAAAAGGCAAAGAATCCTTATTGCAGTGTTTTTTTAGATTATGGGAAAATGACTGAAATACCCATCGGTGATTATAAAAAATTAATCCAAACAAAAGTAAAAGAATTCTAGTTAGAGTGCGATTTGGGATGATAAAAATATGGAGAATTCTCAAAAAATATTCAAAACGGTGATGTTTAAATAATTTTGGAGAAAATAACAAAAATAGCCTCATTGATAATAAAATCAACCAAAAGCAAAGAATCCTTATAGTAGTGTACTTTGGGATAAAGGAGAACATGATAAAAAAAAGAAGCTCCTACTAGATAATAAAAACGAAACCAAACAAAAGCATATAATTATTTTTTTTTAGGAAGAATGTAAACTTTCCATTCATCATCAAACAAAATTGTCTTCTCCTTTACAACTCATTCTATCAACCTATCATTCCCTAACATAAATTTAGCACAAAACTCTCTCATTTTAGGTAATTCCCAGCTCCTATATCTAATAATATCCACAATTTGATTCAGTATATTCCCCCCATTCGTTCCCATTAAAGCACACTCTATTTCTCCATTGATAAACTTCATAGACTGCTTCTATGACTGCCGTCTTCAGCATCTTCACGGCCTTTCCTCTTCCCTTGCATTGTCTCAGTATCCAAGCAAACTCCCCTCTCCACATCTCCGACTTTCTATGGATCTGCAACTAGTCCAGAACTCCTTGCAAGATTTGCATTGTTTTACTGCATTCGAAGAACAGGTGGTCCTGTGTTTCCTCCTCACCAGACAGAACACCAGGCTATCAACCTGCACACGAAATTTCATTAGCCTATCTTTCGTAGGGAGACAACCATGACATAGCATCCAGAAGGAAAACTTTTCTCTTAGCAGAGCAAAATTCCCATAGAACATTGTTCTCCAGTTAACTCCCAAATCCCCAGTTTTCAGTTCATTGTAGAGCTGTTTGATGCTGAATTTCCTCCCATGGATCTGCTTGTGTCAAGCCTCCATCATCTTCACTGTATCTCTACGCTTACTGACCCTTTTTATCCCCCATGAACAATCTATTGGGAATTTAAACTCCGTTACATCTCTGCCCCTTATATACATCTCATATACCCACTTAATCCACAATCTATCCATTTTCCGGCATAGATTCCACAATGTTTTACACGTACTTGTAAAGCTTCAATCTGTTAGACTAATGACATTCAATTCTCTAGTTTTCTTATGTTCACAGATCTTCTCTCATGAGATGGGTGATTTCCTGGATATGACTTCACTTCCAGTCCACTAATATGATCTATAGATTGCCTCTATGTGTTTTAGCACCGCCTTTGGAATTGGTAATGCTTCCATCCAAAAATTTGTTACAGCAAAGAGTACGCTTTTGATCAATTGAATATTACCCGTATAACTCAGTAATTTCGTGCTTCAATGCTTCACCCTTGCTACCAATTTTTCTATAAGAGGTTGTCACATTTGGATATTGAATTTCCTTCTTTCCAGTGTTATGTCCAGATACCTGAATGGTAAGCTCCTCTCTTCAAAACATGTAATACTAAGAATACTGGCTTTCTGCTCCTCATTCATTCCTCCAAAGTAGGCCTTACATTTAGCTCTACTCACTCTCAAACATGTAGAGTTTTCAAACGTTTTGTATGCCTGCATCAACAATCCAACTGAGTTCTGATCCCCGCTGGATAGCATTAGGACATCATCTGCAAAATTTAGGTTCATGATTCTTAGTCCTTCACACCTTGGGTGAAACTTGAACTCTGGTTTATCTCTTGCCACCTGCAAACACCTGGACATGTACTCCATAACCAAGACAAAAAATAAGTGGTGAGATAGGGTCACCCTGTCTCAAACCTCTTTTTGCCTGTAAGAAATCTGTAGGACACTCATTAACCACATACTTAAAAGATAAAGATCTCACACATAACATTACCCATTCAATATAATGTTAGGCATCCTCAAATGTTTCATAATTTCCTCCAAACAATCCCAAGACACAATGTCATAGGATTTTTGGATATCTATTTGGATCACACACCTAGGTCCTCCTGTTTTCCTACTGTATCCCCTCATCGGTTCATACGCCATTAGTATATGGTCGTGGATGCTTCTGTTTGGTACAAATGTGGCTTGATTCAAACTGACCACCTCAGCTATTACCTTGCTCAATCTGACTGTTAAGATCTTGGATATTATCTTGTACACAGTTGTGTAACAAGATATTGGCCTAAACTCTTTTACTGTCACTGCTGCCTCATGTTTGGGTATAAGTGCCACCAGGGTTCCAATTACTTCTTTATACATCTTTCTACTGCCAAAGAATTCCTCCACTGCTGCTACAACATCCTCCATAACCAACTCATTTACTGCTTGATGCATCTTTCTCCTGCTAAAGAATTCCTCCACTACTCCCACAACATTCTCCTTAACTAACTCCTAATTCTACTTCAAAAACTTACCATTAAAGCCATCATAACTAGGAGCCTTTAAGTTACCAATACCCTTAAAAGCTTCTTTCACCCCCCTCCCACTGACTGGTTGTATCAATAGTCTTCTACTTTCATTCCTGACAATCTCTTAATCAACTTTCTCTGATGTCTCTGCTTCCTGTCCAATGAACTTTCCATAAAAACTGAGCACCTCCATTTCTAACTGCTTTTGATCAGTTATAATTGTGCCATCTTTCTCCAACTTTTGTATGCCTGCCATTTTATTCTTAGCTTTAGTTGAAGCATGGAAATAGGCATTATTTCCATCTTCAAGCCTTAGCCAATCTATCTTTGATTTCTGCCTAGCATTTGTTTCATCAAATCTGTTCCATTTCTGGACTTCCTTAATCCCTGCAATGACTCTCCTGATCAGACCTGTGTTCATCTTCTATTTCCCCAATTCCAGTTATGCCACATGTAGATCATATCTTGCCTTCTCCAGCTTTAGTTTAACTTCACTAGGCTGACTTGTATATTGTTTCAGAGCTGCCTGCAACCTTATCAATTTTCTCCATAGGATATACATATTATTTCCCTCCATAGGCTTCTTCCAGCTTTTCTCAATAGTTTCCATAACATCCCTTCTATCCATAAGGCAGTTCAAAAACTTGAACTATCTCTTCCTCGTAAATGTTTCCTTCTGCACTTTTATTCTCAATAGTGTGTGATTTAAAATCCCAAGAACCACATTTTCCACTATGTTTCAGGACTTTTCCTGAACCACTCTGTATTTTCCACAACCATATCTATCCTTGAATATATCAGTCCTCTCACTTGTCTATTAGACCAAGTGTAATACTCCACCATAGAATCACATTCATTCAGCCCTGTATTTATCAGCCTCTAAATCCCAAAACTCATGTGGCTGAACTTCATTTCCCTCCTATCAAATCCTCTTGTCTCAATACATTCTTGAAATATCCCACTACTACCCATGGCCCCTGAATCATCTTCTGATCTTGCTCCACATCTTTCCATAGTTTTTTCATGTATTTCAACTGATTACTGGTGTTAGAATAAATCAATTATTATTAGATTATGATTAGTATGATTAGAATTATTTCCTTATTTTACCTCTGTTGTATTCCTCTATATATTCAATCATCAATAATACAATCACTTACAGCAAATCAATTTATCATGGTATCAGAGCCTCTTTTGATACAAAACCTAAAACCCTAGCATACTCTCCTTTTTTTTTCCGCCCCCTCTCCTATTTTTTTCCGGCGGCCATGTGTGATTACACGCCCCCTCTTCCTTTGTAAAAATCTAGTATTCTCCTCTCCCTCATCATGGCTCAAGAAAAAATCTCCTACAACATTCCACTCCAGATGATGCAGATCAAGCCACTCCATCAAACTATCTTCTTTAGAAACATCAAGCTGACTATGTTCTTCATTCTCAAGGTCTGTATGGATTCCTCGATGGCACAAAAACTCGTCCCACTCTCCCACCACTGCTTGTCTTCTCCTTTTCCTTGACAATCTCAACTCCTCCAGGTGGTAGCAAGGTTGATCCCAAAATTTCTTATTAGAAAGAAAAAATGAATACTATCAATGGGTTGATAAAGATCAATGTGTCTGCAGTTTATTCATTTCCTTTCTCACCACTGAAGTTCTCGCGGAACTCCCAAATTGTGCCACCTCCCAAGAAATCTGGGACAATCTTGCTCCATCTATCAGAACAGCAGTGCCTCAACCATTCATCGTCTTTAATTAAATGTACATGGTATTCGTAAATCCAGTACTGTTTATGAATTTCATCTCAAATTTAAGGACATTTTTTAATAACTACCTACCATTGGAAATATAGTTTCAAATGTTGATCAATTTGTATGGTTTTTTACTGCTCTTGTTCTTGAGCATAAGGAATTTTCTGCTCCTTTGATTAATGTTGTCCCTACTCCCTTATATGAGGATGTTCTTTCATTTTCCAAAAACCACAAGGACTTTTTTATGAATTTATAGGGACAATCAGGACCGGCGCCGGACCAGTGGCATTTCAGGCCAATGATGCACCGAAAGCCCGTCGTGCATGTGATCATGCATCGACTTCAGGTGGCCGCACGTGGCCTTTATGTGTGGCCACGGTGGACATTTCGATGGAAGATGCGGTGCCCAACAGCCCTGGATGGGTTCTCAGGCGGCTGGTCTAGTCCCTGGCCACAGTCATCCTCACTGCTCTTGGTGCGGACAGCACGGTCATTATGCTGCGACATGTTATCAGATGCAGGTCCGTATAGGTCGTTCAGCGAGTACTCATTTTGCAGAAAATTATCACTTATCTCAGCAGTCAGAGCCTTCTTCTGAGTGTCAGACTGGTACATTGATTCCGGAGCAACCAGTTATATGATGTCTTTTGTCTCAGGCCTAGACAGTGTCACTCCTTATAATGGTAAATCCCGTGTCCTTGTCGGTAATGGTTCCCCTATCATGATCTCTCATATTGGTAATTATAGAGTTTCTGAGAATTTACATTTGTCTGATGTTCTTGTTGTGTCTGATATTACTAAGAGCATATTATCTATTAGTAAGTTAACTAGAGATATGGGTGTATTGATTACGTTTGATGATCAGAAATTTATGATTCAGAACAAAGTAACCAGGGCCATTGTGGGTCAAGGGCCCAGTGAGGATGGACTGTATGTTTTGGACCTAGGAGATGAATCATTTGTTTTGGTTTTACAGCAGAATAAGAGTCGAGCTTCATATGAATTATGACATGCACGCCTAGGGCTTGTTCCTAGTGAAGTTATTTCTACTTTATATAGATCTGGTCTGCTTTCAGTCTCTTCTTTGTTTCCTAAACCGAATACATGTGCCCCCTATGTTATGGCAAAAGGTTAATGGTTGGCTTTTGTTGAGAACCCTATACGTGCTGAGCATGTTCTTGACTTAATGCATTATGATTTATGGGGTCCCCAGTTTTATCTGGCAAAAGGTTTTGCATATTATGCACTATTTATGGATTTTTTGAGATACACTTGGTTATATCCTCTTCGTCGCAAATAAGATTTTGTTGACACTTACTTGTAGTTTGATGCACTAGTTGAAAACCAAATTTCAGGAAAAATTAAAGTTTTACAAAGTGACGATGGCACTGAATTTTTGAACACTAGACTTAGATCTTATTTTGCGCCGAAGAGCATACATCATTAGGTTTTGTGTCCGTCTACACCAGAGCAAATCAGGTGTGCAAAATGAAAATATTTTCATGTTGTGGAAATAGGACTTACGATGCTATTTCACTCCCATCGATAGATTTCACGATGGGATGATGCGTTAACAGTTCTACAGGGATCAACACCTTACAGACTTATTTTTCATCGGGATCCTATTTATGGTAACTTTCATCCATTTGGTTGTCGGGTTTTTCCTTTTGTCCGTCCATTTTCTAATCATAAGTTGCCTCCTTTTAGTATTCTGCGCATTTTTATTGGCTACAATTTGCACTATAAGGGGTTTCAGTGCCTCGACCCTTTTATTGGCTAGGTTTATGTTACTCGCCATGCTCGGTTGACGAGACTTATTTTATCTTGCTCTGGCATTAGGAACTGGTTCTCATTCTTCAGGGTTATATGTCTCGGCATTCACTGATCTGGATTCTGTGACACCATCGCCACCCTCTTCGCCGGACTCGCCCTCTCTACTACCTCAGTTCCATTTTTCTTACGACAAGCCAAACCGGCCACCTGCTTTGCGAGCTGACCCATTTCCACCAATCGGCAGCCAGTCTCTGGCGATCGGCTACACCAGATGAGCCACATCGCTGCCCAGTCCAACATCTGTGCCAGGCTTGCCTTAGGCTGGTGTCTCTGTCGTGCCTCGAGATGGCGCCTTGGGGTGGCATCTTGGGTCCACCGTTGCCAAGGTCTTCTCTTATGGTTACTCAGTCTTCTACTGGTGTCATTCATCAACGTGATTATTTAGATATGCATGCTCATGGTTTTCTTGAGGCTCTTCTTGCCCAAAAAGAGCCGATTGATTGTCGTTTTGCACTTCAGGATCTTTCTAGGGTTTCTGCCATGGATGATGAGATGGTAGCTCTTCTTAGTCAGCATACTTGATATTTTGTTCAACGCCCTTTAGACGTCAACATTGTTGGGTCCAAATGGGTTTATCGACTGAGAAATAAACTAGATGGTTCATTTGATTGCCATAAGGCACGCTTGGTAGCTCAGGGTTTCTATCCATTTCTCAGTTTTAACTTTGACCACATGTTTAGTCTTGTGGTTATAGCGTCTACTGTTCAGATAGTTCGAGCTATTGCAACCATGTGAGCCTAACCTCTTCATCAGTTGGATGTCAAGAATGCTTTTGTCAGTTATGTTCTTGATTCTCTGGTATTTATGGCGCAACCTGTTGGATACAAGGATCTTGTTCATCTAGACTATATTTGTCGTCTGCATAAGGCCATTTATGGACTGAAGCAGGCGCCTAGAACATGGTTTCATCATTTAAGTGCCTATCTGTCCCAGCTTGGTTTCCATTGCAGTTCTGCTGATACATCATTATTTGTGCTATTTTGTGGTTCTTTGCTGCTTTATCTGCTGGTCTATGTTGACGACATCATCTTGACTGGGAATGACTCTACACTTATTTGACAGTTCATTAATCGCACCCATCAGGAGTTTTCCATCAAGGATCTTGGTGCATTACACTACTTTCTTAGCCTAGAATTCACGCCCACTGCCTCGGGACTTCTTTCGGGCCAAGAAAAGTATGCTCGGGATATTCGTTCTAGGCCTAGATTGTCAGATGCGATGCCAGTCGCTACTCTATTTCTACCAAATTCTCAGCTTCATGAAAGTACGAGTCCTCAGTTCAAGAATCCAACATTGTAGCGATCTTTGGTTGGTGTTCTCTAGTATTTGACCATTGCCCATCCATACTTAGCCTTTGAAGTTAATTCTATCAGTCAGTATCTTCAGAACCCTCGGGAGGATCATTTTTCGGCTGTTACTCGGATTCTCCACTATGTTCGAGGGACTTTGCACATCGGTTTCAATTTTCTTATTACTTCTTAACCTGAGGTGTTGGGTTATTCAGATGTTGATTAGGCCAAATGTTTGGATACTCGTCGTTCTACCTATGGATATGCTGTCTTCTTAGGTGGAAATTTGGTTTCTTAGAGTACGAAGAAGCAGCCCATAGTGTCTAGGTCCAGCACTGAGTCAGAGTATTGGGCTCGGACTAATACTTCTTTTGAGGTTGTCTGGTTGACTCATTTGCTTTGTGATCTTCATGTTCCTTTGTCTGGTGCGCCTCTTCTGCTTTATGACAACAACAATGCAATTTTCTTGGCTCAGAACCCGGTGGCTCACAAGCGGGCGAAGCACATCGATATTGATTGCCATTTTGTTCACGAATTGGTCTCTTCTGGCAAGCTGCATATTGTTCACGTTCCTACTTCTCTCCAGATAGAAAAAATCTTCACCAAGGGTCTCTCTCGTCCATTATTTGATTTCTTCAGGTCCAAGATTTGAGTCTCTGAGAATCCGACCCTTCGCTTAAGGGGGTTGTTTGAATAAATCCGATTACTGATTAGATTATGATTAGTATGATTAAAGTTATTTCCTTATTTTTACCTCTATTGTATTCCTCTATATATTCAGTCATCAATAATACAATCACTTACGAAAAATCACTTTATCAACTGGCAGAGATTGCAACTAGCTAGAACAGTAGTCCTCCATCCTTGGTAACCTCACACAAAATCATTTTGATCAGTTTTCCTCTTTACCTGTACAACAACCCAGTTTTTTCTCCCACATCACCCAAACCTCCCATTAGGATACTCATCATAATTATCCGCATATTTCCATTTCTCCCCAAATTTTTTCCTAATCCCCATAGCTTGTTCTTTTTTTACCCTTGTTTCTATAATAATAGCAAACATACAGTTCTATCATCAGAGGCGGGCTTTAACCTCCTTTTGTTTTTCTATGTTATTAAAGCCCCTTACATTCCAAGCATGTATCATGGTAAATCATAGTCCCCTGAAGGATCCTGCCAAATCTCCAAGGTTCAACTCCCATCACTACACTCTTCACTGCATGTCTCAGTTCCTGATTTCTCAGTCCCATAGTTATCCCCCAGTTTCATTTTGCTTCTATTCTTTGATTGCACAACAGTCCATACTTCCTTACCATCATTTCCCTGCAGCTTTCCACCAATATTCCTCCCATCAGCTCTCTACTTTGCCTCCTCAGTACTGCTTCTTGAGTTTTCAGCCTTTGCATCAGTCTTAGTCTCTTTTTGCACAATAATATCTGTTGCTTCATTCTTCTGCCTTACCATCCATTTTTGTACCTGTCTATCCTTGTCCTCCTGTTCAGAGCACAAGTGTCCTTCCATATGACATTTCCTACAAAACAAAGGCCTCCCCTCCAGTTCTATTACCTGCTCAAAAATATTGCCCTTCATATCCTCTATAGGAACAAACTTTGGGATATCCTGAGAAATATCCACCTCCACAAGGATCCAAGCATATGAAACTCTCAATTTCTCAACTATACACTCGCCAGTAGATAAGGCTTTCTAATTACATTATCAATCTTACCAAGGCTATGGGGTCCCCATAACTACAAAGGTAATTTTGGCAGTTTCACCCAAATTGGAGGTATTATAGTCATATCTTCTTTCAATAAAAATTATGTTTCCAGTTTTTTAAGAACATTTCCATGTTATAGATGGTACACAACCCCATTCCTAATACAGTATCCCTGTCATCCTTCGATTCAAACTGTATTATGAAGTATCCCTCCTCATTATAGAATAAATCAGGCATAACAACAAAGGACCATGATTTCTCCAGAAATTTCACAGCATTCCTACTCAAATCACCCCCAAAGATATACATAATCAGTGAGTTTTCCTAGTAAATTAACTCATCCTCAACATCATCCAATTCAATTTCAATTTCCACTTTCTCATCTACCAGTTTTGGCACAGCATAGTCAATTTTCATCCCCCTCGATTGACATCTATTTCCAGTCATAACCTCTACCCATAGTTTATTCATAGCTCACACTATTTCACTTTTATTCCCAAATTAAGTATTAGGAGGTTTAGGCATAGTCTTTACCTCAATTTCATCAACGGTTTCCTACTCTGATTCATCACCTTCGTCCAGTTCCTCGATATGCTATTTGCTGTCACTCTCCATGCTTCCTTTCCTGCCTGAGTTACTCCACTCCACCGGTGGAAGCACCACCTTCTTTCGTGGTTGGCCTTGCCTCCATTTCATGGCCAGATCAATCACACATTCAACTGTGTTTTCGCTCGTAGAAGTTCTCTCTTTATTATTTTTCCTAAGGCAGAGAATTCTTATTATAATGTATTTTGTGAATATAAAGCCAAATATAAAAATTGAGGAAATATAAAAATTTTCAAAATATATCAAAATGGATTAATTTAAGGTGATTATAAAAAATGAATCAAACAAAAGTGAAGAGTCGTAGTCGGAGTGTGCTTTGGGATAGTAAAATGAGGTGAATTCTCAAAAATAATTCAAAATGACGTTGCTTAAATAATTTGGTGAAAATTATAAAAATACCCCTAATTGATAATAAAAGAAGAAATCTACCAAAATTGAACAATCCTTATTTTAATGTGCTTGGATAAAGAGACAACTATAAAAGTGCCCTTAGTTGATAGTAAAAATGAAACCAAACCAAAACAAATAGCTCTAATTATAGTGTGCTTTGTGAACCTGAAGTGAAATATATAAAAAATCTCAAAAATATTTTTTATTATAGTCAGTTATATAATTTTGATGAAAATAAAAAGAATACCCATGTTTAATAATAAAAGAATAAATCAACCAAAAATGAAGAATCCTTATTGTAATGTGCTTTGGGAGAAAATGATTAAAATGTCCCTAGTTGATAGTAAAAATGAAACTAAACAAAAGCAAAAAATTCTTATTATAGTGTGCTTTGTGAAGATGAAGTGAAATATATAGATTCTAATAATTAAAAAAATGCTCAAAAAATTTCAAAACGGCGTCGTTTGAGTAATTTAGGAGACAATGATAAATACACCCATGATTGATAATAAAATTAAACCCGAAAAAACAAAGAATACTTATTGTAGTGTTTTTTAGGATTACGAAGAAAATGACCGAAATGCCCCTCGGTGATAACGAAAAATTAATCCAAACAAAAGCAAAAGATCCTAGTTAGAGTGTGCTTTGGGATGACAACAATATGGAAAATTCTCAAAAATGTCTCAAAACTACGTCATTTAAATATTTTGTAGAAATGACATAAATACCTTTGAATGATTATAGAAAAAGAAATAAAATAAAAGAAAAAATCTTTATTGTAGTGTGCTTTTGGATAAATAGAAAAATGATAGAAAAGCCCCTAGTTGATAATAAAAATGAAACGAAACCAAATCAAAGATTTTTATATTACATTGTGCTTTGTAAATATGAAGTGAAATACTCCCTCCATCCCGGAATAATTGACACATAATCTTTTGGTTCGATATTTTATGCAAACTGATGTGACAAAGAATAATTGTGAAATAGTAGGGATATTTTGTGATACGAATTGGGTTTTATTTATTTATTTTTATTAATTAGGATTTTTAGAAGATAACACTATACTCTTTTTCCCATTGGATTTTTTTAATGAGGTAGTGTGATCATTTGTAATTTATTTTATTTTAGAATAAGGCTCAATAATTCTGCCATGTTGGCTTTGGAAGAATTAATGTTGCGGGCATGCTTTATTTTAGAATTTAGAATATTCAATTTTGATATGATTAGAATTGGATTAGATAAGGAAATATTCATTCAAGATTTATCTTGAAGAATATAGTCATTTATTTTAGCTAGTCTAGTTAAATATGGTTTTAGCTTCTTAAATATGTCATAATCCTTTTTAGTTTCTTGTTTGTATTCTTGAAGACTATACCCATGTACTATAAATAAGGGGAGGTTTTCAATATTATTTTTACCTTACCACCATCATCATTCAGAAATATAAATCTTTGAATTCATACTCTTGTTGCTTGCGAACTTTTTCCATTATTGCTTAACCCCGAGCGCTAGTTAAGTATCAATAAACTTTGTAATCTGATCATGAGGGCTTGTTAGAGAGCAAGTCAAAGTTAGGCGTACCCGGAGGACTAGACACCTGAATTTTGTACGAGATAGTGAGGGTTTGCAGATCCCTTCACTAGATCAAAGATATTAATTCCGCAATCATGAGTCTTCGCAAGGAGATTCATATCATTTTGGGAAAACGGTAGGCCTGGTCAAAAAGTTGATGAAGTTAAAGAGGATATTGTAGGAATTTTACAACGTATTCTTTAATATTTTAGATAAGAATTAAAATATGCCATTTTATGTGGGACAGACGATAATAGAAAGTGAGCCAATTATTCCGGGACAAAGGGAGTATATGTATTCTAGCAATGTAAAAATTGTGAAAAATATTTTTAAATGGTGTAATTTAAGTAATTAAGGAGACAATGTTAAAAATACCTATGATTGATGATAAAATAAAACCCAAAAAAGAAAAGTGGCTTTGTTGTAGTGTTATTTCGGATTAGGGGAAAAATGACCAGAATACCCTAGGTTATAATAAAAAAAGAATCCAAACAAAAGCAAAGAATCCTAGTTAGAGTGTGTTTTGGGATGATAACATTATGGAAAATTCTCAGAATTAATTCTAAATGATGTGGTTTAAATAGTTTTGGAGAAATGACAAAAATAAACTCGATTGATAATAAAAGAAGATATCAACCAAAAACAAAGAATCCTTATCGTAGTGTGCTTTGGGATAAAGGAGAAAATGATAGAGATGCAGTTGAGAGTTAAAACAAAACCAAACAAATGCAAAAAAAAAATTAAAATTAAAACTCACTAAATTTTTTGAGTGAGTTTTAATTTAATTTTTTTGTTGCCTTTGTTTGATTTTTTTTAACTATCAAATAAAGCCAAAATATTATTATTATAATATGCTTTGTGAATATTATGTGAAATTTATGAATTCTGACAATAGAAAAATACCCATGATTGATGACAATTTCAGGACGATGTCATTTAGACAATTAAGGAGATAATGATAAAAATACCCATGATTGATGATAAAATTAAACCTGAAAAAGCAAAGAATCCTTGTTATAGTATTTTTTTCGGATTACGAAAAAATATATTGAAAAATGAATACAAACAAAAGTAAAGAATTCTAGTAGAGCGTGCATTTTGATCTTAACAATATGGAAAATTCTAAAAAATATTTCAAAATGATGTTGTTTAAATGCAAAGAATCCTTATTGTAGGGTGCTTTGGGATAAAGAATAAAATGATATAAATAACCTTAGTTTATAATAAAAATAAAACCATACAAAAGCAGAGAATTCTTATTACAATGTGCTTTGTGAATATGAAATTAAATATTTGGATTATAACAAAAAAGAATTCTCATAAATATTTTGAAACTAGATCATTTAAGTAATTATTTAAACAATCATAGAAATACCCATGATTGATGATAAAATAAAACCCAAAAAATCAAAGTATCTTGTTGTAGTATTTTTTTTCGGGTTTTGGAAAAAAATATTGAAATATCCCTTGGTGATAAAATAAAATCAATCCAAATAAAAGAAAATAATCCTTGTTAGAGTGTGCTTTGTGATGATAAAAATATGGAGAATTCTCAAAATTAATTCAACACTACATCATTTAACTAATTTTATAGAAAATGATAAAAATACCCGTAATTGATAATAGAAGAAAAAAACCAACCAAATGCGAAGAATCCATATTCTAAACTACTTTGGAATAGAGGGGAAAACAATAAAAATCTCTCTTAGTTGATAATAAAAACATAACCAAACAAAAGCAAATAATTCTTATTACAGTGTGTTGTGTGAATATGAAGTAAAATATATAAATTCTAGCGATATAAAAATTCTCAAAAATAGTTCAAAATGATGTCATTTAAGTTATTAAGGATACAATGATAAAAATTCCAATGATTGGTGATAAAATAAAGGATACAATGACAAGAATCATTGTTGTAGTGTTTTCTCGGATTTTGGAAACAATGACTGAAATACCCCTAGGTGATAGTAAAAAATGACCAAAATAACCCTAGATGATATTAAAAAATGAATCCAAAAAAAATAAAGAATCTTAGTTAGAGTGTGCTTTGGGATGATAAAAATATGGAGAATTCTCAAAACTTATTCAAAACAACATCGTTTAAATACTTTATGAGAAAATGAAAAAAATACCCGTAATTGATTATAAATGAAGAAATAATACTAAACATGGAAAATTGCAATCTATACAGGAGAGAGGGCTGTGCGGACGAAACACACACACTATAGGTGTAATTCCGCAGCAACCATGAAGCGTGGGAGGGGCAGGCCACGGTAGAAGGTGGCTTCAACGATGGTAGAATGGAGTAGATCAATACGGGAGGAGCGTGTTGAGGCTACCAATCCGATGGAGGAAGAGGACGAGGAGCTATCAGAGGAAAATGCTAAGCCGGTGGAAGCTGCAGAAGTGGTAAACTCTATTATCTCAACTGATAAGGGAAATTTGATTGAAAATTGTGAGCGAAAAGAGGGGATGTTATAGGTTGACATTATCAGTGGAAATAGGGTTCAGAAAAATAGGATGAAGATCAATTATGTAGCTCCTACTGTTATATATGGGGAAATTGAGGTAGAGATTGAGATTGAAGAAGAGAAGGATGAATTGGACTATTGGAAAATTGCTTTGATTATGTACGTTTTTGGTGGGAATTTGACGATGAATGATCTGAAGAGGTTTGTAATGAAGTTCTGGCCGTTTGTCAGTGCGCCAGAGATACTGTACAATGACGAGGGATATTTTATCCCCCGTCTCAAATCTGAGAGGGATAGGGATGAAATTCTGAGGAGGGGGCCGTACACGATCTATGACATGTCAATGTTCCTGCAGTTATGGAAGCCCAATTTTCCTTGAAGAGCGATATGGTGCGAACTCTGCCTGTCTGTGTGAAATTACCGAACTTACCAGTCCATCTTTGGGGCCCTAAGAGCTTAGGGAAGATTGGAAGTGCGGTGGGAAAGCCCCTTTTCACAGACGAATGCACTGCAAGTAAGCTGCGGGTATCATATGCAAGAATTTTGGTGAAATTTGTTATTGCACAGCAGATTAGGGAAGTTGTAACAATCAAGGTAATTGAAGGAAACAAAATCCAATAGCCAATTGAAATATAAGGGAGACCACTGTTCTGTGACAAATTCCAAATGGGAGGGCATAGGTGTAGCAGTGAGGGAGAAAAGAAGAAAAATATACAAGTGTGGCAGGAAAAGAAAAGAACATCACTAGTTGAACAGAAGGACAGTAAGGATGAGGGCATACAGCAGGTTGCGATCAGCTGGAAGGTGGTGGCATAGCAGGCAGTGATCAGTGGTGAAGGAAATGTCTAGAAAGTGGTGGCACTAAGGAACAGAGGGAAACAAAAGGAGGGTATGTTATAACACAGGGAGAATGTAGCAGTCAAGGTTTGATGGGACTGGAGGCATCGTGGGAGTTTTGATAGATTCTCCAGAGAGTTTTGACCACGTTCCATGATAATCTCATGGAATGTGAGGGGGTTAAATAATACAGAAAAGCAGAGAGAGATTTACTCCCGTCTTTCTGGTATGAATTTTATCATTGCTGTTATAGTAGAAACTAGAGTTAAAAGAGAAAACATGAATGAAGTAAGGAAGTGTTTCAAAAACAAGTGGCAAGTTATGGATAATTATGAGGCCCACCCTAATGGTAGAATATGGCTTTTATGGGATGATAGAGTTAGAGTAATGAAGAGGGAAGTGACTGATCAAATGCTACTGTGTGAAGTAACTGATAGATGTGGTGAACTACTGTATTGGTTGACTGCTGTCTATGCTGGGAATAAGATAAAGGTGAGGAAGATACTCTGGAAGGATATTGAAAAATCTCAGAAACTGATTACTGGGCCTTGGTTTTTAATAGGGGATTTTAACAATATCCTAGGCACAAACGACAGACTAGGAGGCAATGATGTACAGGCTAGTGAGTATTAGGAACTTGAACAAATGATGATAACTGTTGGACTGAGTGTATGTGAATCAATGGGAGACTTCTTTACGTGGTCGAATAGACAGGTTGGAGGAATCATCTATTCAAGAATTGATTGAGGAATGGGGAATACACAATGGTTTCTGAGATTTCCTGAGTCTATAGTAGAAAATATGGATGCGAGGATCTCAGACCATGCATTACTCAGGGTGAAGCTGTTTGAAGACAAGGAGAGGAGACCTAGACAGTTTAAGTTCTTAAACTGCTTGCTAGAAAGGGAAGAAGTTTTGAACACCATTAAGGAGAGCTGGGAGAAACAAATGAATGGTAGGCTTATGTACGTTGTGTGGATGAAATTACTGAGGCTACAACAAGACTTAAAACTGGTTATGAAGCAGAGAAGATTTAAGTAAAGCTCAAAGAAATTTGATAACTGATAGGATGGATAAAGAGAAAGTACTGAGGGTTATAACTTCTATAGAAGAAGTATATAAGTGGAGTGGAATAGATGAGAAGATAGAAAAACAAAAATCGAAAATAGATTGGCTACGCTTGGGTGATGGGAACAACCTGTATTTCCATGCATTGGTGAAGTCAAAAAATAAGGCAGCAGACATACTGAATATAGAAAGAGAGGATGGAAGTGTGACCACTGAGCAGGGGGAAATAGAAGCAGAGGTACTAAGTTTTTACGAGAATTTGATTGGCAAGACAAGTAACAGATCAGAAAGCATTGATGTGGGGATCATGAGGAATGACACAACGTTGAATAATGAAGGTAGAAGGAAACTGATTGCGGATGTTAATGAGAAGGAGATATATGAAGCCTTGAAGGGTATAGGTGACATGAAAGCCCCAGGTTGTGATGGGTTTAATGCGAGATTCTTTAAAGTGAATTGGGGAGTGGTGAAGGATGATATCATTAAGGCAGTGATGGATTTTTTTAAAACAGGAAGGATATATAGAGCTGCAATAAGCACATTAGTGACCCTCATTCCGAAAAGTCCCACAACAAGCAAGGTGAAGGATTACAGACCCATATCTTGTTGTTCAATAGTGTACAAGGTGATATCTAAAGTAATGACTAATCGGCTGAGCAAGGTAATTGGAGAGATAGTGCAAATTAATCAGGTTGCCTTTGTTCTCGGGAGATGTATTCATGACCATATCATGGTGGTCTATGAATTTCTAAGAGGATACAATAGAAAGGGAGGAACCCCGAGATGTGCTATACAGAAAGCATACGACACCGTCGAATGGGAAGCGCTTGAGGTTATTATGAAGGAGATAGGAATACCATAGAAATTTGTGAGATGGGCTATGGTGGGTGTGAAAACAGTGTCATACAGGTACAATGTCAATGGGAAAACTACCAGGTTTATCCAAGCAAAGAGGGGACTAAGGCAGGGAGATCCCCTCTCGCCACTGTTATTTGTACTCGTAATGGAATATATGACAAGGTGCTTACAGGATAGTAGCAAGAAGGTAAGGTTTAAATTCCATCCAAACTGTGAACTAGTGCAGTTAAATGGTATCATCTTTGCAGATAATGTACTGCTACTATCAAAGGGGGATGTTGATTCTGTAAATATTTTGATGAGGGCATACCCAAAATTTGAGAACTCCACTAGGCTCAGGGTTAGCTGGAATAAATGTAATGTGTACTTTGGAAATGTGGCAAATGACCAGAAAAGGAGGATACTATAGCTGACAGGTTTCACAGAAGGGGAACTTCCATTCAGGTATCTTAGCATTCCTTTAGCTAGTAGAAAGTTAACAATCCATATGTTCCAACCGTTGATTGAGAAAATAGTTGAACGGATTAAACACTGGAGTGATAGGCTGTTAAGCTACTCGGGTTGACTACAGTTGATTAAAAGTGTGATCTTCTCTGTTGTTAACTACTGGCTGCAAGTTATCCCTCTACCAAAAGCGATATTTAAACACATAGATGCTCTATGTCGTACCTACCTTTGGTGTGGAGTATATATGGTTTCCAGAAAGTAACCAGTGGCATGGGAATGAATATGTGGAAGGAGGAAAACTAGGGTACTAGGTTTAATCTCGTTGCATGAATGGAGTATGGAAAGTGAGAGTAAAACCTTACTGAATGTTTGTAGAAAGGTAGACAGGCTATGGATACGTTGTCTTTATGCATATTACGTAAAGGATAGAGATGTACTGAGAGTTAATATCCCAGCTAATGCATCATGGATGATCAAAAGTCTGGGGAAATGCAGAGACAGGGTACTGAACATGGAGGCTTGGCATAAACAACAGGGGCTAAAAATGTTCAGCATCAAGAGGGTTTATGTGGAACTGAAGCAAGAGCAACCAGCAGTGGTTTGGAGAAAACTCTTCTACAACAACTATGCTAGGCCATGGGAAAATTTTACACTCTGGATGTGTTGTTTTAAGAGACTGGCTAAGAAAGACAGAATGGAAAAGTTCGGAATAGGCAATGACAGAAAGTGCAGCTTCTACGACATGGAGGAAACAGTTCAGCACTTGTTCTTTGACTGTACTGAAATGAAGAAAATCTGGAGGGATATGTTGCGATGGCTGAATATGGCAAGGGAACCTGGTACTTGGGATGAGGAGCTACCATGGCTGGTGCTAAAATGTCTAGGCAAAGGAAAGAAAGTATAACTTTTGAAGATGGTAGCAGCAGAAGAAATTTACTAGACTTGGAAGAGGAGAAATGAAGTGTGTTTCCACAAACAGGAGAGCAAAGATATTGTAAGTAAAATCATAGAGTGTGTGGTATATAGAGCATGGGTTAAATCAAAGTTGAAAGTTTTATGTGCTCAGCTTATGGTAGATTTTGACTGATATTGGGCCTTTGTAACACGGAGTTGTGCATATTTTTTTAAAAAGAAATGGAAGTTTTACCGAGTTCCAAAAAGATAATAAATGAAGAAATCAACTAAAAGCAAACAATCATTATTGTAGCATGGTTTGGGATAAAGGAGAAAATGATACAAATGCCCCTAGTTTATACTTGATAGTAAAAAGCAAAGAATTCTTATTATAGTGTGCTTTGAAATATATGGTTCCTAGAAATATAAAACTTCTCAAAAATATTTCTAAACGATGTAGTTTAAGTAATTAAGGAGACAATGATACAAATACGCATGATTTATGATACAATAAAACCCAAAAAAGAAAGGGATTTCTAGTTGAAGTGTTTTCTTGGATTACGAAAAAATGACCAAAATAACCCTAGGTGATAATAAAAAATTGTATTCATACAAAAGTAAAGAATCCTAGTTAGAGTGTCCTTTAGGGTGATAAAAATATGGAGAATTCTCAAAAATAATTCAAAATGACATCATTTAAATAATTTTGGAGAAAATGAACAAAATACTCTGAATTGGTAACGAAAGAAGAAATCAACCAAAAGCAAGGAATAATTTTTGTAGTGTGCTTGGGGATAAAGGAGAAAGTGATAGAAATGCCCCTAGTTGATTATAAAAATGAAAACAAACAAAACCAGAAAATTCTTATCATTGTGTACTTTGTCAATATAAAGTGATATATATGGATTATATCTGTAATACTATTCTCAGAAATATTTCAAAATGATTTCGTTCAAGTAATAATGTATACAAAGATAGAAATACTTATGATTTACGATAACAATAAACTCGACAAAGCAAAGAATCCTTGTTGTAGTATTTTTCTAATTACAGAAAAATAACCAAAATACGCCTCGAGGATAAAATAAAATTAATCCCACAAAAATAAAATAATCCTAGTTAGAGTGTTTTTTGGATAATAAAAAAAGGAAAAATTCTCAAAAACAATTCTAAACGACGTTTTAAAATAATTTTGGAGGAAATGACAAAAATAGCTCTGATTGATAATAAAAACAATTCAAACAAAAGCGAAGATCCTTATTGTAGTGTGATTTGGGATAAAGGGAAAAATGATAGAAAAATCCCAATTTGATGATAAAAATGAAACCAAACAAAATAAAAGATTTGTTTTTATTAAAATGTGCTCTTTTTTAATATGAAGTGAGTAAATGAATTCTAGCACTTTTAAAATTCTCGAAAATATTTCTAAGAATGTAATATAATTAATTAAGGAGACAATGGTAAAAATACTATTGATTGAAGATAAAATAAAACCCAAAAAAATAAAATAATACTTGTTGTTGTGTTATTTTATATTATGGAAAAAATGACAAGAATACTCCTAGGTGATAATAAAAAAATGAATCGAAACAAAAGCAAAAAACCTAGAAAGTATTTTTCGGGATGATAAAAATATGGAGAATTATAAAAAAATAATTCAAAACAAGGTCGTTGAAATAATTTTGAAAAAAATGAAAAAAATACCCCTGATTGACAATAAAAGAAGAAATCCACCAAAAGTGAAGAATCCGTATTGTAGTGTTCTCTAAGATAAAGGAGAAAATGATAGAAATGCCCCTAGTTGATGATAAGAACGAAACCAAACAAAAGCAAAGAATTCTTATTATAGTGTGGTTTAAGAATATGAAGAGAAATATATGAATTCTTGATATATTAAAATTCTTTAAAATATTTCTAAATGATCCTATTTAACTAATTAATGAGGCAATGATAAAAAATATTCATGATTGATGATAAAATAAAACCCAAAAATGAAAGGAATCCTTGCTATAGTGTTTTTTGAAATATGAGAAAATTAGCAAAATACCCTTAGGTGATAATAAAAAATGAATCCAAACAAAAGAAAATAATCCTATTGAGAGTGTGCTTTGGGATAGTAAAAATATGAATAATTCAAAAAAATTATTCAAAACAATGTCGATTAAATAAATTTTGAGAAAGTGACAAAAATACCCCTGATTGATAATAAAAGAATAAATCAACCAAAAGCAAAGATCATTGTTGTGGAATTCTTTGGGATATCGGAGAAAATGATACAAATGCCCCTATTTGATGATAAAAACAAAACCAAAAAAAGCAAAGAATTCTTTTTATAGTGTGCTTTGTGAGCATGAAGAGATATATATAGATTAAAAAAATATAAAGTTCTGTAAAATATTTCTAAACGACGTAATTTAAGTAATTCAGGAGACAATGATAAAAAATATCCATGATTGATGATATAATAAAACCTAAAAAAGAAAGAAATCCTTGTTGTAGTGTTTTTTTGGATTACAGGAAAAATGACCACAATACCCCTAGGTGATAATAAAAAGAGAATACAAACAAAAGAAAAGAATCCTAGTTAGAGTATGCTTTGAGATGATAAAAATATGGAGAATTCTCAAAATTAATTCAAAACCACATTGTTTAACTAATTTTAGAGAAAATGGCAAAAATACTCCTACTTGTTAATAAAAGAAGAAATTAACAAAATGCAAAGAATCCTTATTCTAGATTGCTTTGGAAAAGAGGAGAAAATGTTAGAAATGCCCCTTAGTTGATAATAAAAACATAACCAAACAAAAGCAAACAATTCTTATTCTTTTGAAATATAAAAATTCTCTAAAATATATCAAAATGATGTCATTTAAGTAATTAAGGATACAATGATAAAATATACCAATGATTGATGATAAAATAAAACCCAAAGAAGCAAAGAATCCTTGTTGTAGTATTTTTTTGGATTATAGAAAAATGACCAAAATACCCCTAGGTGATAATAAAAAAAGATTAAAAAATAGAAAATAATCTTAGTTAGAGTATGCTTTGTGATAAAACAATATGGAGGATTTTCAAAAATAGTTCTAAATTGCGTCATTTAAATAATTTTTGAAGAAAATGACAAAAATACCCCTAATTGATACTAAATGAAGAAATCAACCAAAAGCAATGAATCCTGATCGTAATGTGTTTTGTGATCAAGAAGAAAATGATAGGAATGCCCCTAGTTGATGATAAAAATGAGACTAAACAAACATAGAGAATTCTCATTATAGTGTACTTTGTGAATATGAAGTGAAATAAATGGATTCTAGAAACATAAAATTCTGAAAAATATTTCTGAATGACGTAATTTAATTAATTAAGGAGGCAATGATAAAAATACCCATGATTGATGATAAAATAAAACATGCAAAATGAAAGGAATCCTTGCTGTAGTGTTTTATGAAATACGGGAAAATGACCAAAATAATCCTAGGTGATAATAAAACATGAATCCAAACAAAAGCAAAAAATCTAAGTTAGTTTGTGCTTTGAGATAGATAAAAATATGGAGAATTCTCAAAAATTATTCAAAACAACATCGTTTGAATAATTTTTGAGAAAATGGTAAAAATACCCCTGATTGATAATAAGAGAAGAAATTAACCAAAAGAAAATTATCATTATTGTAGCGTGCTTTGGGAAAAAAGAGAAAATGATACAAATGCCTCTAGTTGATAATAAAAACGAAACCAAACAAATGCAAAGAATTCTTATTACAATGTGCACTGTTACTATAAAGGGAAATAAATGGGATTCTAGAAATATGAAAATTCTCAAAAATATTTCTAAATGACATCACTTAAGTAATTAAGGAGAAAATGATTAAAAAAAATATCTGTTGATAAAATAAAACCTGAAAAAGAAAAGAATCCTTGTTGTATTTATTTTTTTGGATTACAGGAAAAATGACTGAAATACGCCTAGGTGATAATAAAAAATGAATACAAACAAAAGAAAAGAATTCTAGTCAGAGTGTTTGGGATGATAAAAATTTGGAGAATTCTCAAAGTTGGTACAAAACGACGTCGTTTAAATAAATTTGGAGAAAATGACAAAAATAACTCCAATTGATATTAACAGAAGAAATCAATCAAAAGTGAAGAATCCTTATTGTAGTGTGCTTTGGTATAGAGGAGAAATGATAGAAATGCCCATAGTTGATAATAAAAAACGGAACCAAATAAAATCAATGAATTCTTATTATAGTGTGATGTGTGAATATGAAGTCAAATATATGGATTCTAAAAAAAAAATCAAAATTCTCAAAAATATTTCTAACTGATGTAATTTAAGTAATTAAAGAGAAGGTGATAAAAATACACACGATTGATGATAAAATAAAACTCGAAAAAGAAAGGAATCCTTGTTGTGGTGTTTTTTTCGGATTACGGGAAAAATGATCAAAGCACCCCTAGGTGATAATAAAAAATGAACCCAAACAAAAGAAAAGAATCCTGGTTAGAGTGTGCTTTGTGATGAAAACAAATGGAGAATTATAAAAAAAGTTCAAGACGATGTGGTCTAGATAAATTTTGAGAATTTGACAAAAAATATCCCTGGTTGATAATAAAAGAAGTAATCAACCGAAAGTGAAGAATCCTTATTGTAGTGTGCTTTGGGATAGGAGAGAAAATGATATAAATGCCCATAGTTGATCATAAAAATGAAACCAAACAGAAGCAAAGAATTCTTATTAGAGTAAAATACTAAAATGACCCAGATTTCAGGCTGAAAGTTTAGATGTAACCCTGCAATCTCAGAAATTGCCAAAACAACCTTTGACTGCATTGACTTTTTAGTCCACCATTTGATGACCGGATTATGTTGAAAAGACCATTTTGACCTTATCAGAAAAAAGAAAAAAATATCAAAAGAATGAAACAAAAGACTTATCTGCCCACTTTAAACCATTTTTCCGATTTTTCACCTACATCTAGCGGCGGAGATTTCAAACCCTACCCTTCCTTCTATTGTTGCTACCGATTTCACACAAAATTTTGCCGCCTCACACAAATCCTCTATTTCCCTCTAATTCCTTCAAACCCAGATCTGGCGGAGTCGCAGTGCTAGGCAGAGTCGCGGTGCGGTGATGGCGAGTGTGGGACTCGATTTTCCGACGATGGGGCAGGGAGGCGGCAAGAGGCGGGGGAAGGCGGGAGGCTAGGGCGGGGGAGACGGCGTGGCTAGGAAATGAGGCTTAAAGAATGTGCTTCTTGGATGCAGGGTAGTCCAGGGAAAAACACAGGGGGTCTAGTCACAAGCATGCTATTGGTTGTGTGAGTTCTTCACTTGTCTGCACTGGCGGATGTACATGGGGGCTAGAGGGGGTTTCAGCCACTGCCAAGAAAAAAATTACTAGGAATAATTTTGAAAATTTTCTCTTCAGCCCCCGTCAAAAAACAATATTTGGGAATAATTTTAGATTTTTTTCCTATCAGCTCCGTCTAAATAGATAAAAAAAAGGTTGAGAATTATTTTATTTACTCCTACCAATTGATCCAGCCCCGCCAAAAATATTTCTTGGCTCCGCCCGTACTTGTCTGCATCTTTGTACTTATTGGCGATGCACATCATAGTTAGCGGAAGTTTGAGGCCTCCTTTTGTGGGTCGAGATGTTTGATGATTTAGTATACCAATCTTGCTTTTTTTTTTTACCTTGTTTTGAATTGGAGCCGCCTCAGAAGCTCTCAGGATGACTACTTTGCGAAGGACAAGGAATTTGCTACATGGCTAAAAGAGGAGAAAGGTATACTCTTCTCTGATCTTTCGTCAGAGTCTTCAAGAGACCTATTCTTGAGTTTTGTCAAACGGTGGAGTGCAAACAAACTCAACCCACGCTACTACAAGGGGATCCGGTGGTGGTGGGGACGGGGGAAGATGAAGAGTTTCCGGGTGCAGGGTGGAGGTTGGGCTAGGGAAGAAGAAGGGAGCACTGGCAGGCAACGGTGGGGCGTGGTGGTGGAGGCGGTAGAAATTTGAAGAATATGGATAGGTTCTGAAGGAGAAAGATTGATTTGTCATAAAGGTATTTTTGTCATTTCATTTTCTAGTCTTGCTTGAATTCATTTGGTCAATATCGGAATTAGAGAGTTTGGCTATATCAGCACAATTTTTTTGAAAGTTAAGGTTAGATTGGCACATATAATAATTACTTAGGGTTAAATTGACATTTTCTGAGATTATAGGGTTATTGGCACTTTTAGGCTAAATTTAGGATTATAAATGTATTTATCCCTTCTTATTATATTGTACTTTGTGGATATGAAGTAATATATATGGATTCTAGAAATATAAATATTCTCAAAATTATTTTTAAACGACGTAATTTAAGTAATTAAGGAGACAGTGATAAAAATACTCATGATTGATGATAAAATAAAACCCGAAAAAGAAAGGAATCCCTTTTGTAGTGTTTTTTTTTCAGATTACAAGAAATATGACTGAAATATCCCTAGGTGATAATCAAAATTCTATCCACACAAAATCAAAGAATCCTAGTAAGAGTGTGCTTAGGTACAATAAAAAAAATGAAGAATTCTAAAAAATAACTCAAAACGAAGTCGTTTAAATAATTTTTCAAAAATGTCAAAAAAATCCAGATTGATAAAAAAATCAACTAGAAGAGAAGGATCTTTATTACCGTGTGCTTTGGGATAAAGTAAAAAATGATAGAAATGCCCTTGGTTTATGGTTAAAATGAAACCAAACAAAAGCAAATAATTCTTATTATAGTGTACTTTGTGACTATGAAGGGAAATATATGGATTCTAGAAATAAAATAGTTCTCAAAAATATTTCTAACTGATGAACTTTATGTAATTAATGAGATAATGATAAAAAAAAATACCCATTATTTTTTATAAAATAAAACCCAAAAAGAACGGAATCCTTGTTGTAGTGCTTTTTGGATTATGAGGAAAATGATCAAAATACCCATTGGTAATAATAAAAAATGAATACAAACAAAAGCAAAGAATTCCATAAAAATCTGGAGAATTCTCAAGAATGATTCTAAACAACGTCATTTAATTAAATTTGTAGAAAATGACAAAAATACCCCAGATTGGTAATAAAAGAAGGAATCAACCAAAAGTTAAGAATTCTTATTGTAGTGTGCTTTGGGATAGAGGAGAAATTATAGAAATGCCCATAGTTTATGATAAAAACAAAACCAAACAAAATCATCGAATTCTTATTATAGTGTGCTATGTGAATATGAGGTGAAATATATGGATTCTTGAAATATAAAAATTCTCAAATATATTTTTAAATAACGTGATTTAAGTAATGAAGGAAACAATGATAAAAATACTCATGATTGATGATAAAATAAAACCATAAAAAGAAAATAATCCTTGTTATAGTGTTTTTTCAGATTATGGGAAAATGACAAAAATACCCCTAGGAGATAATCGAAATTGCATTCAAATAAATTCAAAGAATCCTAGTAAGCATGTTCTTTGGGATGATAAAAATATGAAGAATTGTCAAATATAATTCAAAAAGAATTCATTTAAATAATTTTTGAAAAAACAACAAACATAACCTTGATTGATCGAAAAAAAAAGAAGAAAAAAATCATCCAAAAGGGAAGGATCCTTATTACATTGTGCTTTGGGACAAAGGAGAAAATTATAAAAATGCCCTTAGTTATTGATAAAAATGAAATCAAACAAAAGTAAAGAATTCTTATTATTGCATGTTCTGTGACTATGAAGGGAATTATATGGATTCAAGAAATATAAAATTTTCAAAAATATTTCTAAATGAAATTTAAGTAATTAAGGAAACAATAATAAAAATACCCATAATTGTTGATAAAATAAAACCCAAAAAAGAAAGGAATCCTTGTTGTAGTTTTTTTTATTATGGGGGAAATGACCAAAATACCCCTAGGTGATAATACAATATGAATCCAAACAAAATCAAAGAATCCTAGTAAGAGTGTGCTTTGGGATGACAAAAATATTCAAAATTCTAAAATATAATTAAAAAAATGTTTTAAATAATTTTTTTAAATGATAAAAATACCCCTGGTTGATAAGAATGAAAAATCAACCAAAAGCAAAGGATTCTTATTGTAGAGTGCTTTGGGATAAAGGAGAAAATGATAGATATTCCCTTAGTTAATAATAAAAATGAAACCAAACAAAAGCAAAAAAAATTGTTATTGTAGTGCGCTCTTTGAATATGAAATGAAATATATGGGTTATGGAAATATTAAATTTATCAAAAATATTTCTATAAGACATGATGAAAGTAATTAATGAGACAATGATAAAAATACCCATGATTATTGATAAATTAAAACCCAAGAAAGAAAGGAATCCTTGTATTAGTATTTTTGGATTACGAGGAAAATTACTAAAATACCCATGGGTTATAATAAAAAATAAATACAAACAAAATCAAAGAATTATATTTAAGGTGTGCTTTGGGATGATAAAAATATGGAGATTTCTCAAGAATAATGCTAAACGATGTCATTTAATTAAATGTGTTAGAAAATGACAAAAATACCCTTGATTAATAATAAAAGAAGAAATTAACCAAAAGAGAAGGATCCTTATTGTAGATTGATTTGGGAAATAGGAGAAACGATAGAAATGCCCATAGTTGATAATAAAAACGAAACCTAACAATTGTATTCTTATTATGGTGAACATGAATGGAAATATATGGATTCTAAAAATATTTTTAAAAAATTAAATATTTAAAAATGATGTAATTTAAGTAATTAAGGAGACAATGATAAAAATACCCATGATTGTTGGTAAAAAAAACTCGAAAACGAAAAGAATCCTTGTAGCTTTTTTTAGTACGGGTAAAAAAAACCAAAATACCCCTAGGTGATAATACAAAATGAATCCAAAAAAATAAAATAATTCTAGTAAGAGTGTGTTTTGGGATGATATAAATATGGAAAATTATGAAAAAATTAATTCAAAATGAAGTAGTTTAAATCATTTTTGAAAATAAATGACAAAAATATCCCTGATTGATAAACAAGAAAAAAATAACCAAAAGGAAATGATCCTTATTGTAGTGTGCTTTGTGATAAAGGAGAAAATGATAGAAATACCCTTAATTTGTAATAAAAATGAAACCAAACAAAAAAAAATCTTATAGTGTACTTTGAGACTGAAAAAAACACAAAAATACCCCTTATTGATAAAAAAGAAAAAAATCAACCAAAAGCGAAGGATCCTTATTGTAGTGTGATTTGGGATAAGAATAAAAATGATAGAAATGCCCTTAGTTAATAATAAAAACAAAAGTCAAACAAAAGCAAAAGCAAAAAAATCTTATTGTAGTGTGCTTTGTGAATATGAAGTGAAATATATGGTATCTAGAAATATAAAACTTCTCAAAAATATTTCTAAAAGACATAATTTAAGTAATTTAGGAGACAATGATAAAAATATTCATGATTGTTGAATCCTTGTGATAATAAAATACCCCTAGGTGATAATAAAAAATGAATAAAAAAACAAAGAATCTTAGTTATATTGTGATTTAGGATGATAAAAATATGGAGAATTATCAAAATAATTCAAAATGACGTTGTTTAAATAATTGAGAAAATGACAAAAATACCCCTGATTGATAACAAAAGAAGAAATGAACCAAAACTGAAGAATCCTTTTGTAGTGTGCTTTGGGACAGAGGATAAAATGATAGTTGATGATAGAGATGCCAAGACTACTACCACCATAGATGACGACATTCCACGACTTGATCAAACATTTAAAGGTTTTATTCGAGATACTCTAAGGGACATGGAGGGACCTATGACTAGGTCAAGGACGAAGCTCAGAGATTCTGCTTTGAATGTTTTGATGGATCAACTTTATAATTAAGAATTGAAGAAGAAGTCATCATCGACATCTTGGATTTATTTTTCAAGAGTGTCGAGGAACTGAAGACATCATGAAGAACACTACACTCTTTTTTCCCACTGGGTTTTTTTACGAAGGTAGTGTGATCACTGTAAACTTTTGTAAAATTATTTCTTTTGTATTTAAGATGAAGAGTTCAGCCATGTGGGCTTTGATGGGCTTAATTTCGAACCAGTCCATTAGGGTTTTGAAAATATTCAGTTTTATTCTAATTAGAATTAGATTTTGTAAGATTAGATAAGGCAATATTCATCCAATGCTTAGCTTGGAAGAATTCGGCCATATTTGTGCTTATTTTAGGTATAGTCAGATATGGTTTTAGCTTCTTAAATCCGCCATAAGTTGATTCAAATTATGTTTATGATTAGGGTTTTAGGTCGAGATTGCACCCTATAAATATAGGGGTTTGGCTTAGTTTATACTCACCTTTTTATCTATCAAATATATCAATTTTTGAGTTATACTCATTGCTTTCGAGCTTTCTTCATTGTTGCTTAATCCTAAGGGTTAATTAAGTATCAATACTGTTGATTTGTGAGCTAATCCCGCGGACTAGTTGGTGTCACAATTCTCGAGCTGTTCAAGATCCCAAGGGCTAGTTTTGATAAGTTTGTGAAACTTTACTATGGTTTGCAAAATCCTATGTTTAATGAAAGATATAAAATTTCATAATCTCGAGTCTTCGCAATAAGATTCATATCATTTGGTATCAGAGCAAAGCAAAAGATCCCTGTGGCCTAAATCATCAAGGGTTTCGAGTTTCTTGCATTAGTTAATTTTGATTTTTTAAAGATTTATAAACTCTTTTGTGCCGTATTTTAACTGTGTTTGTTTGATCTTTCTTACCAGGAGGATTGAATCTAGAGTCGAAGGGTCCGAGAGTTAGAATACTTCGGTATTACTATCCGTTTTCACCTTCATCAATCGAGTCAGGAGGACATCGAAGGGTTTGAGCACCAAGTAAGTCACTAAAATCCTTTTCTACAAGGAATTTGAGTTTGAGCTTCTAATCCAATCTGATTTTGGAAAAGTTACTTAAATCTTTGGAACTTATTTGTCGCATATATAAAGTATTATTGTTTTGATCATATCTCATTCATTACAGCTCCAATTTGTGCCATTCAAATTTCATTTTCTTCCTTATTCTCTTAAGAATTTGGAATTTCAGATTTTAGGGCCCAATTTTGAGTTTATATGTTATAAAATTTCGAAATAAGTTATGCAGTACTCATCTCCTATTCTGCTTTGAATTTGCGGTGAATTGATCAATTGCCCTTGCATTAACCTTCGCCTTGTGAGTTGTGAGTATTATACACTTAGTGAGAAACCTTAATAAACAAAGGGAAAGGGGTGGGACAATTTTATACTAATCGTTATTTTTTCTTAGAAGTTAGCAGAGATGGCGGGCGAAAATCCATCCATCCCGCCTTTTGTTAGCAATCCAAATAATTTTCCATTGACGAACACCTCTGATGGCATACGTGGTGAGCATCCATGAGAAGAGGCTCCAGACAGTTGGGAGCGACATCGATTCAAGCCTAATGAACACACTGATCCAGATTGGTTTGGTGTCGAAATAAATGCACTCATGAGTGAGGTGCAAAGATTGGCGAGAAAAGTTGACAACATGGCACTGACTACCCACCATTATTGGTCAAGAGCGAATAATCTCAGAGATTTGTCTTCCAATTCCATTTTTTGGTAGTTCAAATGAATGTTCTGATGATGGTTCGGAAAGGCGATTACACCGAGGGTCTTCTAGAAGACATCGCCACAACAAACATCATTCTTGAGGGATATTGAGGGCCAGTTTGGGTTCCATTTTATGTTTAGACTCTAGTCGAGACATCAAGGGAGTGAAGTATGACATCCCTCGATTTTATGGTCAACACAATCCGGTGAAGTATCTTGATTGGGAGCAATAGATTGAGAATCTGTTTGATTTCAACAATTATCGGGAGAAAGAAAAAGTCAAGGTGGCACAGTATTCATTCACTCATTATGCGGCTGAATGGTGGAAAAATATAACAGAGTCGTGACAACTTTCCTAGAAGAAACCTATCTCCACCTGGGAGAGATTGATGTCCGAGCTTGGTCAGTACCATGTTTCGCCTACATACTTGATGGAACAACATTCTTATCTGGCCAACATGAAGCAAGGAAATCGAACAGTTGATGAATACTAGAAAGATCTTTATTTGACCATGAGGAGGGTTGGGATGAAAGAAGATGAAACATTCATCAAAAATCTATTCATTGAAGGCTTGCATGAGACCCTTGAAATGCTAGTCAAGCTTCAACATCACATATCAATGGGTGATTTATTGGTGAAAGCAAGGTTAGCAGAGAGCACCCTACGTCCAAAGAAGCAACATTTTAGATTTCCCAGTCAAAGATTAGGGTTTGACTCCGGAAATCCTAGTTCTCCCCGAGGTAGAGGAACACCCATGGGAGGCCAAGGGTTGGTCCAGACCTATTCCAATCCAACTTATACTCCCAATGATAGAAGGACAACACCATCCACTCAGCAGTCTTTGAAAATCCCAGGTAAGTCCACTACTTCTTCATCAAATTCGGTTTATGTTAATACTCCTACTTGTTTTTATTGCAATAAAAAAGGACATGACCATAGTAACTTCCCTCAAGCTCGAGTGTCAACAAAAATTTAGAAAGGAGATGAATAAGATGAATATGCTAATATGCCAGCATTGTATGAAAGTGGTGAAGAACAGGTTGATGGAAGAGATCATCATCAATGATCACGGTGAGAAAGAACAAGAAACACAAGTTAACTTCTTGTCATTGAGACTCCTAAATTCTCAAATGGCCGAAATTGAGATACAGAGAGTCAATATTTACCATACTCATTTTCTTGTGAAAGATAAGATTTTTTTACGGATTATTGATGGTGGTTCTTGTGATAATACTGTTATCAATCTTGTTAGATCATTGTATTTGCCTGTTACTACTCATCCATCACCATATAAACTCATTTGGTTAAATGGTAGTGGAGAGATTAGGGTCAATAAACAATACATGATTAACTTGAAGATCGGAAAGTGTCATGATTCTATACTGTGTGATGTTATACCTATGGAAGCTAGTCATATTTTGTTTAGGAGACATTGGAAGTTTGATCATAAATGTATGCATGATGGTGACACTAAAAAAATTACTGTGATTTTATGGATAAAACCAGGTATACTTTGACTCCATTATCTCCCAAGGAAGTCTTAGAGGCACAGAGACACATGAAAGTCGACAAAGAGAAGTTTGCAACTGATGTACATATGGTCGAACAAAACCCTAGCCAGAGTTTGAGGGAGCTCGGCCACAAGGTGAAAATAGGAGGCAAAAACATTGACATTTTTTACCAAAAGTCAGGCAGGGCCGATTCAGGTAAGTGCAAGAATGACTCTGATAAGTCACGTAAAATTCTATCTTCACATCTTAGTCCTTTGCCATTGATTTACATGATGCAACATGAACTTCCTATTAATTCTAGTAGATCATTTTATTCTTCGATTAGGGAGGCGAATCATGCCTTTGCTAATCATTCTTATGTGCTTAGTCTGCATTTTAAAGAGAGCTACTTTTCCAAAGATGATATTCCTATGCATGTTTCTCCACGCTTTGCTAAGATGTTACAGGAATTTAAGGATGTTTTTCCGGAAACTTTACCCCACGGTTTACCACCATTGAGGGGTATTGAACATCGGGTTTATTTAGTTTCGGGTTTGGTTATTTCAAACCATCTGGCGTACAAAGCAAACCCTGGGGAGACAAAGGAACTACAAAGACAAGTTGAGGAGTTACTTTAAAAAGGTTATGTGCATGGATCTTTAAGTCCTTGTGTTGTGCTTGTCATTTTAGTTCCTAAGAAAGATAAAACTTGGCGTATATGCATTGATTGTCGTGCCATTAACAAGATTCCATTAAGTATCACCATCTTATCCCTAGGTTAGATAATAGCTTGAAGATTTGCATGGATATGTGACTTATACTAAGATTGATTTGACTCAGGGTTATCAACAGATTCACATAAATGAGGGGGGTGAATGGAAAACTATATTTAAAACTAAGTTCGGGTTGTATCAATGGATTGTTATGCCTTTCGGTTTAACTAATACACCTAGTACTTTTATGCAGTTGATGAATCATGTCTTGAGAGAGTTTATTGGTCGATTTGTTGTGGTCTATTTTGATGATATCTTGATTTATTCTAAGTCGTCTGATGAACATATTGAGCATGTTAAAATGGCTCTTGTTGCACTTCGTGTGTCTTGCTTGTATGCAAACATCAAGAAGTACACATTTTTCATTTTGAAAGTGGTGTTTCTCGGTTTTTTGGTCTCTAAGGAGGGCATAAAATTCAACAAATCCCAAATTGAAGAAACTAAGATTTGGTCGAGACCTACCAACACCAATTGGGTATGCTCTTTTCATGGTTTAGCTAGTTTTTATAGATGGTTTGCACATGATTTTTTATCTATTGTTGCACCTCTAAATGAACTAGTTAAAAAGGATGTGAAATTTGTGTGGACCGACAGTCAAGAGAATGCATTTAATGAATTAAAAGTACGATTATGTAATGCTCTTGTTCTTGCTTTAACTTATTTTAATGGTACTTTCAAGATTCATTGTGATGCTTCTGGTGTTCGTATTGATGCTATTTTGATGCAAGAGAATCGACCTATAACTTACTTCAGTGAGAAGTTAAAGGGCAGTGCTCTAAACTATCTTGTTTATGATAAAGAATTTTATGCAACTGTGCGTGCATTAGAAACTTGGAAAATTTATTTATTGAATAAAGAATTTGTCATTCATAGTGATAATGAGTCATTAAAATATTTGAAGAGTCAGATGAAGTTGAATAAGCATCATGCTAAATGGTCTAGTTTTATTGAATCTTTTCCTCATGTGTTGCGTTACAAAAAGAGAGATGAGAATGTTGTTGCTGATGCTTTAAGTTGTGGACATTTTTTACTTACACGATTGGAATGCATTATGTTAGGGTTTTTATTCATATGAGATTTATATGCGGTTGATTCTGATTTTTCATTTGTTTATGCTGCATGTGAAAATGATGCTTATGAGAAGTTTTTTCGGCATGATGGTTTCTTTTTTATGAATAATAGGTTATGTGTTCCTTAGTGTTCCATGCGTGAATTAATTGCTAGAGAAGATCATTCAGGTTGTTTAATGGGACATTTTGGTGCATTTAAAACTTATAATTTGTCGTGAGAACACTTCTATTGGCAAAAAATAACTCTTGCTATTGACAGGGTTTGTAGGAATTGTCTTGTTGCTTGAAGGCTAAGTAAAAATCTGAGCCTCGTGGTCTGTATACTCCATTACCTATTCCTACACATCATTGGGTTGATATTTTCATGGATTTTGTCTTCGGTTTACCACGATCTCAGTTAGGTAATGATTCTATCTTTGTGATTGTGGGTAGATTTTTGATAATGGTGCACTTTATTCCTTGTAGGAAGACAGGTGATGAAAAGCATGTTGCAGATTAATTTATGAAAGAGGTGGTTTGGCTCTATGGCATTCCGTTATTTATTTTCTCTTATCGTGATGTTAAGTTTTTATCCTACTTTTTGAATACCTTGTGGCGCACAGCTAGGGAAAACGTTATCGTTTTCTATTGCTAGTCATCCTCAAACTGATAGACAAATAGAGGTTACTTATAGGACATTGCCCTCTTGCATGCTCTAGTCCAAAAGAACTTGAAGAATTGGGAAGCATGCATTCTGATAGCAGAGTTTTCTATAATCGCACTGTTCATTATACTACTTCTTTACCTCTATTTGAAATTATTTATGGTTTTCTACCTACTACACCTCTAGATTTACTTCCTTTGAATTTTAAATAGGTTAAAAACCTTGATGGAGAAAAGAAGGTTGATTTTGTGAAACAGTTACATGAGAAGGTGCGGTTGAAAATTGAACGGACAAATGCACAGTATGCTGACAGAGCCAATCAGGGCAAAAAATTGGTGAGATTCAAGGAAGGTGATTGGGTCTAGGTGCATGTGAAAAAAGAGAGATCTCCAAATGCTCAGAAATCTAAGTTAAGTCTGCGTGGGGATGGTCCATTCTAAGTGATGACACGTGTGAACGACAATACTTAAGAGATTAATTTGCCAGAAGACTGTGGTGTTAGTACTACTTTCAATGTTGCTGATTTATCTCCATTTACCTTTGAAAACGATTCCGTTTCGAGGGCAAAACCTTTTGATCCTGGAGGGAATGATGGAGATGCAAAGACTACAACCACCATGGATGATGACATTCCACAACTTGATCAAACATTTAAAGGTTATGTTCTAAATCCTCTAAGCTTAGAGATGCTGTTTTGAATGCTCTGATTGATCGACTTTATGATGAAGAATTGAAGGAGTTATCATCGACATCTTGGATTTATTGTTCAAGAGTGTCAAGGAATCGAAGCCATCATGAGGTAGTGTGATCACTGTAAACAAATTTAAAATTATTTCGTTTTGGATTTTAGATGACAAGCTCGGCCATTTGAGCTTTGAATGGCTTAATTTTGAATCAATCCACTAGGGTTTCAAAAACATTCAGTTTTATTCTGATTAGAATTAGATTTAGTAAAATTAGATAAGGCAATATTCATCTAATGCTTAGCTTGGAAGAATTCGGCCATATATGTGCTTATTTTTGGTATTTTAGTTAGATATGGTTTTAGCTTCTTAAAGCTGCTATAAATTGATTCAGATTCTGTTTGTGATTAGGGTTTTATGCCGAGATTGCACCCTATAAATATAGGGGCTTGACCAAGTTTATACTGACTTCTTTATCAATAAAATATATCAATTTTCGATTTATACTCATTGCTTGCGAGCTTTCTTCATTGTTGCTTAATCCCGAGGGTTAATTAAGTATCAATACCGTCAATTGGTGAGCTAATCCCACGGGCTAGTTCATGTCATAATTCTCGAGCTGTTTAAGATCCTATGGGCTAGTTTTGATCAGTCTTTGCGACTTTACTAGGGTTTGCAAAATCCCTCGTTTGGTTAAAGATCTAAAATTCCGCAATCCAGAGTCTTCGCGGGAGATTCATATCAGTTGATAATAAAAATGAAACCAATAATTATAATTGTAGTGTGCTTTAAGATAAAGGAGAAAATGATAGAAATGCCCCTAGTTGATGATAAAAACGAAACCAAACAAAAGAAAAGAATTCTTATTATAGTGTGCTTTGTGAATATGAAATGAAATATATGGATTCTAGAAATATAAAAATTCTCAAAAATATTTCTAACCGACTTAATTTAAGTAATTAAGGAAAAATGATAAAAATATCCATGATTGATGATAAAATGAAACTTGAAAAAGAAAGTAATCCTTGCTATAGTGTTTTTTTCCAGATTATGGGGAAAATGACCAGAATACCCCTGGGTGATAATCAAAATTGTATCCAAACAAAATCAAAAAATCCTAGTAAGGGTGTGTTTTGGAATGATAAAAATATGGACAATTATAAAAAATAATTCAAAACGAAGTCGTTTAAATATTTTTTGAAAAAAAAACAAAATTACCCCTGATTGATACACAAGAAAAAATCAACCAAAAGCGAATGATCCTTAATGTAGTGCGCTTTGGGATAAATGAGAAAATTATAGAAATAAATTTAATTGATAATAAAAATGAAACCCAACAAAAGCAAAGAATTTTTCGTATAGTGTGCTTTGTTACTATGTAGGGAAATATATGGATTCCACAAATATAAAAAAATCTCAAAAATATTTATAAATGACATAATTTAAATAAATAAGGAGAAATTTATAAAAAATACTCATGGTTGTTGATGATATAAAACCCAAAAAAAAAGGAATCCTTGTTGTGTTTTTGGATTATAGGAAAAATGACCAAAATACCCTTTTGTGATAATAAAAATGAAAACAAACAAAACAAAAAATACTAGTTAGAGTGTGCTTTAAGATGATAAAAATATCGAGAATTATCAAAAGGAATTCAAAATGATGTAATTTAAATAAATTTAGATAAAATGACAAAAATACCCCTGATTGATAACAAAAGAAGAAATCAACCAAAAGTGAGGAATCCTTATTGTAGTGTGCTTTGGGAAAGGGGAGAAAATGACATAAATGCACATAGTTAACAGTGAAAAGGAAACCAAACAAAAGCAAAGAATTCTTATTATAGTGTGCTTTGTGAGTATGAAATGAAATATATGGATTCTATAAATATAAAAATTCTAAAAAATATTTCTAATCGACGTAATTTTAGTAATTAAGGAGAAAGTGATAAAAATACCCATGATTGATGATTAATTAAAACCCGAAAAAGAAAGGAAATGTTGCTATAGTGTTTTTTCAAATTATGGGAAAAATGACTGAATTACCCCTATGTGATAATCAAAATTGTTTCCTAACAAAATCAAAGAATGCTAGTAAGAGTGTGATTTGGGATGATAAAAATATGGATAATTCTATACAATAATTTAAAATGAATTTGTTTAAATAAATTCATTTAAAATAACAAAAATACCCCTGATTGAAAAAAAGCAACCAAAGCGAAGGATCCTTTTTACAGTGCACTTTGGGATAAAGGAGAAAATGATAGAAATTCCCTTATTTAATAACAAAATGAAATCAACAAAAGCAAAGAATTGTTAGGGTAATATGCAGTTATAACCCTATATGTTGGAGAAAGTGCAGATATAACCTGAGTTGTTTTTTAGTGTAAATATATCCTTACCTATTATACATAAATGCAAATACAACCCTAAAGCCATTATTCCAGCCTTAGCTGGATAGTTCCAGCCATTGATTGATCGAAAATGACAAAAAAACCCTTCTAACCTACTATAAAATTTTAAAAGACAAAAATGCCCCTAGAGCCCTCTGAAACCACCGCCCCTCCTCTACTCTCTGAAAGCACCGCTGCCAAAAAATTCCACCACCATCGCCTTTTCTGCTCCTAATATCTTTTCTCCCGCTCGCCTCCTCTGCTCTCTGAAACCACCGCAGCTAAAAAATGCCACCAGCGCTGCCTCATCTGTTCCCATTCTCATTTCTCCCGCTCACCTCCCGATTGCTACCACCCCTCCCTAAGACCGCCACTTCATTTTCTTAATCTACCATGTTCAGACACAAACCTTCAACTAAGCAATCCCCATTTCCAAAGGACACCAAATCCCTCATTTTCGTTATCTTAACCGCCGCCTTCCTCGTCTGCGTAATTTGGTCCATCACAAAACCATGGACCACCACGGCGATGGATTACTCCGACGACTGCCTCAACAAAAACAAACCATCTAAGCTCTTTAACCGAACACATGATGAATCAGAAAAGACATTCTACGATGACTCAAAACTTAGTTATGCTCTCAGCTGCCCTAGCGTTGAGAACTGGATTGAGAAAAGAAAACAATGTCTAAAACACCACCATTCATTCACCGTCGAAGCTCGCAACTGGATCCTCATCCTCACAGGATCCCATCCGGCATCGTGCTTGAATCCCATCGGCTGAACCTCACCGTGCTGTCGAGTCGAACCTGCACCTACAACGGCAGACTCTTTATCTTTAACCACTCGCTGAAGCCTTTCCCGACTCGAATCCGCCATCCACGAAGCCCTGACTGACTCTTCCACCACCACCGCTAGTGAATAGAATCCACCACCCCTCCCAGCTTACGCCACTATTGATTCGTGTTCACTAGATCTTCTCCACCACTGTGCGCCACCAGCCCTCCACTAAAACCCTAGGCCCACGCCACCTCCTTAACCATTGGCTCCCTTTTTTGGTGCCGCTCAGCCAAGCGCCAGAAAATTAAGAAGGAGAAAGAGAGAACATAGAGAAAATTTGAAGAGAAAACGAAGAAAAAATTGAAGGAGAATGAGAGAGAACACAAGAGAAAGAGAGAAATGAAGAAGAGGGAGACAAAGGGGCATTTTTCTATTTTAATGCCTTTTCTATTTTTTACTGAGGGGAAAAATAGTCTTTTTACTAAATTCCAGCCTTAAATTGCCGGAAAAGGTTATATTTGCACATAACCTAGAAATCTAGGGTTATATTTGTACTTTCAATTATCGCAGGGTTATATTTACACTTTCGTCAATTATGTAGGGTTATATATGCACTTTTCTCGAATTCTTATTATATTGTACTTTGTGACTCTGAAGGGACTTATATGGATTCTAGAAATATAAAAATTCTCAAATATATGTCTAAATGAAAAAATTTAAGTAATTAAGGAGACAATGATCTTAATACTCATGGCTGTTGATAAAATAAAACTCAAAAAAGAAAGGAATCCTTGTTGTAATTTTTTTATTACAGGAAAATAACCAAAATACCCCTTGGTAATAATACAGAACGAATCCAAACACAAGTAAATAATCCTAGTAAGAGTGTTCTTTGGGATGATAAAAACATGGATAATTTTTTAAAATAATTCAAAACGAAGTCATTTAAATAATTTTGAAAAAATGACAAAAATATCCCTAATTGATAAAATAGAAAAAATCAACCAAAAGCTTATTGTAGTGTGCTTTGGGATAAAAGAGAAAAATGATAGAAATGACCTTAGTTATTAATAAAAACGAAATCAAACAAAAGCAAAAAAATCTTATTGTAGTGTGCTTTGTGAATATGAAGTGAAATATATGGATTCTAGAAATATAGAAATTCACAAAAATATTTCTAAAATACATAATTAATTAATGGGAGGTCATCGGCGTACCTCTCAAAGTTATATTTTAAGCCCTAATGCTTCCTATCTACACTTAAGTAGATAATGGCAAGTCAAGGTCGTCCACGAGAAGATGGATCTTTCCAAGTGTTTAAACATATATAGGAGAAAACATACTAGATATAACATATATAGATACATATAAAAGCATGTAAAACGGGGTAAGAGAAAACATACTAGATATAAAGCATATATAGATACTTACCCTTGTCTTATGTTCTTCTTCTTGTACCAAGAAATCTTCTTCACACTAATCCCTCTCATTCTTCAAGTCTTCAAATCTTTGAATCAAGTCTTCAAAGTCTTCAAAAGATGATCTTCAACGGCCTCCAGTTTTCAAGTTTTCAAATCTTTGAAGCAAGTTTTCAAAGTCTTTGAAAGGTGATCTTCAACGGCCTCCAGTCTTCAAGCCTCCAGGTTCTTCCTTTGTCACGCAAAATCCACTTAGAAGAGGTAAAAGAGCGTAAAGTCGCTCTTACCTCTCCTAAGAGAATTTCAAGGTAAAACACAAGCTCTTGATAACAAAAGTGCACAAAAGTGATCCCAAAAAGTATAAAATTATGCACATAAAATGAACACATCAAACCTCCCCGCACTTAAATCTTACTCACCCTCGAGTAAGAAAAGATCCAAGCACACAAAGGAATTGATGTATCCACATCCTAACTACTATTCCCCCAAGTCAATACCTCACAAAAATCTCAATATCTCACATCCCAACGTTAAGATCAAATGAGAAGTTTCTCAAAACCCCCATTCCTAAATATACCCAAACTATATCAACCTATCAATTCATTGATATCTCTAAAACGTCTCCAAATCTTGAATTGACAATTCCAAATCCAATGGTACAAGGCGAAGCTAAAAACATGTATAAAGTTCAAACACATACTCCACTTTATACCATATCATTCTAAAAACAAAGTATAATAACGATCAAGAATTTCATAACTTACTTTTTTTTCCCGCTAAATTTCCCAATCCCAAGAGGTCTTCAAGATGTCAAACTACCCGATCCTTCCATATGGCTACCGCAACCTTATGACTCCAACGCCGGCAAATGAGTGAACACATAACTTTTTTTTTCTTGTCTTTCCTTCATTTTGCCTAGGAGCCCTTTCGGGTTTTCATCCTAGCCACACATCATGTTTCTTCGGCTCACATCTCACCTTTTTCCACACATTTAGCCTCTTATTTTTACCTAGGTCGCCCTTTCGTATTTTTGACCTATCTGGGCCCCCAATGTTGCCTAAGATGCCCTCTCGGGTTTTAAACTTAGTTGGATTCTTTTTATTTATTATTATTTATTTATTTCGTTTTCTAATTCTTTTTCAAAATTTTCATTTTTTTCAATAAAAAAGTAGCAAAGTTCTTTCCGAATGTTAAGGCTAAGAAAAATATCAAATCTAACATCATCCAAGTACATCAAAAGGAAAGCATCCCCAAAAACAAAAGGGAAAAATATCCAAAACAAAGCAAAAGAAATATCCCAAAAGTAGCGTGTCTAGAAAAAACATCTCCAAACCAAGCAGTGAAATCAGTAAATACCCCTCCCCATACTTAGAATGCTACATTGCCCTCAATGTAGACAAAATAGGGAAAATCGTACACAACGAAGTATGGAAATGGTAAGAATATAACGCTCACAATCACATCTGTGAGGAAGAAGGGCCAACACCAAAATAACGTTGCTGATAACGAGCCAGCCAATTTGTGTTTCTCTGCCTCCTAGCTCTACGCCTCTCTGCTCCAGAGTCAAGGCCTAAGACACCACCTGCCTGGGACTGCATCTTATTGATGCGAGCCGATAGATGGTCAATCTCCTCATCAATATCGATCAAGCTCTAGGAGACTAACACATTGTGCTCTAATATAATGTTGTCTTGGTGGCGGAATCTATCATGCATAGTCTGCATCATACGCTCATAGACATCAAGCAGAGGCTAGGAGTAATGAGGTGGCACATAATTCTCCTGCATCAGCTCGATCTCTGTTGGAGGCTGTGTAGAGTGTTGCTGCTGTTGCTCAGTGAAAGGCAAGCTACTATCATCGCGCTAGACAGGGGCTGGACCAAGGTCATTGAGCTCGCGCTGAAATTTCTCTCTAAACAAGGAGTCGGGTGGAATTTCCAAGTCCGCCAAGGATGTATCAAACTCCAACTTTGTCTTGTTGGGCTAAGGAGTGCTATGAAGGCAACCTTCCTGGCGCCATATAACCAGTGAAACACCCCCGTGGTCTGCATGGTGCTAAGCATCTCAAATTGCACCAACCTCTCTGCAGTGATAAGGTAAGAAGCGTGCATCCCCAAGCGCGGAAAATTAGCATGTGGAACCAATCCTAGGTACTCTGCTAAGAGTCCGATCATGCCTCCAACCATAATCTTCCCCTTTGCCTTCCCTGCCACCTCTACAATCCTCTTCATCCATAGCTCGACCCATAACCCGTATCCCAACCCCTCACTCGTCAAGTGATATAAGAAGTGAATGTTGTTGTCTAGCATATCCATCGGCTTCGCCGAGCAAAGCACCTTGCTGGTCAAAAGTCTGTGCACATAACGGAGTGCGGGATGAATGATAACATTGCTCTTGTCATGGAGTTCTTAGCCCTCATGTTAATAACACTCCAGAAGTTCATGTCGTCCTCAATCGTTCAGTCCAGGGCATGTGGGTCCAACCTCGCCCAGATCTTAGCCGTGTCCCATCCAAAGGTTTCCTCAACCTGCAAGATGGTTATCTCTCAGGGTATACCGTCTAGGTGGAAAGTGATGTACCTCTCACATGGTTGATCATCCCTCATGCTGCATATCCTGACCGTGGATAGGAACTCCAGTGTGTATCACCGGTAAGAGGGGGCACTCTTTCCCATGAAACCCTCTAGTCGGGGCACTCTTGCCCATGAAACCCTCTAGCCCTCCTTGGCGAGGAGGTATCGGACTGGCTATGTTAGCCCAAGAGCGTCCAGTGTGGGCACATCAACAAAACTCGTCTCCTTGAGTTGGTGGCTGACCAAGGCTTCCCACCTCTCTGCATAGGGCCCGGTGATACAGATCAAACATGTGTACCTATCAAGAGGAGGAGGTACATGGCTCGACTCCGGAGCCGATGGCGGAGGTGGAGGTGGAGCGACAGTGCGCCCACCTCGTGGAGGGGCCCTAGTTCTCTTGGTAGCGGTCATATCTAACAACCACATCAAACAAGTTAAACGCACGGGAATATACATACATTCAATATCACAAAATCATACTCAACCTTAAACTAATTTTGCGAGCGTCACAAACTAAATCAAATCCAATCTCAAGTCCATTAGGTTCTTACATAGTTAAACATCCAATATGTTATATCTCATAATCATAATCATGCCTAACTAGTTTATCTACCATTAGTACGTTCATAACGTTAACATTCTAGTGTTATGGCCAAACTATCCTTAGCATAATAACATTGCATCCAAATATCAACTAGTTAGGTATTATTTTGATTATGAGAAAGTGTCCCCCAAAACAAAAGGGAAAAATATCCAAAACAAAGCAAAAGAAATATCCTAAAAGTAGCGAGTCTAGAAAAAAAACATCTCTAAACCAAGCAGTGGAATCAGTAAATACCCCTCCCCACACATAGAACACTACATTGCCCTCAATGTAGACAAAATAGGGCAAAATCGTACACAACGAAGTATGGAAATGGTAAGAATATAATGCTCACAATCACACATGTGAGGAAGAAGAACCACCACCAAAATAACGATGCTGATAACGAGCCAGCCAATTCATGTTTCTCTGCCTCCTAGCTCTATGCCTCTCTACTCCAGGGTTAAAGCCTATGACACCACCTGTCTGGGACTGCATCTCATGGATGCAAGCTGATAGATGGTCAATCTCCTCATCTATATCGATCAAGCTCTGGGAGAAAAACACTTTGTGCTCTAATATCATGTTGTCCTGGTGGCGGAATCCATCATGCATAGTCTGCATCATAAGCTCATAGAAATCAAGCAGAGGTTGGGAGTAGTGAGGTGGCACATAATTCTCCTGCATCGGCTCGGTCTCTGGTGGAGGTTGTGGAGAGTGCTGCTGTTGTCGCTCATTGAAAGGAAAGCTACTATCATTGCGCTAGACAGGGGCTGGACCAAGGTCATTGAGCTCGCACTTAAATTCCTCTCTGCACGAGGAGTCGGGTGGAATTTCCAAGTCCGCCAAGGATGTATCAAACTCCAACTTTGTCTTGTTGTGCTGAGGAGTGCTATGAAGGTGACCTTCCTGGCGCCATACAACCAGTGAAACACCCCCGTGGTCTGCGTGGTGCTAAGCATCTCAAACTGCACCAACCTCTCTGCAGTGATAAGGTAAGAAGTGTGCCTCCCCAAGCGCGGAAAATTAGCATGTGGAACCAATCCTAGGTACTCCGCTAAGAGGTCGATCATGCCTCCAACCATAATCTTCCCCTTTGGCTTCCCCGCCACCTTTACAATCCTCTTCATCCATAGCTTGACTTATAAGCCGTATCCCAAACCCTCACTCGTCAAGTGACATAAGAAGTGAATGTCGTTGTCTGGCATACTCATCGGCTTCGCCGAGCAAAGTACCTTGCTGGTCAAAAGTCTGTGCACATAACGGAGTGCGGGATGAATGATAACATTGCTCTTGTCATGGAGTTCTTAGCCCTCATGTTGATAACACTCCAAGAAGTTCATGTCGTTCTCAATCAATCAGTCCTGGGCCTGTGGATCCAGCCTTGCCCAGATCTTAGCCGTGTCTCATCCAAAGGCTTCCTTAACCTGCGAGACGGTTATCTCTCAGGGTATACCATCTAGGTGGAAAGTGATGTACCTCTCACATGATTGATTATCCCTAATGCTGTATATCCTGAATGTGGATAGGAACTCTAGTGTGTATTTTCGTTAGGAGGGGGCACTCTTGCCCATGAAACCCTCTATCCCTCCTTTGGTGAGGAGGTATCAGACTGGCTGGGTTAGCCCAAGAGCGTCCAGTGTGGGCACATCAACAAAACTCGTCTCCTTGAGCTGGCGGCTGACCAAGGCTTCCCACCTCTCCGCATAGGGCCCGGTGATACAGGTCAAACCCATGTACCTATCGGGAGGAGGAGGTACATGGCTCGACTCCGGAGCCAGTGGGGGAGGTGGAGCGGCAGTGCACCCACCTCGTGGAGGAGCCCTAGGTCTCTGGGTAGGGGCCATATCTAACAACCACATCAAACAAGTTAAACGCACAGGAATATACATACATGCAATATCACAAAATCATACTCAACCTTAAACTAGTTTTGCCAACATCACAAACCAAATCAAATCCAAGCCAACTAGTTCAAGTCCTAACCACAATTGCATATACAATCTATGTCATATTCAACATGCCCATAATCTCAAGTCCATTAGGTTCTCACATAGTTAAACATATAATATGTTAAATCTCATAATCACAATCATGCCTAGCTAGTTGATCTACCATTAGTACATTCATAACATTTACATTCTAGTGCTATGGCCAAACTAACCTAAGCATAATAACATTGCATCCAAATATCAACTATGTTTCACCAAGCCAACATGCCTAATTTCTAGTACAAGCCACAACCAAATTCTCAACCAAATTAACAATATAAACACAATGCAAGCACAACACCAACATGAGCAGATCAACACAATCAAAATGAGCATAATGATATCCCACATCCAACAAAATCATAAGCACAATATATTCACATAATCTCCATCAAACCAAATCTTAAGCACAATATATTCACAAGAATCTACAATGTTCTAACAATCTAAATCCCTAGGGCATCACACACAATCCACACAATGTCCCATAAAGTGAAGGAACATAATCATAATTGAAGCCCAAGAAAGTGAAGGAATGTACCACTTAGATGCGTAGGATTAAAAAGGAATGAAGTCCACAGTAAATTTAAATCCGGATTGCTAAAAATCACAAAAACCACCAAATTCTAGGGTTTTGTGTTCTTCAACAAACTAGAACAATTTATAGATATAGATTGGGTAAGATGGATTAGAGAGTGGTGTAGGGTTGATTTTAGGGAGGAGCGCCGGTGAGTGGTGGCTGGAGGGTGGTGAAAATTTTGTGGAGCGACAGAGGAGATGAAGGGAAGAAGGTGGAGATGGGGTTTTAAATGGTTCTGCCTGTTTTTTAAAAGCAACTCTGTACGCCTGTCATGACTCGTGATGTGTAGGTCAACAGGCACCACGGGTCAAAGCCTTCATTGCAACTCGCAACCTTTATGTCACGACTTGCGATGGTTCGTCATGACTCACGATGAGACCGTTGCGAGTCGCAAAAAATGGAGCCTGAGGGCTCATTTTTCAGCAAAATTTTGATTTGGTCTCGATCGCAACCAAATTGTCGCAAATCGAGATGGTCCGTTGCGTCGCGGCCATCACAGCTTGCGAAAAGTGGAGCCTAAGGGATCTAATTTTGGCAAAATTTTCTGAGCCCATCGTAACTTGCGACGAAGTGGTCGCAACTCGCGATGGGCAACCCACTTGGTACTTAGAAAATTTTTTCAATCTCATCCCTTGCCCAAACTTTTCCTTCTTGTCTCCAAGTATTTTTCCCTTCATCCATCCAATGCATTGGGTTCAAATTGCTACAAAATCATAGAAAAACAAACCGTGAAAAGCATAGATCAAAATAATGAAACTAACGACAAAAACTCAAAACCAAACAACATCAACGGAAAGTCGCGAATAACGTCCAGGTCATCAAAGCCAAGTATATTTAGCATCGTTGGCATGACTTACTCCCCTTCTTGGAACTTACTCACAATATGAACCGAGATGATCGGTCCCCTTTCCCCATTCTGGGTCAAAACAATTGGGATTCACATCATCCCCCAACAAAACCTTCTTCAAATAGCTTAGGGTTTCTTCATGTTCCCTTAAAATATCCAACAACTCACCTTTTTGTTCCATGGTGATATCAAGCATGTGAGCATTCGGGGGTTTCTCTCCTTCTCGAAGAGATGAACATTTAAGAGCTTTTGGTGGTGGTTTTCACTCTTCTGTCGAAGTCTTCTCAAGAGAACGATGGAGAAACACCCTTACTGGCTTACCCACGGACACAAGAAAAGTGTTGGATGTTGCTTTCCCAAGAGTGAATTTTCCATTGTTATTTTCCTTCAAGTTAGTACTAACAACATTTGAAATTAAAGCATCACTCAAAATATCGTCTATGGAAACATTTAAGGAACTACCATCTCTAGGCTCAATTACACTTTGCTCTTTATCATCAATAACATGAATAGCTTGGCAAGAATGGTATCTACTAGGATGATCAATAGAATTATTAGTGTCGAATTCTACCTTCCGCCCATTAAATTCCATTGTCAATGTTCCTTTATGCATGTAAATTATGGTTCTTGAAGTCTTTAGAAATGGTCTTGCTAAAAGAATAGGTTTATCACTATTGTCACCTCCCATTTCAAGAACATAAAAGTCTGCGGGGAATGTCAAAGAATCCACTTTCACCAATACATCCTTTACAATACCTTTTGGGTATGTGCTAGAGTGATCGACTAGTTGGATAACAACCCCGGTTTTGTGCAAAATGCATAGATTTAGACTTTAATATAAGGAATATGGGATCCCATTTATTGAAGCACCTAAGTCTAACATGGCCTTGTTGATACATTTGTCTTCTATCTCACAAGGGATTTTAACATTCCCTGATCATCACATTTAGGGGGCATTTCATCATCAAACACGGCTGAGACATATTCACTCTTCACACTCTTTTTCTTACTTTTTAATTTTTGTTTCCTATTGACAGTACACAATTCCTTAAGAAATTTAGCATACCTAGGAACTTGATTTAGAGCATTTAAGAGTGAGATATTTACCTTGCATCTATGAAAGATTTCGTAAATATCCTTGGTGTCCTCCTTGGTCCTCCTATCCTTTAATACCTCTGGAAATGGTGGTTCCAGTGCATAGATGGGGATCTCTGGCCCTCTTGACTTCTTGTGTGGTGGGGATGAGGCTTTGGGATTTGATCCCAGTCTTAGCACAAATGTCTCCATCTCAATTTCTTCTTCTTTGCTCTCTTTCACCAACTCCTCGGCCTTCTTTTCATGGTATTCTTCTTTTTCAGCTATCTACTCAACAAAAACCCTTGCTTGGGGTTCCTTCTCTTCCCTTCCACTTCTTAATGAGATTGCGCTCATATTTTATTGAGGGTTGATTTCCAGTTGGGAGGGAAGTTGGCCCTTTTCCCGGGCCTCCATCTGATTCACTACTTGAGCTATTTAGCTCACTAGAGTTTCCAAGTTCTTGATGCTTGCCTTGGCTTCATCTTGGAATTTCTCGCCTTTCTCCGCGCACATGCTCAACCGGTGAATGGCTTGCATCACCTCATCTTTTTTAACCCCGAGTTCTCCCCTTTGTCCCAGGGCTTGTCTTAGAGCCTTTGACATTGTTGTTGAGATGGCCTATATTTTTGTTGAGGATGCCAATACGGTTAAGGGTTTTGGCCTCCTTGAGGGTTTTCATACCAGAGGTTCGGGTTATCACGATTGCCCAAATTGTACACCGGTTTTGGTACCCTTCGTAACCTTGGTAGCCTTGCCCACCTTGATAGCCTTGGGTGCCTTGTTAGCCTTGCACATCTTGATATCCCATGTCACTCACCTCTTTGACATAATCATATTGCAAAGTAGGGCAAGTGTCCGTAGGATGCGCTGATAGACAAATTTCACAAGATTTAACATGTGGCTTATTTCCAGGCTTGGTCATCAAAGATTTCACCATATAATCAAGGGCCGAGACTTGGTCCTCAAGCTTTCCACTATTAGAAGGGTCACTTGAGGGCATTGGATTTCTCCTTCTCAAATCGGCCCTTGAGCTCAAGTTCCTTGACTCCTCCGCTAGTTCCTCATATAATTGCATAGCCTCTGATGAAATCTTGTTCCCAAGGGTACCACCACAAGAACTCCTCACTAATGTTTGGTCCTCATCAAGAAGACAATTGTAGAAATAGTAGACCAAATCTCCCTCCGAATAGCTGTGGTAAGGACAACTTGCGAGAAGCTTCTTGAACCTCTCCCAATAGTCAAAGAGAGATTCTTCATGCCATTGAAGGATGTTTCTTAGGTCCTTCTTCAAAGCGGCGGATTTTGAGGCCGGGAAGTACTTGGCTAGAAATTGTCTTCATCTCAAGCTAAGCTAACTTTTAATGCTCTTGGGTGGTAGGTAGTGAAGCCAATCTCTTGCACCATCCCTCAATGTGATTGGGAATGCCTTCAACTTGTAAAAGTCATCAACTTCTCCATGGAGAACGGTACCACCACACAAAAAGTGGGACTCGATGAGGTGCTTATTGGTATTCTCCCCTTGTCTACCAAGGAAGATAGGTAGCATGTTTATACACCCAGTCTTTAGCTCGAAGTGCCCATTCGGTCCAACCAAGGGATACTCAATGCACATCGATTGTTGATCAAGGTTGGGAGCCATAATGTCCCTCAACAAGGCTTGCCCCAAAGGAATTTCCCTTCCTTGGAGAGGAAGAGCTCTACCTTGAAGAGGAAGATGTTAAGGCCCTCCTCCCGGATGCTCATCTTCGTGCTTGTGTTGATGCTCCATAGAAGTACAAGTATCCAAAAAATGGTCACTAGGAGGGGTGTAAGTAACACTTTCCAAAAAAAGTCTCCTAGCTCGTCTCAAATTCAACTCTAACTCGGGGTCGTAGTGTAGGGGTTCTTGTGAAGAGGATCACGTATGAACCTTAAACTAAGAACTCGAACAATACGTCCCCAAGCTAAGAGAAAATGGAAAGTTCACTAAGAAATCAAAACAAAAGCAACCTAACAAATCTTTACAATTAGCACATAATCACATATAATATACCCAAACACTTAAGAATAAACTATTCTTCCCCGGCAGCTGGGCCAAAATTTGGGAGGTTGTCCACATACCTCTCAAAGTTATATTTTTAAGCCCTAATGCTTCATATCTACAATTAAGTAGATAATGGCAAGTCGGGGTCGTCCACGAGAGGGATCTTTCCAAGTGTTTAAACATATATAAGAGAAAACATACTTGATATAAGCATATATAGATACATATAAAAGCATGTAAAGGGGGAGGAATATGGTTGGTTTTTGTTCCTAAGTTATAAAATTGAAAGGCAACAACTAGCAAAGCAAGAGAACTATGCTAATCATGCAAAAATAACTAAATACATAATTAAAACAACAATTAACAGAGCCTTGGGAGCAATCCACTTCCACTTCCAAACTTCCTATAGATCATAGATTCATTCACTCATTCAATTACATTTATCGTCTATGGGAAATGTTATCACTTCTCATTAGAAGATGAACATTAATTCCTTCTTAATAGTAGTTTGCAAAGACAAACAACAACCATTGGCAAACCTCATTGATGATCACCCTAAGCAAACAATGCCATAGAGGTATTTCATCAATGGCATTTTACACAAAGGACTATAGGTTTGATAACAACAAGCCTTCTACCAAAGACACGGTCATTTAACCAAACAAAGCATTTACTAGGTTAACCCTAGAAACATACCACATTCAAGGTTCAACCTTTCTTTGCATCTATGGGATAAATATGAGAACAATCCACATTAACATACTTATCAACAAAGAATCACCACACATTATACAAAAAAAGTTATAAATCAATGCTTTTGGATTTCATGTCAAATGAGCTAAGAAATTTACGAATTTCTAACACCCTAACACTTAAATCATACAACATTTCATATACTCAAACAACCCATGGTATAAATGAGGCAAAACACAACATTAATGGCATAATAAAAGCTCTCCAATAAATATTTATAAATGAGAAAATAGAGAATCTCACCACATAAGTTTGGAAGCTTCAATCAATTTCTCCCAAGAACTATATTTAGCTACTAGAGTTCATAATAATTAATGCTAACAAACTAAACATAAAACAAGAGAAATAAAAGATGAAAATGGTGGAATACTGGGGTTAGAATAGTACCAAATTCAGGTGAAGAAGAGTTATGAATGAGAAGAAAGAGAATGTTATTTATAGTACAAAATGGATAAGATTTTGTTCTGGCCACCAGTTCGTCGCGACTCGCGACGGGCGTCAGAACTTACCCTTGTCTTCTTTTCTTCTTCTTGTAGCAAGCACTCTTCTTCACAATAATTCCTCTCATTCTTCAAGTCTTCAAATCTTTGAGCAAGTCTTCAAATCTTTGAGCAAGTATTAAAAGTCTTCAAAAGATGATCTTCAACAGCATCCAGTCATCAAGTCTTCAAATCTTTGAAGCTAGTCTTCAAAGTCTTCGAAAGGGGATCTTCAACGGCCTCCGGTCTTCAAGCATCCATGTTCTTCTTTTCTCACGTAAAATCTACTTAGAAGAGGTAAACGAGCGTAAAGTCGCTCTTACCTCTCCTATGAGAATTTCAAGGTAAAATACAAGCTCTTGATAATAAAATAGCACAAAAGTGATCCCAAAAAGTACTAAATTATGCACATAAAATGGACACATCAATTAATTAAGGAGGAAAAAAAGGATTCCTTGTTTTAGTGTTTCTTTATTACGAGAAAAATGACTTAAACGCTCATAAGTGGTAAAAAAAATGAACCCAAATAAAAGCAAGGAATCCTATTTAGAGTGTTCTTTGGGATGATAAAAATATGTAGCATTCTCAAGAGTAATTTGAAACGACGTCATTTATTTAAATTTGTAGAAAATAACAAAAATACCCCTGATGTATAATAAAAGAAGAATTCAACCAAAAGCGAAGGATCCTTGTTGTAGTGTTGTTTCGGATAGTGAAGAAAATGATAGAAATGTCCATAGTTTATAATTTTTAAAAAAACAAACAAAAGCAATGAATTATTATTATAATGAACATGAAGGGAAAAATATGGATTCTAAAAATATAAAAAATTCTTTAAAATATTTCTAAATAACTTAAAGTAAGTAATTAAGAACACACCGGTAAAAATACCCATGATTGATGATCAAATAAAACCCAAAAAAGAAAGGAATCCTTAAGTGTTTTTTGGATTACGGAAAAAATGACCAAAAAACCCTAGGTGATAATTTAAAATGAATCCAAACAAAATCAAAGAATCCTAGTAAGAGTGTGGTTTGGGGAATTCTAAAAAATACTTAAAAAAGAAGTAGTTTAAATAATTTTTGAAAAATTGACAAAACTATCCCTTATCAATAAATAAGAAAAAAAATCAACCAAAAGTGAATGATCCTTAATGTAGTTTGCTCTGGGATAAAGGAGAAAATGATAGAAATACATTTAATTGAAAATAAAAACAAAATCAAACAAAAGCAAGGAATTTTTCATATAGTGTACTTTGTGACTACGAAGGGAAATATATGTATTTTAGAAATATAAAAATTCTCAAAAATATTTCTAAATGACATAATTTAATTAACTAAGGAGAGAATGATAAAAATACCCACGGTTGTTGAAAAAATAAAACCTAAAAAAGAAAGGAATCCTTGTTGTAGTGTTTTTGGATTACAAGAAAAATGACCAAAATACCCCCTATGTGATAGTAAAAAATGAATACAAACAAAAGCAAAGAATTCTAGTTAGAGTGTGCTTTGAGATGATAAAAATATGGAGAATTCTCCAAAATAATTCAAAATGACGTCGTTTAAATAAATTTGGAGGAAATAACAAAAATACCCCTGAATGATAATAAAAGAAAAAATCAACCAAAAGTGAAAAATCCTTATTATACTTTGGGATAAAGGAGAAATTATAGGAATGCCCATAGTTGATAATAAAAATGAAACCAAACAAAAGCAAGAATCCTTATTATAGTGTGTTGTGTGAATATGATGTGAAATATATGGATTCTAATTTTTTTTTAAATATCAAAAATATTTCTAAACAACGTAATTTAAGTAATTAATGATACAATGCAAAAATACCCATGACTGATAATAAAATAAAACCCGAAAAGAAAGGAAACCTTGTTGTGTTTTTTTTGGATTACGGGAAAAATGACCAAAATACTCCTAGGTAATAATAAAAAGTGAATACAAATAAAAGCAAAGAATCCTAGTTAGAGTGTGCTTTGGGATGATAAAAATATGAATAATTTTCAAAAATAATTCAAAACAACATCATTTAAATATATTTTGAGAAAATTACAAAAAAAAAAACCCTGATTGATTATAAAAGAAGAAACCAACCAAAAGTGAAAAATTCTTGTTGTAGTGTGCTTTGGGATAGAGGAGAAATGATAGAAATACCCATTTTTGATAATAGAAATAAAACCAAACAAAAGCAAGAATTCTTATAATAGTGTGATGTGTGAATATGAAGTGAAATATATGGATTCTATTAATATAAAAATTCTAAAAAATATTTCTAAACGACGTAATTTAATTAATTAAGGAGACAATGATAAAAAAACACCAAAGATTGATTATAAAATGCAACCCGATAAAAAAGGAATCGTTGTTGTAGTTTTTTTTGGATTATGGGAAAAATGACAAAAATAACCCTTGGTGATATTTAAAAATGAATACAAACAAAATCAAAGAATCCTAGTTAGAGTATACTTTGGAATTATAAAAATATGGAGAATTCTCAAAAATAATTTAAATCGTCGTTTAAATAAATCTGGAGAAAATGACAAAAATACCCCTGACTGATAATAAAAGAAGAATCAATCAAAAGTGAAGAATCATTATTGTAGTGTGTTTTGGGATAAATGTGAAAATGGTAGAAATGCCCTTGGTTTATAATAAAAATGAAACCAAACAAAAGCAAATATCTTATTATATTGTGCTTTGTGTAATGGAGGGAAATATATGGATTTTAGAAATATAAAATTCTTAAAAATAACACTAAATGGAATAATTCAAGTATTTAAGGAAACAATGATAAAAAATAACCCATTATTGATGACAAAATAAAACCCGAAAAAGAAAGGAATCCTTGATGTAGTATTTTTTCAGATTAAAAGAAAAATGATTGAATTACCCCTAGGTAATAACCAAAATTGAATCCAAACAAAAGAAAATAATCATAGTAATATTATGCTTTGGGATTATAAAAATATGGATAATTCTAAAAATTAATTCAAAACGGAGTCGTTTAAATCAATTTTGAAAAAATTACAAAAATACCCCCAGATTGATGAAAAAGAAAAAATCAACCAAAAGCGAAGGATCCTTATTACAATGTGCTTTTGGATAAAGGTAAAATAGAAAGAAATTCCCTTAGTTAATATAAAAACAAAACCAAACAAAAGCAAATAATTATTATTATAGTGTGTTGTGTGAATATGAAAATATATGGATTCTAGAAATTAAAAATATTTCTTAACGGCGTAATTTAAGTAATTAAGGAGACAATGATAAAAAAAATACTCATGATTGATGATAATATTAAACCTGGAAAATAAAGGAATCCTTGTTGTAGTATTTTTTTGGATTATGGGAAAAATGGCCGAAATACCCCTAGGTGATAATCAAATTTGTATCCAAACAAACTTAAAGAATACTAGTAAGGGTGTTCTTTGGGATGATTAAAATATGGAGAATTCTAAAAAAATCAAAAGAAGTCGTTTAAATAATTTTTGAACAAATGATAAAAATACCCCTGATTGATAAAAAAGAAAGAATCAACCAAAAGCGAAGGATACTTACTAAAGTGTGCTTTGGTATAAGGGTAAGATGATAGAAATGCCCTTAGTTGATGATAGAAACAAAACCAAACAAATGACGTAATTTCAGTGTGTTTGTGACTATGAAGGAAAATATATGGATTCCAGAAATATTAAAATTCCCAAAATTATTTCTAAATGACGTAATTTAATGATTAAGGATACAATGATAAAAATACCCATGGCTGTGGATAAAATAAAACCCGAAAAAGAAAGGAATCGTTGTTGTAGCTTTTTTAACTATGGGGAAAATGACCAAGATACCCCTAGGTAATAATAAAAATGAATACAAACAAAAGCGAAGAATCCTAGTTAAAGTGTGCTTTGGAATAATAAAAATATGGATAATTCTCAAAAATAATTCTAAAAGGCGCCGTTTAAATAAATTTGGAGAAAATGACAAAAATACCCATAATTAATAATGAAATAAGAAACCAACTGTGAAGAATCTTTATTATAATGTGCTTTGGGATGAAGGATAAAATAATAGAAATGCCCTTAGTTGATAATAAACACGAAACCAAACAAAAGCAGAGAATTCTTATTGTAGTGTGCTCTATGAATATGAAATGAAATATATGGATTCTAGAAATATTAAAATTGTCAAAAATATTTCTAAACAACGTAATTTAAGTAAATAAGGAGATAATGATAAAAATACCCATGATTCATGAAAATATTAAACCTGAAAAAGAAAGGAATCCTTGTTGTAATATTTTTTTGGATTACTAAAAAAATAACTGAAATACCCCTAGGTGATAATCAAAATTGTATCCAAACAAAATCAAAGAATGTACTTTGGGATGATCAAAATATGGAGAATTCTTAAAACGAAGTCGTTTACATAATTTTTGAAAATGACAAAATACCCCTAATTGATAAAAAAAAGAAAAAATAAACCAAAAGATAAATTATTCTTATTACAATGTGCTTTGGGATAAGGGTAAGATGGCACAAATGCCCTTAGTTGATAATAAAAACAAAACCAAACAAAAGTAAAGAATCTTTATTATAGTGTGCTTTGTGACTATGAAGATAAATATCTGGATTCTAGAAATACAAAAATTCTCAAAAATATTTCTAAATAACATAATTTAATAATTAAGGATAAAATGATAAAAATACTCATGATTGCTGATAGAATAAAACCCGAAAAAGAAAAGAATCCTTGTTATGGTGTTTTTTTGGATTATGGGAGAACTGACAAAAATACACGAGGTGATAATAAAAATGAATACAAAAATATTAAAGAATCCTGGTTAGAGTGTGCTTTGGAATGATAAAACTATGGAGAATTATAAAAGATAATTCAAAAAAAAGTCGTTAAAATAGTTTTTGAAAAAATGCTTTAAATACCCCTAATTGATATTTAAAAAATCAACCAAAAGCGAAGGATCCTTATTACATTGTGCTTTGTGATAAAGGAGAAAATTATAGAAATGCCCTAAGTTGATAATAAAATTGAAACTAAACAAAAGCAAAGAATTCTTATTATAATGTGCTTTGTGACTATGAAGGGAAATACTCCAATCATTTCTTTAATAGTGGCACCATAGGTTTGGGTGCTTAGATTTAGGTGAAGAAAATGAGTGAATGGAATTGAATGTAGCGAGTAAAAAGTAGAATGAGTGGATGAAATTGAAGAAATTTTTATAAAAATGGAAAGTGTACCAACATTAAAGAAACAACCCAAAAAGAAAAGTGTGTCAATATTAGAAAAACAGAGGGAGTATATAGATTCTAGAAATATAAAAATTCGCAAAAATAATTCTAAATGACATAATTTAAGTAATTAAGGAGACAATTATAAATATACCCATGATTGTTGATCAAATAAAACCCAAAAATAAAGGAATCCTTGTTTAATTCTTTTTGGATTATGGGAAAATGACCAAAATACCCCTAGGCGATGATAAAAAAATGAATACAAACAAAAGAAAAGAATCTTAGTTAGAGTGTGCTTTTGGATGATAAAAAATATAGAGAATTCTAAAAAATAATTCAAAACGATGTCATTTAAATAAATTTGGAGAAAATGACAAAAATACCCCTGATTGATAATAAAAGTAGAAATTAACCAAAAGTGAAGAATCGTTATTGTAGTGTGCTTTTGGATAGAAGAGAAAATGATATAAATTTCCATAGTTAATAATAAACGAAACCAAATAAAAGAAAATAATTTTTATTATACTGTGCTTTGTGAATAAGAAGTGAAATATATGGATTCTAGAAATATAAATGATAGAATCTTCTTGCGAAGACTCTGGACTGCGGAATTTTGATGGTTTCTTGACTATAACAAGGTAATCTTGCACAACCCTAACCAACCTGTATGATTAGGTCACTAACTATACAAATCGCTAACTAACTAGCCCGTATGATTAGCTCACAGATTTGAAGGATATAATCACTCACTAACCTGCAGGATTAGCTCAGATATTTGAAGAGTATTGCTAACTTAATTAACCCACAGAATTAAGTAACAATGAAGAGTTTGCAAGCAAAGAGTAATAACTTAATATATGATGTATAAAATGTCAAATGTAATTAAATGTTGAAAATCATCCCCTATAAAGTACATAGGTATGGCTTTCAAGAATACAAATTAGGCAAGGATATGACTTATGGCATCTTTAAGAAACTAAAATCATATCAAACTAAAATACCAGCTTTAAATCTAAATGATGATTATATTCATCCAAGTAAATTAAACCAAAAATTGGATGAATTTTTGAAAGAATCTGTCATATCTAAAGTTACCAAATCTGATTCTAATCAAATCAAAACTAAATATTCTAAACCCTAAAATAAAGGTATGGCCGAAGTTAACTCTTCCAATGCCAACATGACCGAGTTAATGGGCCTTATTCCAACATAAAATAAATTAAAATGACCACACTAACTCATATAAAAACCCAGTGGAAAAAAGAGTATAGTGTTATCCTTCTAAAACCCTAATCTAATAATAAATTAAGAAAACTATAATAAATGATATTTTTGATATCATATCGATAAAAATTCTCAAAAATATTTCTAAACGACATAATGTAAGTGTTGATGGTTTAATCTAGTGAAGGCCCAAAAAGCATATTGGGCCTATTTCAGCCCAAAGAGCATATTGGGCCTGTTTCTCCCCAATAAAGGTATTAGAAGAAGAAATATCCAGCAGCCGGATTTAGTGCTAATTAAGAGTTATAATTGGAAACAAATACTACTAAGTTATACAGTATAAATACCAGGTACGTATTCATTATTAGTACTCACTTGTTATACAATATTTAAATACTTTGTTGATTCAAGCATTGGAGAGTTTTTTGTTGGGATCTCCCGGGGCTTGTTGTCTTGCAGATCACGACCAAAAGACTCATTGGAGCAGCGTTATCGACTCACAGACACATCAATTGCACTCCCAGTGGGACCGATTTTGTCAAATTTGAGTCTTTTGGTTTATGTCCACTTCTACGACTACTCGAAGGAGTGAGAGGTTAATACTGAAGGGAACGGGTGCTAGTGATGAGGTACAATCCCTATATCGAAGAAAAAGAAGAACGGTGGTTAATCCTTCAGTGTTCTAGAATGTTGAACGTGAAATGGTGCAAGCCTCAACAGGTGAGCTGGGAGCGTTACAGGTCTCGACTGGTGGGCATGAGGCAATACAAGGCTCTATCCAGCCTAGTCCGATGTAGCCAGACCTTCGAGGCCTCCGGAGGATAATGTGGAATAGGGTGCAGGGGTCACGGGTCCTGGACAGATATGCCAGCTGGGTCGTATGATGAAAGAGATAACCGCTTCACAGAAGCTTCTTGTGATTCTCATATGAGTGGGCTAAGCATACAAATCGAAATATGGGAATGGTTGGTTCACAATCAGATTTGGCCCAAGCAGCTCAGATGTTAGTTGCTGTTAGATATCAAGTTACACCTTTCTCGGTACATCTGGGTGTACTGAGGGATGTGATACCTTCGACAATTATGGAGATGCCTGCGGGTCCTATTTCTCAACCCACACTGGGATTCCCCTATTTTGGACATGCTCGAGAGGGGTATCAGGCGTGACCTGAGCCTTCTTTTCCAGAATATTCGCCAGGGATGGTATACTCTGTGCCCCCTTCGATGCCAGTAGTTTCGATGGCCATTTTCTTGATAATCAAGACCAGATATAGACCTCATGGATATAGTAGCATAGAAATACCAAACCTCTCATCCACTCAAGGATTTTATAGTTCTTATGGACTATCTCACATGAGTTCAAAGGCTATGCAGTCTTGGATGAATCCTTGGTATATGGGTTCGCAGCCCATGTATCAAATGCCATATGGATATATTAATAGAGGATTGAACTTACCCATAGAACAACAGGGTTTAGTAGGAGATTTGACAGGTTGATTGGGCCACTAGGTCAAGTGGAAGGATTGCCATATAGTCTAGTGAGAACAGGATTATGATGGCCAATGGATATGAAACCCCCGGAAAGGCTTCCCACCTATAGTGAAGGATCAGATCCTCGAGAATTCATCCAAAAGTTTCTGAGTCTAATGAATTCAAGGGACTTCCACAAAAATTTGACATGTAAATTAGTTGGGAGCTACCTTCAAGTGAAAGCTCAGGAGTGGTATAATAAGCTACCGAGAGGTTCTTTGAATTTTATAGAGACTTCACTGAGGCATTATTGAGCCAATATGCCCAGAAGATGAAATTCATTAAAACTTTGTTGAAATTGTACCGGACCAAAGAGAATCCATGGGAGACAATGAAAGCCTTTTATCATCTTTATGTGGATGAAATTTTGGGAGTGTTGGAGACCAGGGAAATGAGGTAATCCAGGGATACCTACTAGGGATGCGAGATTTATAGTTGTATAAGAAGTTAAGTACCAACATCCCTCGAATGTTGCAGAAACTTCAAGAAGTAGTTGAACAGTATTCAAAGGTCGAGAAAGCCACTAGGAGAAAGAAGGAAAGCCTGACTGATAAACCAGGTAGAAGTAATGATCCTCGGGGAAAGAAATCAATGGAGGTAGTGAGACCCAATTTCGAAAGGTCGTCGATAAAAATTCTAAGCATTTATCGAGGGATACTTCGATAGCCCCAACCAATGCAAAACACGCCCGAGACAATGGCTGGGAGAAGAGCCACAAACTTATACTGTGATCTTTATAAGGATTATGGCTATGAAATAAATGACCGTATTCATTTGAAGATGGAAATCAAAAGGTATACAAAAGAAGGACGGTTTTAAGGTCCTTGACCTAGGCGGGGAAATTGAGGAGAACCTTTTAGACCTAGAAATGATCGGTCACCGTACATGAGAAATTATTAGAATAATGGAGGCACGGTGGATAAGAGGTCTCAATACCAAGAACCGAGAGAGAAAGAGGGAGAGAGAGAGCAAGGAAGAAGGGACGGAGGCCTACAAGCATAGCCAGTCAAAAATCAAGATAATAGAAATGGTGATAATCCTCGAATTCGTAGGGTGATCAATATGGTAAATGGGGTTGTGGGAGAAATGAATTCAAATATAGTTATGAAGGATGATTCTCGCAAAGCACCTGCAGGAGAGCCAAGGCATAAAATATTTTGACAGGATGAGACAATAAACTTTTCAGAAGCAGATGCGGTTCTGAATCAGTCACCGGATGCAAATCCTATGGTAGTCTCGGTTGTAATTGGAACTTATTTAGTGAAAAGAGTTTTTATTGATGATGGGAGTGGAGTTGAAATAATGTTTGTTGATTGTTTCGATCAGCTGGATGTAGGACGGAACAACTTGAAAAAATCCACTACACCCCTGTCGTGGTTCACTGGAAATCATATATTCCTCCTAGGAGAGATTACCTTGTAAGTCTGGATACAAAAGGAGATATAGGGGTAAAGATGTACTGTAACTTTGTTGTGATGATGCATACTCACCCTATATTGTGATTCTTGGGAGACCATGGATGTGTCAAGCTCAAGTAGTATGGCCTCCGTACCATTTGATAATGAAATTTCCAACAAGCAATGGAATAGCTTCAATTCAAGGAGACTATGTAGTAGCTAAAATGTGTAACCTTACAGCAGTAAGGGAGGCAAGAAAAATGAGAAACGTGACCTTGGTACATGGAGAAGTCAGTCTTACGGATACTGAACAAGTGTTGATTTGAGATAGGGGGACAGTGGTTGTAGGAAAATCAATTCCAGTGAATGTTAAAGAGAAGTTGGGAAGTTTAATGGCCAAATATAAATGTTAAAGGGAAGTTGGGAAGTTTCATGGAGTACCTCGGATCTCACGGGGGTACCTTCGAGGTTGACCGTTCATAATCTTAATATTAACCCAGCAGTTAAGCCAATTAAGCAAAAAAGAAGGATATTTGCACCCAAAAGGGTGGAGGCCATCAAAGAAGAAGTGGAGAAATGGCTAAAAGCATAAGTAATTGAAGAAGTATTATATCCGGATTGGTTGGCTAATCCAGTAATGGTCCTGAAACATGATGGAACTTAGCGAATGTGCATTGATTTTACCTACTTGAACAAGTGTTGCCCTAAAGATAGTTACCTCTTACCACCCATTAACAAGTTGGTGGAAGCCATTGCAGGGTATTAGGTGTTGTCTTTCTCTGATGCTTACAAGGGATATCACCAGATATTGATAGTTGAGGAAGATAAGGAAAAGACTTCATTTATAACTGATCTGGGCACGTATTGTTATAAGAAGATGTCGTTTGGTTTGAAGATTGCGGGGGCAACTTATCAAAGGTTGGTAGATAAATTGTTCAGAAAATGGATTGTCAAAAATATGGAAATATACGTGGATGATATGGTGGTGAAAAGCAAGGGTTATGATGAATTCTTAACAGATTTGAAGGAAACCTTTGAGGGACTTAGAGGTGTAAATTTGAAATTAAACCCAGCCAAATGTGTGATTGGATAAGGAGATGGAAAATTCTTTGGATTCATGGTATCTGAGAGGGGCATTAATGTAAATCTAGAGAAGGTTAAAGCTTTGATGAGGATGAATATTCCACAGAATTTGAAGGATGTGCAAAAGCTTACTAGGTCCTTGGCAATTTTGAGTCGATTTCTTTCGAAGGGGGCTGAAAAACATTTACCATTTTTCGATGTGCTCCGAAGAGGAAAGAAGTTCGAGTGTGCAGACAAATAAGAAGAAGCATTCCAGCAACTAAAAGAACACCTTCGAGTATTTCCAACCTTTATGAAACTAGAAAAATATGAGGAAACGTTCTTATATATATATGCTTCATCGTTGACCATTAGTGCAGTGCTTGTGAAGGAAAAGTAAAAACAATAGTATCACATATATTTTGTGAGTCGATCTTTGCAGGGGCCGGAAACAAGGTATATAGCTCTCGAGCGGTTGATTCTGGCATTGGTACATGCTGAACAAAGGTTGCAACCTTATTTCCAGGGATATACCATTATATTGCTTACCAATCACCCTCTTAGGCAAATCTTCTTAAAGCCAGAAGAGTCGGGAAGGATGATGAAATGGGTTGTGGAGTTAGGGGAACATGATATACAGTTTCATCCCAGAACTACAATAAAGGGATGCGCTTTAGTAGGTTTCATAGGGGAAACAACAAAACCTATCTAACTCGAGGAGGATACTTAAAAGAAGGAAGTTTGGAAATTGTACGTTGATTGTTCTTCACACTCAGGAGGAAGTGGATCAGGAGTGATACTCACCAACCCCAAGGGTAAAAAGTACCCATATCCATTACATTTTGTGTTCAAGGCCACAAACAATAAGGTTGATTACTGGACTGCGATTAGCTATAGAGTTAAAGGTGGAATACCTGGAAATCTACAGTGATTCTCAGATTGTGGTCCATCAAGTTAATGGAGAGTCTGAGGCTAGAGAACATAATATACAGAGGTATTTGGAGAGGACGAAACCTTTGTTAAGAAATTTTAAGACTTACGTCTTGAAACAGGTTCTGAGAGAAGAGAATCATAAAGCATATGCTTTGAGTAAATTGGCTTTGTAAGACTTAGGGGCTAAACCACAAGAAAAGTTGCTCATCGAAACTTTGTACAGTCAAAGTTTCAAGGAGCATGTGTTAATGGTTGTTAAGGAAGAAAACGCCTAGATAACGCCTATAGTGATTTATCTTCGAGATCGAAGCAAGAAAATTAAGGTTGAAAGCACCAAAGTATGTGTTACAGGATGGAATTCTATACAGATAGGGGCATTTCCAACCATTTCTTCGATGCATCACCCCCTATGAAGTAGATTATTTGATCAGGGAAGTTCCTGAAGGAATATGTGGTAGCCACCGAGTAGAAAGATCTATGTCAAGAAGACTTATTCGAGCAGGGTATTACTGGCCGATGATGTTTGATGATGCTAACAAGTACATACAAGCCTACCATCAGTGTCAAAAGCATGCACCCCTTAAGCATATCCCTCAAAAGGAAATGATGAACATACACAACTCATAGTCATTAGACAAATGGGGAATCGATCTGGTTGAACCATTCCCAGAGGCTCCTGGAAAGTTCAAGTATATGATTGTGGTTATTGACTATTTTACAAAGTGGGTAGAAGTAAAGCCTCTTACTAACATGACAGGGAAGTCAGTAATTGCATTCTGTTGGAAGAACCTTATATGCCATTTTGGAGTCCCAAGAACCATAATAACAGATAATGAGAAACAGCTTGCTCATGATCCTTTTAAAATATGGTGTGAGGAATACAAGATAAAGCAGAAAGTAACAATTGTGTATCATCCCCAAGCAAATGGTTAAGTGGAAGTGACAAACCGTACAACCGTGAATAGAATCAGGCAAGACTCGAGGGGGCTGGAGGAAATTGGATGTGCGAATTGCTAAGCATCTTGTGGCCTTATAGGACAGTTGAGTCTTCTGCCACAGGGGAACCACCTTACATCTTAGTCTATGGCTCTGAAGCTATGATTCCAGTGGAGATAAGAGTGCCGAGCCTAAGAATAATAGTGGCATCTGAGGAAAGATTTAACAATGAAAATTGGTGTTTAGATATCAATATGGTGGAGGAAACTCGAGAGTTGGCATCCATCCACGAGGCTAAGGTAAAAAAGAAAAGTTAAAATGCTATTATGATCAAAGAGTCAAGAAAGTCCAATTCAACCCTAGGGACTTGGTAATGAGAAAAAATGAGAAGATTCATCATGAACACCCGAGGTAAAACTAGCTGCTAATTGGGGTTATAAGGTAGTGAAAGTATATTCCGGAGGTCGCTATGTTCTCAAGACGATGGATGGTGCTCAGATCCTGAGAAGATGGAATGTCACTACTCTGTAGAGGTACCATCAGCTCTGTTAAGCGGCACTCTTGCAACAATTCCCGCTAAGGCTATTGAATCGAGTGAATAGCTGACAAGCGGCACTCTTGTAACTATTCCGGCTAAGGCTGATGAACGCACTCTTGTAACAATTCTAGCTAAGGCTGATGAGTCAAGTGAAAAGCTGATAAGCGGCACTCTTGTAACAATTCCAACTAAGGCTGATGAATCGAGTGAAAAGATGATAAGCGGTAAACTTGTAACAATTCCATCTAAGGCTGATGAGTCGAGTGAAAAGCTGATAAGCGGCACTCTTGTAACAATTTTAGCTAAGGCTGATAAGTAGAGTGAAAAGCTGATAAGTAGAGTGAAAAGTTGATAAGTGGCACTCTTGTAATAATTCCAGCTAAGGCTGATGAACCGAGTGAAAAGTTGATAAGCGGCACTCTTATAATACCCTTGAAATCTCGATTGTCAATCTAGTAGAACCATTCTTGCAGGATGTAGGTGGAAACACCAAACCTGGGCAAAATCTCTCGTGTTCTTGCATTCTTTAATTTTCTTTAATCTTATCTATTGTTGAAGTCTCATCGTTGGTCGCTTCCATGCATTATATACTCAGCAACAATAGATTCAACTAACGAGGGATCTTCATCAACAACTGTGTCTTCCTTTTCTGGACCCACATTCAATCTTGAAATCTCATCCAAAGCTACTTTGTGAAGTTGTACAATCTCCTCCACCCGGGACTTAAACTTATAAACTTCACTTCGGCTAGCTATGGGACGGCCTTTGAGGATAGGCAACCTATTGGCATCAGTAAGACATCTCTTTAAGGATCCAAACTTACTGATTATATGATGCACTGTTTCTTGATAATCCATATTAGATGGATCAAAACTTTCAACAACCACGAGGGGTACAACGCTATTATACTTCTATTGCTCAAGGTTCTTCGGAAGATCCTTAAATCCCGAATGTTCACCACTTTGCCAAGCCCTTGGTTCTTTCTTCATGGAATCTAGTTCCTTCTTGATGGAGTCCAGTGCCTCAGTCAGGTCAGAGGCATCCTTCATCAAATTCCCCTTAGTGGTCTCAAGCTCTTCTTGAGTCTTGGTAAAATCCTTGCAAATGAGCCGAAGGGAACTTTGCAATGCGTTTAGCTACAAAGATAAAAGATAGACATAAAATTAAAAGGGGTAAATGATTGTTTATAATAGAAACTGAAAAGTAAATTAAGAAGCCAAAAAGGGAACTTACGTATCATTCCCTACCCTACAAGACCCCTCCTTAACTTGAGCCTCCACATTAGATCAAGCCTCAGTCTCATACTGCTTAGCTTCTTCGGTGGCGTCGGGATTAGCACAAATCTTCTCAATAGAGTAAAACCTACCAGAGGACTTTAGAAGATTAAGGATAGAAAATCTCATATTGCCTTGGTAAACGACTTCATCCCACCCTTAATTTATAGCTTCAATGCAATCTGAATTGATGAGATCCTTTAAAAGCTTGAACTCATCATTAGATAGAGACGAGGCCATCTTAGTAAAAAATGACTTCATCAATTAAGATAGTGTGCCCAACGCCATTGGCCATGTAGAGGAGATCAACAAAGAGATAAAAAAAGCTCTCAACTTTGCAGGAACTTATCTTTAAAAGCTTCCAGTAGGAGAGCTTGAGACTTAGTATTTCGGGCTTCCTTAGCATCCCGCTTAAGAGTATCTTTCTCGAGGACAATTTGCCTATTTTCAGCCTCGAGGTCGATGATTTTCCTCTTCAAGGCCTAGAGTTCCTTCTTCAGCGAGTTAATCTTGATATTCTTTTCTTCTTGAAGTGTGGCATAGCGGGAACCTAGGCCTTATAGGAGGGAGGAGAGAAAGGAGGACTCCAGTTGAAAATCTTGAACCACCTGAGAGGTGATAAGATGGTTAGAAAAATCAAAGACATGTGATGTGTCCATTTTATGTGCATATTTTGGGACTTTTTGGATCACTTTTGCGCTCTTTTGTCAACTATAGCTTGTGGTTTGCCTTGAAATTCTTTTAGGAGAGGTAAGATCGACTTTTGCTCTCTTTTAACCTTTTGAAGTTGATTTTGTGTGACAAAGAAATAACATCAAGACTTGAAGACCGAAGGCCGTTGAAGATCACCTTTTGAAGACTTGCTTTGAAGATTTAAAGACTTGAAGAATGGGAAAAAATTGAAGTAATGAGGATAATTTGAACCAAGAAGGAAAAGAATTTAGGATTGTTAGTTGCAGTCTTTGCTACAGGCGAAGATTAGTTCATGCGTCGCGAACTTTGGGTGGCCAGAAATCTTCTTTGCCTTTTTTGTACTATAAATACTAAATCTTGTCCTCTTTCTCCATTCTCTTCTTCCTTCCTGCGCTTTTCTAAGTTCAAAACCCTAGTTTTCCTTTATTTCTTTTATAGTTTTTGTAGGTTAATCATGTCTTTTCATTATCTATGTTAGTTTAATCTTGGGAGCAATTTATTAAGACTTCCAAACACATGTCTTGAGAACTCTATCTATCTATTTATTGATTTTTCTATTGTGTATTTATTGAGCTTTGAATGTGAATTTTTAATGACATTAATGTTGTTGGAAGTTTGAGTAATTGAATCGCTTGTATGATTACTTGTTAGGGTTGGCAGAAAGTAGCCAATTTTCCCTTCTTTTAATATGGAATCCAAGAGCATGAGTTAGAGCTTTTAAATGATGTTGATGTGTTGATAATTGCTAGATTAATGTGATAATGTCAAACTCTTTGTCATGTTTGGTTATTGTGGCAAATAGGATAGGTCTATGAGTGTTGAACATTCTTGAATAATCTTATGTAAATGCATGAATTGGTTAAATGCTTAGACATGGTGTAGTGTTTATAAGTGTTGCCAAGCTTGTTGATTCTTCAAGCTCAATGCCATCAATGGGATCCTTTTAGTCGTGTTTTGACTAAGGGAGTCATTGGTGAGGTTTGACAGGAGATGTCGAGTTCACTCTTGCAAACTAATATCTAATAAGGATAGAAGATTTATCTTCACAACAAGTAGTTAAAGTAATGAGTAGATTGTTTCACTCGTTCTTGAAGCTTTTGTTATTTAGTATTCATGTGTTCTTGATACTATGTTTTAATTAATTTATGCCATGAGTTGTTTGAGAATAGGAAGTGTTTGTATGATTGAAGTGTTAAGGTATTAGGAAAGTGACAAATTCATTAGGTCTTTGGCATGAAAATCCTAGAACATGAACTTAAAATTTCTCGTGCATAATGTGTTGTGATTCTTGCTAGATAAGTATGTAATGTGGATTTTTCTCATATTTATCCTATAGGTGAATTTTGAATGTTTTTTGTTCTAGGTTTAGCCTAATGAATGCTATGTTTGGTTAAATGGCTATGTCTTTGGTAGAAGGCTTGTTGTTATCAAATATATGGTCCTTCATGTGAAATGTTGTTGATGAAATGCCTCTATGGTGTGGTTTTCTTAGAGTGATCGTCAACAAGGTTTGCAAATGGTCATTGTTTATCTTTGCAAATTACTATTAAGAAGGAATGAATGTTGATCTTCGAATGGGAAGTGATAACATTCCCCATAGGTAACAAATGTGATATAATGTGTGAATGGTTCAATGATCTACATTTGGTTTGGAAGTGGATGTCAATTGCCCCCAAGACTTTGTCTTTTGTAGTTTTTACCCCTTTTTCTTAGTTTTCTTGATGATTAGCATAGTTAGTAACTTTGCTAGTTAGTTTGTCTCTTACTTTCATAACTTAGGACCAAAACCAACCCCCACCCCCATTTACTTTCTTTTATATCTATATATATTTACTAATAGCATAATATCGGCCCTATATGTTTAAACGCTTAAGAAAATTCCTCTTCTTCGTGGATGACCCCAACTTGCCATTATCTACTTAGTTTTAGATAGGGAGAATTTATGGCTTATAAATTTAACTTTGAGAGGTACGGCGATGACCTCCCAAATTTTGGCATCACTGCCGGGGAAGAGGCATTTATTTTTAAGTGTTTGGGCATATTTGGTTGCATATTAGCTAGTTGTTTTTATTTTCCACTTCTTGGTGGTTTTTTGTCCGAAGTAGGTATTTCTTGAGTTCTTGGTGAATTTTTATCGAGAATCCTTGAAATATGATTCCAGACTTTTGATTTAAAAAAATGGATCGTCTCACCTTGAGGAAACTCATGTTGAGATGAGAGGCTCAACAAGCAAGGTTTTGTAGGATGTGTCATTCCGCCCATCCTACCGAGTCTTGCTATTTGTTTACAGAGGAGCACTATGAGGAGGAAAGAACCCTTGGTTTCCAAAACTAAGGGTATTAATAAGAGTGCTACCATGAGGTAGGAAATGTTGGTTTTCAATAGCAAGAAACCCAAGGATGGTATCCATACCACAATTCTTATAATTCCAAATGAAGTGGTAATCCAGATTGGTGATATGAGAATGAGCTGGAAAACCAACTATTCAAGAAAAATAGTTGACTATCACCACCTTATACCATACCCCAAAACCAAGCCCAACAAGGAAGTTCAAGTTTAACACGTGAGGAAGTCATTAATGCAATAGCAAACTTGAACAACTTGACCAGTGAGGAACTAGACACTCGGTTCTCCTCTAGTGTTGAGGCTATTGAGAGGCATGCAAGGAGTATATTGGAAGAGTTGGCCCAAATGGAAGCTCGTGATTCCAAAAATGCACCATCCCAAGTTGAACTCAAGGATTCGGTGAGTGAGGTCACTATCGGAAATGAACTTGAGTTCGAAGAGGATGAGGAGTTGGTTATTGAGGATGAAAAAAATGGAGGAAGAGGTGATTGTGCTACATTCATTAGCATTGTCACCCCTACCCCCACCTTGTGAGCTAACTCCACCATTTTCGAAAGTTTTGAGGGAGATAAGAGAGGAGCCAAAAGACAATCCCAAGCCTCCTAACCACCCAACTCCCTTTAAACCATCTCCACCTCCACAAAACTTTTCTCTTGAAATTTTTGTACTCCCACCTCTCTATTTTTTAATACTCATGGCCAAAGGGTTCAAGCTTTCACCATATGGAAAACATTACATGTCGATGACCTGAAACATACGAAGCTAAGTCGTGCCGACGACGTAAATAACTTTGGCTTTTATTTTTGTTTTTGTTGATTATTTTTGTTATTTTTCCTTGTTCTTTTTACGGTGTATTTTTCCATGATTTTGTAGCAATTCGAAGAGCTTGGAGCTGGATTGATAAAGGGAGAAAAGCTCAGACAAAGGAAGGAAAAGCTTGGACATTTGGTGAATTCAAAATCTTTGTAAGTGTTGGGAAAGCTCATAGTTCGCGAGGGGCGAATAAGTCTTTGCGCGTCGCAAAATATGGACAGAATATTGTGGGGAAATCAGAAATATGGGCAGAATATTGAGCTTTTAGATCCTCCAATGCGCGAGGGGCAAACAAATCTTCTCCCGTTGCAAACCTTGTTCGCGCGACGCGGAGGTTTCTTTGCCCGTCGCGACGCAATCAGAAACTTTGAGAAAAAATTGAGGTTTCAGGTCTAGCTATGTGCGCATCGTGAACAAATGTTTGCCTTCGCGAAGCTTGTTTGCGCGTTACGAAGACTGACCAGAGCAGATTAAAAATGGGCAGCACCCATTTTTCTTCTCATAACTTCCTTCCTCTTTACCAAATACTCCCAAGAACCACCACACCTCCACTCTTTTCTCCACCATCTTACATATATAGACATGGATATTCTTGCATATTCATGATGCACTTGTTGATTGTAGTGTGTCAACTACATCATTGTGATCTTGATCTCTATGTTCTATAATGATGCTTGGATACTTGTCGATATATGTTAGATATTTTCATTGGATAATTTCAGAGTGGTGATTGCATGAGGCATTGGTTGCTCTTTGAGAATACTATGGTTATTAACTTTTGATGCTAAACCTAGTATTACAAATCCTTATGTACTCGTGAGTTTGATGTTGTTCTCTGTGGTGTTAGTCTTGATCAAACGGTGCCAATGAGACAATGTTTTGCTCGAGGGGTGAGTTCTTCTACGACACTTTTGCTCCCTCCTCCGGCTTGAAAACCAATTTTGGGACCGATTCTATACAAATACATGGGATTGCGCCGTATCACCCGATGACTATGCGGAGAAATGGGAGTCATTCTACCTCTTACCTTGAGTTTTATTTTTCTTGCCTTACATGTTTACATTGAGGGAAATATAATGTTTTAAGTGCAGGGAAGGGTTAGAGGACTCACATGCATGCTAGCTTGATTTGGAATGTTTTTGCTACTTTTGAATTGAAAAACATGAGAAAAAGGAAGAAAAATTTGGAAACAAAAAATAGAAAATCAAAAAGAGAGGCAAAAACATTATAGGAAAAAACCCTAAACTGTTAACCCTAAACCCAAATAGGTCAAAAACCCCAAAGGGAGACCTAGGAAAATATGAGAGGCTAAATGTGCAAAACAAATTGAGACGTGAGCCAAAGAAACATAATGTGTGGCGAGGATGAAAACCCGAAAGGGCTCCTAGGAAAAATGAGAGAGATAGATAGAAAAGAAAAAAAAATGCTATGATTTCACTCATTTCCCGGCATTGGAGTCATAAGGTTGTGGTTGCCATATGGATGGATTGGGTAGCTCAACATTTTGAGACCTCATGGGATTGGGAAATTTAGTGGGAAAAACAAAGTTTTGAAATTCTTAATTGTTGATATACGTCGTTTTTAGGATGATATATTGGTATAAAGTGAAGTATGTGTTTGAACTTCATGCATTCTTTTGGCTTCACTTTGTGCCATTGGATTTGGGATTGTCAATTCGGGACTTAGAAATGTTTTTTATGGATATCAATGAATTGATCGGTTGGTATGGTTTAGGTAGATTTAGGAATGGGGGTTGTGGGTGAATTCCCATTTGATCTTAACTTTGGGATGTGTGATATTGAGAGTTTTGTAAGGTATTGATTTGTGGAATAGTAGTTTAGGATGTGGATACATGAACCTCTTTGTGTGTGCTTGAATCTTTTCTTACTCAAGGCCGAGTAAGGTTTAAGTGAGGGGAGGTTTGATATGTCCATTTTATGTGCATATTTTGGGACTTTTTGGGATCACTTTTACGCTCTTTTGTCAACTAGAGCTTGTGTTTTGACTTGAAATTCTCTTAGGAGAGGTAAGAGCGACTTCTGCGCTCTTTTACCTTTTCTAAGTGGATTTTGTGTGACAAGGAAATAACATCAAGACTTGAAGACTGGAGACCGTTAAAAATCAGGTAAACGACTTCATCCCACCCTTGATTTATAGCTTCAACCCCATCTGAATTGATGAGATCCTTTAAAAGCTTGATCTCGTCATTAGATAGAGATGAGGCCATCTTAGGCAAAATGACTTCTTCAATTAAGATAGTGCACCCAACTCCACTGGTCATGTAGAGGAGATCAATGAAGAGAGAAAAAAAGTCTCTCAACTTTGCAGGATCTTATCTTTAAAAGCTTCCAGTAGGAGAGCTTGAGACTCGGGATTTTGGGCTTCCTTAGCGTCCCACTCAAGAGCATCTTTCTTGAGGAAAATTTTCCTATTGTCAGCCTCAAGGTCGATAATTTTCTTCTACAAGGCCTAGAGTTCCTTCTTCAGTGAGTCAATCTCAATATTCTTTTCTTCTTGAAGCATGGCATAATGGAAACCTAGGCCTTATTGGAGGGAGGAGAGAGAGGAGGACGCCATTTGAAAATCTTGAACCATCTGAGAGGTGATAATATGGTTGGAAAAATCAAATAAGACATGTAAAAAAGCTTAGAAATTTGGATCCTCAGCAAAAGTCCCAAGAAAATTTGTTCCTAGCACTGAAGAGTTAGAGGGCTGGCAAGAATGTTAATCCCATAAAAAGGGACTTGAGTAGAAGGCACTTGTGGATCCTTTTCCTAAGAACCCTTTTTTGCGGGACTCCTTGGAAGAAAGACCACCCTCGGGTTTTCGTTTCACTGGCGTTACCTCAGAAGTTGTGGTTTTGTGAGGGGAAAGGGGAATAACTTTTGAGGGATTACTATTTCCCCGTATCTTGATCATAGTTGAACCTAAATCCCTACCCACTAAAACTAATAAAGAGAAAACCATAAAGGGAAAAAGGACATAGTGGTACAAGAATAGAAATAAAGCATTAAGAAACCTTCAAGGACTTTTGAAAACTCAGAGTTCTCAAGTGATATTTCGAGGGGGGAGCTCTCAAGTGAGTCGTTCAAAAGGAGATTGGGATTTTTCTTTCTCTTCAACAACCCTCTTTCTCTTCTTGCCCACTTTAAGCTCACCCTCGGGAGTCAAGTGTTGCAACCTCAAAAATTTCCTATTCTTTGCTTGCTCATAGATATACTTGTTATAAACTTCACATGGCCAAATTTGGCCATCAACCAAGCCATCCTGGTTGGAGAAAGCACCATAAGAAAGGCATAAGGCCAATAGACAGTCCTGATCACTCTCGAGATGGACAACACAAATAAACTTTTCTTCCAACTGGGCCTCGACTGTAACATCCGAATTCTATTGGAGGGCTTCATATCTGGTGCAGTTGAAAGTCAGCCCCTTCTTTCTATCTCTCCACTTACCTAAATTATTGGGGATGGTAAAAAACTTTTGTTTCCTCTTCCTATTAGAAAGTGTGATGATATTTTTAGAGGATTTGTCGCTAAAGGTCACGCTAAACAGAGAAGGAAACAACTTATACTCGATCTCGATCTCGAGTTTATGACAATAAATCATGAATAACATGATGGTCACTACTACATTTGGATGGACTTGAGCAAGGCTCACTTGAAAATCCCTAAGAAGCCTTGAGAATCTCAGAGGAAAAGGGAAACATAGCCCTGACCAAAGATGTTTCAAATATATGACTGACCTTCCCTTGGGAGGATTTTTAGGGGATCCCGCCATTCCCAATAACTGAAAATCAACGTTGGGAGGGTCCCTTTGACTAGAAAGCAGTGACAGTAAGATTTGTGAAACTGACCAGGACCCCTCGGAGACCAGGGGCTCTCGAATTTCTTCTTCATCACCCTCAAGGGTAGGGGATGTTTCCTTATGGACACTCTCTCCTTCCCCTTCAGGTGCCCTAGAGGAATTCTCCCCTTGACAAAAAGAGGTGCTAAACTAGATATCCTAGAGATGGGATGGCCTTTGAATATATGCTTTCCCCATACATGTGGGCCAAACACAAGGGTATCCCTCACGAGGCATGTCAGTAATTGGAATATAGTCAGTATGACCATGATCGTCGACAGTTGTGTCAGAATCTCGGTAAGAATGTTTGGAATCGCTAAGCTCAGTGCCAGAATTTACCTTTTACGGTGACTCAATTTCAAGCCTCCCTAACCTAACCTCACTGATGCGCCTCATCTCAGTACATTCCTCACCAAAGATAGCCATTATGAAAGGAAAATGGAAAGAGCAAGGATGACAGTCAAGAAAACTTACTTGTAAAGGAAGAAAAGATGAATGGGAGTCAGGGAATGGATGAGGAGTAGAACACTGAGAAAACCCTCTAAAAATAACTGAAAATAAAGTGAAGAGAAGTGGGGGAAGTGGGTAGTTAAGAAGCCTAAAAAGGCGGCCAGAAAATGATTTCCTTAGGAAAACTAAAAATTTGAAGAGGCGTGAGAATATGGTCATACCTTTTTAGAAACTACTGATGCTCACGTGCTTGTCCACACAACCAGCTGGGACGCATGTCCCTTCAAATTCTATAAAAATTAGGAATAAGAAAACTAAACACACTTCGAGGCTCGAGATAATGAGCCAAGGGTATCACGAATCCAAGGATTCAAGACCCTTGGATTTGATATATCGAAAGGTCTTCAATAACAAGGGTATCACGAATCTGAGGATTCATGACCCTTGGATTTGATATCTCAAAGAACTATACTGAAGCTTCGTAGCCTCGAGGGTATCTTAAGTTTTATGGGGGCTCTTGATGATGGTTTAACCTAGTGAAGGCCCAAAGAGCATATTGGGCCTATTTTGGCCCAATAAAGGTTTTAGAAGAAGAAATATTTAGCGGCCGCATTTAGTGCTAATTAAGAGTTAATTGGAGACAGAAGTTGTACAGTATAAATAACAGGTACGTATTCATTATTAGTATTCACTTTTTGATACGGTATTTGAATACATCGTTGACTTAAGCATCAAAGAGTTTTCCCCTGGGACCTCCTGGGCTTGTTGCTTTGCAGATCATGATCGAAGCACACATCGGAGCAGCTTGATTGGATCACAGATGCATTGGTAAGTAATTAAGGAAACAATAAAAAAATACCCATGATTGATGATAAAATAAAACCCAAAAAAGAAAGAAATACTTGGTGTAGTATTTTTTCAAATTACGAGGAAAATGACTGAAATACCACTAGGTGATAATTGAAATTGTATCCAAACAAAATAAAAGAATCCTAGTAAGAGTGTTCTTGGGATGATAAAAATATTGATAATTAGAAAAAGTAATTCAAAACATAGTCGTTTAAATAGTTTTTTTGAAAAAATGATAAAAATACCCCTGATTCATAAAAAAATCAACCAAAAGTGAAGAATCCTTATTACAGGGTGCTTTAAGATAAAGGAGAAAATGATAGAAAGACCCTTAGTTGATAGTAAAAACGAAACAAAACAAAAATAAAATAAAATTCTTATAATGGTGTGCTTTGTGACTCTGAAGGAAACTATATAGATTCTATAATATAATAATTCTTAGAAAGATTTCTAAATGACGTAATTTAAGTGATTAATGAGACAATGAAAAAATACCCATGATTGTTGATAAAATAAAACCCTAAAAAGAAACTAATCCTTGTTGTAGTGTTTTTTTGGATTATGGGGGAAATGACCAAAATAACCCTAGGTGATAATTTAAAATGACCAAAATACCCCTAGTTAACAACTTCAGATTCCATCGAAAACTGTGTTATTAAATGCAAATAGAGTTAATGATTAATGACATCCCTCAAAAACTTACACTCCCTATGTACTATTACACAGTTTTCGATGGATTTGCATTTAATAAATACAGTTTCCGATGGAATCTGAAGTTGTTAACGAGTGCCCATGGGCACGAGTGCCCTAGCTAGAGTGTGCTTTGGGATGATAAAAATATAGAAAATTCTCAAAATAGAATTTAAAACAACGTCGTTAATATTAATTTAAAGAAACTGATTAATAATAGAAGAAGAAATCAATCAAAAGTGAAGAATCCTTATTGTAGTGTGCTTTGGGATAAATGAGAAAATGATAGAAAGGCCCTTGGTTTATAATAAAAATTAAACCAAACAAAAACAAATAATTCTTATTATAGTGTGTTGTGTGACTGTGAAGGAAAATATATGGATTCTAGAAATATAAAATTCTCAAAAAAATTCTAAATGGCGTAAGTAAGTAAGGAAACAATGATAAAAATACTCATGATTGATAACAAAATAAAACCCAAAAAAGAAAGGAATACTTGTTGTAGTGTTTTTTAAGATTAATGGAAAAATGATCAAATTACCCCTAGGTGATAACCAGAATTGAATCCAAACAAAATCAAAGAATCCTAGTAAGAGTGTGCTTTGGGATTATTAGAATATGGAGAATTCTAAAAAATCATTCAGAACGAAGTCGTTTAAATTTTTTTTTTAAATGACAAAGATACCCTGATTGATGAAAAAGAAAAAAATCAACCAAAAGCAAAGGATCCCTATTACAGTGTGCTTTTGGATAAAGGATAAAATGATAGAAATTCCCTTAGTTAATAATAAAAATGAAACCAAACAAAAGAAAATAATTCTTATTATAGAGTGTTTTGTGAATATGAAGTGAAATATATGGATTCTAGAAATATGAAAAAATCTCAAAAATATTTCTAAACAACGTAATTTAAGTAATTGAGGAGACTCTGAAAAAAAATACCCATGATTGATGATAAAATTAAATCCAAAAAAGAAAGGAATCCTTGTTGTAATTTTTTTTGGTTTACTAAAAAAATACCGAAATACCTAGAGGGACTAATAAAAATTGAATACAAATAAAAGATAAGAATCCTAGTAAGAGTGTGCTTTGGTATCATAAAAATATGGATAATTCTAAAAAATAATTCTAAACAAAGTCGTTTAATTTTTTTAAATGATAAAAATACTCCTGATTGTTAAAAATAAAATCAACCAAAAGCGAATGATCCTTATTATATTGTGCTTTGGGATAAGAGTAAGATGATATAAATGCTCTTAGTTGATAGTAAAAAAAAAACCAAACAAAAGTAAAGAATTCTTGTTATAGTGTGTTTTGTGAATATGAAAAGAAATATATGGATTCTAGAAATATGAAAATACCCAAATATATTTCTAACTGACGTAATTTAATAATTAAGGAAGCGATGATAAAGATACCTATATTGTTGATAAAATAAAACCCAAAAAAGAAAGGAATCCTTGTTGTAGTGTTTTTGGATTACAGGAAAAATGACCAAAATACCCCTAGGTGATAATAAAAAATGAATACAAAATAAACAAAGAATCCTAGTTAGAGTGTTCTTTGGGATGGCCAAAATATGGAGAATTATAAACAATAATTAAAAAAATCGTTAGAATAATTTTTTAAAAATGAAAAACAAAATACCCCTAATTGATTAAAAAGAAAAAATCAACCAAAAGTAAAGGATCCTTATTACAATGTGCTTTGGGATAAAGGAGAAAATGATAGGAATTCCCTTAGTTGATAATAAAAATGAAACTGAAAAAAAAAAGCAAAGAATTCTTATTATAGTGTGCTTTGTGACTATGAAGGAAATTTATGGATTCTAGAAAAATATAAAAATTTTCAAAAATAATTTTAAATAACGTAATTTAAGTAATTAAGGAGAAAATGATAAAATACCCAAGATTATTGATAAAATAAAACCCTAAAAAGAAAGGAATCCTTGTTATAATTCTTTTTGGATTATGGGAAAATGACAAAAACATCCCTAGGTGATAGTAAAAAAATTAATACAAACAAAAGCAAAGAATCCTAGTAACAGTGTGCTTTGGGATGATAAAAATATGGAGAATTGTAAAAAAGAAAAGTTCAAAATGACGCCGTGTAAATAAATTTTGAGAAATTGACAAAAATATCCCTTTTTGATAATAAAAGAATAAATCAACCGAAAGTGAAGAATCCTTATGTAGTGTGATTTGGGATAGATGATAAAATGATATAAATGGCCATAGTTGATTATAAGAACGAAACCAAACAAAAGCAAGAATTCTTATTATAGTGTGTTATGTGAATATGAAGTGAAATATATGGATTCTAAAAATATAAAAATTCTCAAAAATATTTCTAAACAACGTATTTTAAGTAATTAAGGAAACAAAGATAAAAATACCCATGATTGATGATAAAATGAAACCCAAAAAAGAATGGAATCCTTGTTGTAGTCTTTTTTGGACTACGGGAAAAATGACCAAAATACCTCAAGGTGATAGTTAAAAATGAATATAAACAAAAGCAAAGAATACTATCGCTTAAAAATAATTCAAAACAAAGTCATTTGAATGATTTTTCACAAAATGACCAAAAAACCCCTAACTAATTAAAGAGAAAAAATCCACCAAAACAAAAGATCCTTATTACAATGTGGTTTGGGATAAAGGAGAAAAGGATAGGAATTCCCTTAGTTGACAAGAAAAACGAAACTAAACAAAAGCAAAGAATTCTTAATATAATGAGCTTTGCGACTATGAAGGAAACATATGTATTCTAGAAATATTAAAATTTTCAAAAATATTTCTAAATGACGTAAGTTAAGTAATTAAGGGGACAATGATAAAAAATGCCCAAGATTGTGGATAAAATAAAACACGAAAAATAAAGGAATCCTTGTTGTAGTGCTTTGTGGATTACGGGAAAAATGATAGAAACACCCCTAGGTTGTAATAAAAAATGAATACAAACAAAAGCAAAGAGTCCAAGTTAGAGTGTGCTTTGAGATGATAAAAAATATGGATAATTCTCAAAAATATTTGAATACGACGTCGTTTAAATAAATTTAGAGAAAATAACAAATATACCTCTGATTGATAATAAAAGAAGAAATGAACAAAAAATGTAGTGTGCTTTGGGATAGAGGGGAAAATGATAGAAATGTCCATAGTTGATAATATATAGAAACCAAACAAATACAAAGAATTCGTATTATAGTGTGCTTTGTGAATATGAAGTGAAATATGTTGATTCTAGAAATAGAAAGATTCTCAAAAATATTTCTAAACTATGTATATAAGTAATTACGGAAACAATGATAAACATATTTGTGATTGATGATAAAATAAAATCCAAAAAAAGAAAGGAATCCTTCTTGTGGTCTTTTTTTTGGATTACGGGAAAAATGACCAAAACAACCCTATGTGATAATAAAAAATGAATACAAACACAACCAAAGAATCCTATTTAGAGTTTACTTAGAGAATATAAAAATATTGAGAATTCTCAAAAACGTCGTTTAAATAAATTTGGAGAAAATGAAAAAAAAACCATGCTTGATAATAAAAGAAGACATCAACCAAAAGTGAAGAATCTTTAATATAGTGTGCTTTGGTTGATAGTAAACATGAAACCAACAGAAGAGAAATAATAGAAATGCAATTAGTTGATAGTAAACATGAAACCAACAGAAGTAAAGAATTCTTATTGTAGTGTGTACTATGAATATGAAATGAAATATATGAATTCGAGAAATATAAACATTGTCAAAAATATTTCTAAACGACATAATTTAAGTAATTAATAAGAAAATAATAAAAATACCCATGATTGATGATAAAATTAAACCTGAAAAAAGAAAGGTATCTTTATTGTAGTATTTTTGCGGTTTATAGGAATAATGACTGAAATACCCCTAGGGGATAATAAAAGTTAAATTAAAACAAAATCAAAGAATCCTAGTAACAGTGTGCTTAGGGATGATAAAAATATGGATAATTATAAAAAATAATTCAAAACGAAGTTGCTTAAATAATTTTTGAAAAAATGACAAAAATACCCCTAATTGATAAAAAAGGAAAAAATCAACCAAAAGCAAAGGATCCTTGCTACAGTGTGCTTTGGGATAATGGTAAGATGATAGAAATTCTCTTAGTTGATAATAAAAATGAAACCAAACAAAATTAAAGAATTCTTATTATAATGTGCTTTGTGAATATGAAGTGAAATATATGGATTCCAGAAATATAAAAAATCTCAATATATTTTTAAACGACGTAATATAAGTAATTAAGGAAGAAATGATAAAAATACCTATGATTGATGATAAAATTAAACCCAAAGAAGAAAGGAATCCTTGATGTAGTGTTTTTTCAGATTATGGGAAAATGACTGAAATACCCCTAGGTGATAATCAAAATTGTATCCAAACAAAATCAAAGAATACTAGTAAGGGTGTACTTTGGGATGATAAAAAATATGTATAATTATAAAAAAAAGAAGCCGTTTAAATAATTTTTGAAAAAATGACAAAAATACCCCTATTTGATAAAAAAGAAAAATCAACCAAAAGTGAAGGATCCTAATTAAAGTGTGCTTTGGGATAAGGGTAATGTGATAGAAATTCCCTTAGTTGATAATAAAATCGACACCAAACAAAAACAACGAATTCTTATTATAGTGTGTTTTGTGACTATGAAGGGAAGTATATGGATTCTAGAAATATTAAATTCCCAAAAATATTTCTAAATGACGTAATTTGAGTAATTAAGGAGATAATGATAAAAATACCCATGATTGTTGATATAATAAAACCCGAAAAAGAAAGGAATCCTTGTTGTAGTGGTTTTTAAATTATGGGAAAATGAACAAAATACCCCTAAGTCAAAATAAAAATGAATACAAACAAATGCATAGAATCCTAGTTAGAGTGTTCTTTGGAATAATAAAAATATGGATAATTATGAAGAGCAATTCAAAATGAAGTCTCATAAACCATTTTTGAAAAAGTGACATAAATACCCTTAAGTGATAAAAAAATCAACCAAAAGCGCGGATCCTTATTACATTGTGCTTTGGGATAAAGGAGAAAATGATAGAAATTCCCTTAACCCCAAGTACCATATAATAGATATTCTTTGCTTTGGATGGTTCTTTAAGCAGGGGTACTTTTGTTATTCTGACTTCCTCATCATGCTGAAACAACGCCGTTTTACCCTTCGTTCCTGGCCCCTGCTCCCTGTGCTTGCATTATGCAATAAACAGAGTAGGTAGCTTTGCAAATGATATTCCATCCCTCGCCTTAATCCTTCCCAGATCACCGCATACTCCTCATCGTTGGCCGCCACATTCGGGGACCTAAGGCAGCTATGGTGGATTTTATTTGGAATTTTATAGGCATGGGCATCGTCATACCTATGTTTTACCAGTGGAATCTCCTCAATCTTATCGACCCTAACACCTCTTGGGGGCACAGTCTTTCTCACTGAAGAGTGTGCCTCCTTATTGCATTTGGGAATTAATTAGCTAAGATAAAGGACACTGAATTAATATCATTATAGAGAGCAGTGAAGAAGAAGAAGAAGAAACGCCTGCATGGTGAAGAGAGCAGCGCAGAAAGAGAAAGTCTAGATTCTGTACCAGAACCTCTCAATGCCTTATGTAAATTACTAGAGTTTCATCTTGTGGGTTGTTTCATATAGGTCATCCATCAGCCGCATCTTCTTATTATTGCACTTAAATGAACAGTGTGATCTAAGAGATGTTGTGTGTTGGAATGTTGTGATTGGAATAATGGTGCAGGGAAATCAGACTCATAAAGCTCTCTGAAGATCAGGTGACTTAGTTTTTTATTAGTTGTTGGCTTTCATATTCAATAATATGAGATGAATGCTAGTTGTAAAGCAATTTGCATCTAACTTATTATCAAGGACATTATGGTTCTTATTCTAGTTTATGGTAACTTTGGTTTTATGATGCTTTGAAATTTGGTGATGGCTCCATGTTCTTTATTACACCGAGCATGTTTCAATTCCTCACCAAAGTTATAATGGTTGAAATCATGTCTAGAATCTCCATTGTTTTATAATTTTGTGTCAATATATGTCATTTATGAATTTACTCTAAAAATATTCTTACATATTAGATTATTCCCAAATTAGGTAATGTTAGTAATACCCCAATTTGGCTGATATTGGAAAGTGAAAGGGGTTGTTGGATGTATCAAAACTATCTTAGCTGCTCTGCAAAACGAGATTCAGAAGGCTGGATGACCATCTTTTGAGACATGTAGGATATGTTGGTACCTACACATTTTGTGGAGTTGGAAGGCAGCTCAAAGATTGTGCGGTTGAATTGATCGCTTCAAATATTGTAGCTTGAATTATGATTAGGCAACTGATCCTGCAACAGTTAGTACATAAAATAGCTAAACCAATTTTTGGATCCATAAATGGTGAATCTATTTAGTATCTTGTTTTGGTGCAAATATTAGTGGAGAAAGGCTATGATTTTTTTATGAAAAGGTTTTTGTCAATTATGGCTTTTGGTGTTTTCATTCAATCAAAGTAATAAGAAAACAAGTGTTTTCCATCAATCTTGGGATAGCTTGAATTGTTTCTGTCTTGTAGGTTGCCGATGCATAGGTTTTTGCTAATCTATGTCTCGCGGTGTTGATCAAGAAAATGTTTTCCTCTGGATTTCATCCTTTTCTGTGTTATTTATACAGTGAAACTGATGTTGTTCATAATTTTGGATTTTTTATTGATCACTTTGTTCTGTTGTATTGTTATGGAACCAAAAATGACATTCATGGACATCATAGGACATGGAGATTATTGATATTGACAATATATGAGCTCTGGTTACGGGTTGTTTTGAGTTCATAGGGGCATATAATGCAGCTTTTAAAGTTGAAGTTAGGGTTGAATGTATTCTAAGTTTACACTCTTGCATAATTGAATGTGCACAATGCAAGTATGATGGCCAAACATTGCATTTTTGCTTGAGAGAAAGGCTAAGGGATGCAATTTTTCTTCGAACTGATGACAATTGTTTGCATAAAATATTGTATGTTGTGGCGAAGATCATGCTATTCAGTACGAAATTCGTAGAGAAGTAGTATTCTTTTTTAAATGAGCATCTTATGTAAGTGTTCTTTCATGATTATAATGCAGGTTAGCGAGTTTGTTAATTGCTTAGTGGATGCCAAAAAAACCTGAACATATGTGTGGTTTCTGACTTGTAATTTTTTTATGCACTTCTTGAGTGAAAGATGAGTTTTTTTTTAATTTCCATACAACGTATAACTCGACTTTCACTTGGATCATTGTCTTCCATTCACTTGTTAAAATTTGATATCTCCCACGTGTTAAAAAAGTTTTAAGCAGTTATATCGTGCTTACCTATGCCTATCCTCGTACGGTATTGTCTATATGTTTTGAACAGATCAGAGGTTCTTCAAATGAAGTTTACCATTACAATGTCTTTATTGCAAAAGGCACCCAGGTCATCATTTGACTTGTTACGCAAGCAGGCAACGTGGGGTGAACTTCTTTATATCAGATTCACTCGATTAACTGATGTTTTTGCTTCAAGTTACGAGAAAATGCTGCTCGGTATATATGACAATTTATAAGTTGGAACTAGAGCTAAAACGATTAGAAGATTATGCTTTGTATATAATTGGCTCCAACAACTGCTTAAAATATCTCCAGCTTAAAGAAGGTATGTACTCCATTTAATAGCTCTACAAACGAAACTGTAATAGCTTAATCTTGATCTAACTCGCAAGTCACCCTAATTCTGTTGAAAATTCAAGAAATCTGTGTTGCCATTAAAATGACAGACAAACTTGGCAGTAGAGAAGGAGATGGCGACGATGGTGATGATTTTGTTGATCTTTTTTTTTTGAAGAGTTGTTAGCACATGAAAAAAAATGTCTTCTGGTTGGTTTTTGCTCTTATAATTTAGCCATTTTTCTTTTCAGCATTAGTTTTGCTGATGAAACTGTTCTTTTGCAGCCAGAGACATAAAAAGATTAGGCCACACTGAGTTTTGAGGACAACACTTTTGCTAACTATTTTTGTTTAATTAGTGGCATTCTGTAGATCAACCCCATAAAGCTAATGTCTTAAATGAGACTGAAGAAATGGTTGATGTTGTACTATGCCATTTTATGTCCTTTTCCCAAAGCAAAAATTGAGGCGATTTTGGTTCTTCACAATCCATACATTTTTGCTTATTTGTGAGAGATGAATGCAAGGGTATTTTCATCATTTTAGGTCTAGTAAACACCCAAACTGATGAGCCAATGTCAAAATAGTGACAAAAGGTTATAACTGCATAATTTACCATAAATTTAAGATAATTTTGACACTTCTTCATTTTACGGGGTTATATTGGCACTTTCAACCTAAAGTTAGGGTTAGAAGTGTAAAAATTTCTTAAAATTAATTAGAAATTTTAATCATCAACACCGCGCAATGCATGGAGGGACTCAACTAGTTGATGATATAAATGAAACTAAACAAAAGTAAAGAATCCCACAATTGATGATAAAATAAAAAAAATGGAAAAGAAAGGAATCTTTGTTGTAGTTTTTTTTATAATGGGAAAATGACTAAAATACCCCTAGGTGATACTCAAAACTGAATCTAAACAAAAGAAATGAATCCTAGTAAGATTGTGCTTTGGGAAGATAAAAATATGAAAAATTCTAAAAAATATTTCAAAACGAGGTCGTTTAAATAATTTTTGAAAAAATGACAAAAACACCCTGATTGATAAAAAAACACAACCAAAAGCAAACGATCATTATCACAGTGTGCTTTGGGATAAAGGAGAAAATGATAGAAATACCCTTATTTGATAATAAAAACTAAATCAAACAAAAGCAAAGAATTTTTATTATAATGTGCTTTGTGACTATGAAAGGAAATATATGAATTCTAGAAATATTAAAGTTCACAAAAATATTTCTTAATGGCGTAATTTAAGTAATTACGGAGACAATGATAAAAATACACATGATTATTGATAAAATTAAACCCAAAAAAGAAAGGAATCCTTGTTATTGTGCTTTTTGGATTACAAGAAAAAATAACCAAAACACCCCTAGGGGATAGTAAAAAATGAATACAACAAAAGCAACGAATCCTAGTTAGAGTATGCTTCGGGATGATAAAAATATGGAGAATTCTCAAAACTGATTCAAAACAACCCCGTTTGAATAAATTTGGAGAATATGACAAAAAAACACCCTTGATTGATAATAAAAGAATAAATCAACCAAAAGTAAAGAATCCTTGTTGTAGTGTGCTTTGGGATAGAGGAGAAAATGATAGAAATGCCCATAATCGATAATAAAGACTAAACCAAACAAAAGCAAAAGAAGACTCTTATTATAGGGTGATTTGTGAATATGAAGATAAATATATGAATTCTAGAAATATAAATTCTCAAAATTATTTCTAAACAACGTAATGTAAGTAATTAAGGAAACAATGATAAAAATAACCATGATTGATGATAAAATAAAACCTGAAAAAGAAAAAGAAATCCTTGTTGTAGTGTTTTTTTGGATTACAGGAACAATGACTGAAATAGCCCAAGGTGATAATCAAAAATGTATCCAAACAAAATCAAAGAATCCTAGGAAGAGTGTCCTTTGGGATGATAAAAATATGGATAATTTTTTTAAAAATTCAAAAAAAATCGTTTAAATTATTTTTGAAAAGATGACAAAAATACCCCTAATTGATAAAAAAGAAAACAAAACCAACCAAAAGCAAAGGATCCTTATTATAGTATGCTTTGGGATAATGGAGAAAATGATAGAAATGCCCTTAGTTGATAATAAAAACAAAACTAAACAAAAGTAAAACAATTCTTATTATAGTGTGTTTTGTGACTATGAAGGGAAATATATGGATTCTAGAAATATAAAAATTCAGAATAATATTTTTAAAAAACATAATTTAAGTAATTGAGGAGACAATGATAAAAGTAACCATGATTGTTGATAAAATAAAACCTGAAAAAGAAATCCTTGCTGTTGTGTTTTTTGCATTACGGGAAAAATGATTTAAATACCCGTAGGTGATAATAAAAATGAATACAAACAAAAGCAAAGAATCCTAGTTAGTGTGGGCTTTAGGATGATAAAAATATGGATAATTCTAAAAAATAATTCAAAACGAAGTCGTTTAAATAATTTATAAAAATGACAAAATATCCCTAATTGATAAAAAATATAAAAAATAAACCAAAAGCGAAGGATCCTTATTACAATGTGCTTTGGGATAAAGGAGAAAAATGATAGAAATGCCCTTTGTTGATAATAAGAATGAAACTAAACAGAAGCAAAGAATTTTTATTATAGTGTGCTTTGTGACTATGAAGGGAAATATATGGATTCTAGAAATATAAAAAAATCTCAAAAATAACTCTAAATAACATAATTTAAGTAATTTAGGAGACAATGATAAAAATACCCATGATTATTGATAAAATAAACCTAAAAAATAAAGGAATCCTTGTTGTAGTGCTTTTTGGATTCTGGGCAAAATGACTGAAATACTCCTAGGTGATAATAAAATATGAACACAAACAAAAGCAAAGAATCCTAGTTAGAGTGTGCTTTAGGATTATAAAGAATATGGAGAATTCTCAAAAGTCAGTCAAAACAATGTCGTTTAAATATATTTGGAGAAAATGACAAAAATACCCCTAATTGATAATAAAAGAATAAATCAACCAAAAGTGAAGAATCCTTATTGTAGTGTGCTTTTGGATAGAGAAGACAATGATAGAAATTCACATAGTTGATAATAAACGAAACCAAATAAAAGCAAAGAATTCTTATTACAGTGTGCTTTGTGAATATGAAGTGAAATATATGGATTCTATAAATATAAATGATATGAATCTCCTTGCGAAGACTCTATATTGCCGAATTTTGATGGTTTCTTGATTGTAACAAGGTAATCTCGCACAACTCTAACCACGGCTATGAAGATCGCTCACTAACTAGCCCGCGGGATAAGTTCACGGATTTGAAGAGTTTTGCTAACTTAATTAACCTGCAGGATTAAATAGCAATGAAATGATCGCAAGCAAGGAGTAATAACTCAATATATGAAGTATAAAATGTCAAAGGTAATTAAAATGTTGAAAATCATCCCCCATTTATAGTACATAGGCATGACCTTCAAGAATACAAATTAAACAAGGATTTGGTAATTCCTGTCAGAAACTGGAATGACTTATGACAGCTTTAAGAAGGTAAAACCATATTAAACTAAAATACCTAATTTAAATCTAAATGATGACCAAATTTATCCAAGTAAATCAATCCAATTATTGGATGAATTCTTGAAAGAATCAGTCATATCTAAACTTACCAAATCTAATTCTAATCAAATCAAAACTAAATATTCTAAACCCTAAAAAAAGGCATGGCCGAAATTAACTCTTCAACCGCCAACATGGCCGAGTTAAAGGGCCTTATTCCAAAATGAAATAAATTAAAACGATCACAGTACCTCACTAAAAAAACCCAGTGGGAAAAAGAGTATAGAATTATCCTTCTAAAACCCTAATTGAATAATAAATTAAGAAAATTATAATAAATGGTATTTTTGATATTGTATCAATAAAAATTCTCAAAAATATTTTGAAGCGATTTAATGTAACTATTTAAGAACACGGTGAAAAAATACTCATGATTGATGATGAAATAAAACCTAAAAAAGAAAGGAATCCTTGTTGTAGTGTTTTTTCGGATTACGGAAAAAATTACTGAAATTAAACTAGGTGGTGATAAAAAATGCATCCAAACAAAATCTAAAAAATCCTAGTAAGAGTGTGCTTTGGGATGATAAAAATATGGAGAATTCTTTAAAAAAAAAATTAAAATTGAAGTCATTTAAATGTTTTTGAAAAAATGGGGGAAAATACCCCTATTGATAAAAAAGAAAAAATCAACCAAAAGCGAAGGATCCTTATTACAGGGTGCTTTGGGATAGAGGAGAAAATGATATAAATGCCCTTAGTTAATAAAAACAAAACCGAAAAAAAACAAAAGCAAAAAATTCTTTAAATAGTGTGTTTTGTGACTATGAAGGGAAATATATGGATTCTAGAAATATAATAATTCTCATAAATATTTCCAAATGATGTAATTTAGGTAAAATACCTATGATTGTTGATAAAATAAAACCCTAAAAAGAAAGGAATCCTTGTTGTAGTGACTTTTGTATTATGGGAAAAATGACCAAAATACTCCTAGGTGATATAAAAATAGAGTCTCCCGAAAGGCGGTCTGTCCATAAGCTTATGGACAGGCCACTTATTTTTAACCTTATACACTGCATTTGTTAAATTACATACAAAATTTAGAATTTCTAAAAATCTTTTTTTATACCATATATTTTTATATTTTTACCTTCAAATACATATTATTACTTGTTTTAATGTATAAAATACAATATTGAAATTTTATATTAAATTATCTTATTAGTCAAATATTGGGTTGAGAGTTGACTGTGGGTGAAATACACACATTCAAAGTGTAATTATCCCGGCAATGAAACGGGGGCGCGGAAGGCCAAAGAAAAAGGCGGCAACACCATCGGTGAGATTGTAGAGTGTTGTACGGATGAATACGAGTATGACCAGTCAATCCAACATGATCGGTTGTGAAGTGGATTTGGAAGATAAAGAGGATAGAGATCTGGAACAGGAATAAGCTATTTCAATTGATAAAAAGGTTCCCGATGTTTCCCCTGTTAGAATTCAAGAAGAAATTTCTCCTAGATTATGGGTGGATGTGATCAAAAGTAATCGGTCCCAGAGTAATGGTATGGCAATTGAATTTGAACCGCCTGTTATTGTTAATGGTGAAATTGAAATTGAAATAGAGGAAAGGGATGTCAAATCTGAATTGAAGTTCTAGGAGAATGCCTTAATTATGTATGTCATAGGTAGGGATTTAACAATGAATGCAGTGAAAACCTATATGATGCGGTCCTTGAATTTTCTGAGCCTACTGATATGTATTATAATGAGAAAGGTTGTTTCATTTTTGAAATTCAAGTCTAAAGGGGATATGAAAATTGTACTGAGTAAGGGTCTATATACTATATACAACATGGTGATGTTTCTGTAGAAATGGAAGGTTAAATTAGAGCTGAAAAAGGATATGGTGAATAGACTACCAATTTAGGTGAAATTTCCAAACCTACCTCTTCATCTGTGGGGGGTAAGCAATTTAAGCAAACTAGGAAGTGCTTTGGACAAACCTTTGATGACTAATGAATGTACTGCTAACAAGTTAAGGGTATCATATGCTAGATTACATGTGGAAGTAAGCATAACTCAGAAATTGGTGGAGATGATTAATATCATGGATATTGAAGGGGGTAAGATTAAGCAGACAGTGGAGTATGAATGGAAGCCTAGTTTCTGTGATAAATGCGGTATAGGGGGGCACAGATGCAGAGAGCGGAATGTAGCACAGAATCTGGTGAAAATGGATGGTAAAGAAGGATGAGGAATAGAAAGAAAATGTAGTAGAGGATCAGGCAGTGAAAGAAGGTTTCTCTGAAGGAGTGAGAAGGCAATTAAAAGGAAAAGGCAAAGAGAGTGAGCAGATGAAGTTGACCATTCTGGGGCAGTTGAGCAGGGAGCTATATGGCAAGAGTCAGAGCAAGGCACCGGGAATTTAGATGGATCATGTAGTTATCCATGACTCTGGCTCATGTTAGTTTCTTCGAACCTAATGGGCCTAAATAAAAAAACAAAAAGAAAGGATATCAGTGCCTATCTTCTGGCCTGAATATGGATGTTGCTATATTACTTGAAACTAGAGTGAAAAAAAGAGAAGGTTGGAAGTATGAGAAGGTGTTTTGGAAACAGATGGTCTTTTGAGGATAACTATGAAAAGCACAGTAATGGCAGAATCTGGATTATGTGGGATCCAAGGAGAGTGCAGTATGTAAAACTTCTAGGTACTTGGCAGTTGGTGCATAGGGTGTTAAGAGATCAGAATGGTAGTGTAATTTCCTTTCTCACTATTGTTTATGCTTCAAATTCGAGTCAAGATCGAAGGGATCTCTGGAAGGATATTGAATCTATAAGAGATAATCTGAGTGGTGGATGGGCTTGGATGTTAATGGGTGACTATAATAATGTCCTTATAGTGAATGTTAGGATAGTAGGTAATCATATTCTTTTGAATGAATTATTTTATATGCAACTGATGATGGAAAATGTTGAACTTTTTGAATGTTATTCTAGGGGTGATTATTTCACTTGGTCAAACAAGCAGGTGGATAACATTATACTCTAGGATTGACAGGGTTTTGGAAAATGTTGAGTGGTTTCAGAAATATCTAGGTGCTACAGTGGAGAATGTTGATCCTAGAATATCTGATCATGCTCTCATTAAGTTGAGCTGGTGAAACAGGTGGAGAAAAAGAGAAAGAATATTTTTTCAGTGCATGAACTTCATTATGGAGAGTGAACAAACAAAACTGATGGGGAAGAAGAACAAGAACAAGGAGATTGTTGGTTCTGCTATGTTCAGGTAATGGCATAAATTACTTAGGCTTCAACCTAAGTTGAAAAAGTGTATGAAACAGGTGGAAGGGTTGAAAAGGAAAATTAAACAAGCAAGAACCGATCTGAGTGAAGCACACCAGAAGCTGAGTAGAGATAGAATGAACCCTTTTAAGATCCAAAGAACCTTAGACTACACAAAAGACCTGATGAAATGGGATGAGCTTGATCAAATATTGGCTAGGAAGAAAGCTAAAGCTGATTGGCTGAAATTATGTGATGGTATGCCTTTTTTCATGCCATAATTAGAGCTAAGAATGACAGAACAAACATGAACTATCCAATCTTGGATGATGGCCAAAGAGTAACTGAGCAGGCTGAATTACAGAATGAGGTGCTGAGATTCTACAGTAATTTAGTGGAGACTAAAGCAGATAAGCTGGAGGGGATAGATCTAAATGCCATGAGATCGAGAGGTACCATCAGTAGAGAAAGCTAGCTAAAGTTGATCAGGTCAGTTCAGGAAACTGAAATATGGAGTGCCTTAAATGGGATATGAGATTTGAATGCTCCATAGCTGGATGGTTATAATGCCAAACTTTTCAAACTGAATTTGGAGACAGTGAAGCATGATACAATCAGAGCAGTGATGGATTTTTTTGATAAAGGGAAACTCTATAAGACTTAAACAGTACACCAGTCACTATCATACCTAAAAATCAGAGTGTAGAAAGGTAAGTGGTTATAGAACTATTTCTTGTTGTATTACCATTTATAAGGTGATTTCCAAAATTTTAACTATTAGACTGAGTGGAGTTATTCAGGAAGTAGTTAATGATAGCCAAACTGCCTTTGTCCTGGGTAGAGATATACATTACTATGTTTTTTTGGCTTATGAGTTAGTGAGGGGGTACACTAGGAAAGGGAGTGGCCCTAGATGTATGATTAAACCGGATCTTCAAAAAGCCTATGATACAGTATATTGGTATGCTTTGGAATGTATATTAGAGCTAAGAATGGCAGAACAAACATGAACTATCTAATCTTGGATGATGGCCGAAGAGTAACTGAGCAGGCTGAATTACAGAATGAGGTGCTGAGATTCTATAGTAATTTAGTGAGGACTAAAGCAAATAAGCTGGAGGGGATAGATCTAAATTCCATGAGATCGGGAGGTACCATCAGTAGAGAAAGCAGGCTAAAGTTGATCATGCCAGTTCAGGAAACTGAAATATGGAGTGCCTTAAAGGGGATATGAGATTTGAAGGCTCCATGGCTGGATGGTTATAATGCCAAGTTTTTCAAAATGAATTTGGAGACAGTAAAGCATGATACAGTCAGAGCAATGATGGATTTTTTTGATAAAGGGAAACTCTATAAGGCTTTAAACAATTCATCAGTCACTATTATACCTAAAAATCAGAGTATAGAAAGGTAAGTGATTATAGACCTATTTCTTGTTGTACTATCATCTATAAGGTGATTTCCAAAATTTTGACTATTAGACTGAGTGGAGTTATTCAGGAAGTAGTTAATGATAGCCAAATTGCCTTTGTCCCGGTTAGAGATATACATGACTATGTTCTTTTGGCTTTTGAGTTAGTGAGAGGGTACACTAGGAAAGGGAGTGGCCCTAGATGTATGATTAAACTGGATCTTCAAAAAGCCTATGATACAGTATATTGGTATTCTTTGGAATGTATATTGAAAGAATTGGGTTTGCCACTAGCATTTGTAAGTTGGATCATGGTCGGTGTGCAATCTGTGTCATATAAGTTATTATAAATGGTGAGCCTTCTGAGTTTCTTGCAGTCAGGAGGGGGTTGAGACAGGGTGATCCCTTATCTCCCCTTTTGTTTTGTTATGGTGATGGAATACCTAAGTAGGTGCTTGCATGGACTACAACATGATAGCAGGTTCTAATTCCATGATAGATATGGTAAACTGAAAATTGTTAACTTGACTTTTGCTGATGATATCTTGATGTTTTCTAAAGGAATCGTGGAGCCAGTACAAGCTATGATGGAAATGTTCCAAAAGTTTTTGAGATCTACAGGTATGACTAACCCTGGTAAATGTAAGGTATATTTTTATGGTATGGATGATAACCAGAAAGCTACCATTTTGAGAGACACGGGGTTTACAAAGGAACTACATCCTTTTAAATACCTTGGGGTTCCCTTCGATAGTAAAAGACTCACCATTCACATCTGTCAACCATTGATAGATAAGATGACAGTGAGGATTAAACATTGGAGTTCCGGTTTATTAAGTTATGATGGTAGAATACAGTTGATTAAAAGTGTTCTATTTGGTATAACTAACTATTGGATGCAATGTTTCCTTTGCCTAAAGCTGTCTTTATGCATATAGAGGCTCTGTGTAGATCTTTCTTGTGGAGCGGGGGTGACAAGATCTCAAAGAAAGCTCCAGTGGCTTGGGATAAAATCTGCTCTGATTAGAAAAAATAGGGACTAAACATGGTAGCTTTGCAGGAGTGGAATGAGGCATGTATGGTTAAACTAATGTGGAACCTAAGCAAAAAGAAAGATAGCATGTGGGTAGGATGGATTCATTCTTACTATATGAAGGGCAAGGACATCATGGAGGTGAGTTTTCCATCTAATGTCTCATTGATTTTGAAGAAGTTGGTAAAGTGCAGGAACCAGATTCAGCACAGAAAAGAATAAGAGGATTTGAGGAAAGAGAACAGATTCAGGATAAAACAGATGTATATGGATTTCAAATGGGACAAAGGGGCTGAGGAGTGGAATATTTTGCTGATGAACAACTATGCTAGACCTCGTGCTCAGTTCACCTTATGGATGGCCTATCAAAATAGGTTAGCAATCAAGGAAATGTTGAATAAGGTGAGGATTGATAAGGGTGATCAATGTGAATTATGTGGTATGGATGAGAATATTCAACAATTGTTCTTTGAGTGCAGTAAAACAAAGGAAATCTGGGCAAAGGTCTTGAGTTGGATGCATATGGAGAGGAGCCCGAAAGTTTGGGATGAAGAAAAACTCTGGTTGCGGAGCAGTGCAGGAAAAAGGGATGGAGAGCTGAGGCTATAAAACTTGCTTTGGATGAGACTTTATATGGCATTTGGTATGGAGAAATGATGTTTTTGTTTTGGAAAAAAAATCTACAAATGTAAATGTTCTTCTATTTTCGAAAGTATTGTGTATAGATGACGGGCGGGCGGTCGTCGCGCCCGCCGTGCAAAAGATAATTTATAAGCCCTAAATGCTTACTTTCTACAACTAGGTAGATAGTGGCAAATCGGGGTCGTCCAAAGAGAAGAGGGATCTTCCTAAGCGTCTAAGCACACAATGGTTGATATTAGGCTAGGAGTAAATATATTTACACACACATAAAAACAAGTAAAAGGGGGGGGTTGGTTGGTTGGTTTCCTAAGTTAACAAAGATAAAAAGACAAGATAACTAGCAAGGTCAAGTGACTATGCTAATCATCAAACGAAACTAAAGAAAATGGGTTTTAAACTACAAAGATAAAATGCCTTGGGGGCAACGGATATCCACTTCCACATCTAATGTAGTTCATCGAATCATTCACACATTCCATCATATAGCATTCAGGACCCAACACTCACGCACCCATCTAGCAAGTACCACAACACACACATCACAAGGAGTTCTAAGTTCATGCTCATAGATCTTCATGCAAAGGCGCTACGGAATTCGTCACGTTCCTACACCTAAACAATTCAACCACACAAGCACTCCCTATGCTCAAACAACTCATGGCACACATGCAGTGAAACACACCGTCAAGAATACATAAACGCCAAATAACAAATGCTTCAAGAATGAATTTAAATCATCTATTCAATACTTCAACTACTTGTCGTGGAGACTAAACTCCTATCCTTCTTAGTTCGTAGTTTGCGAGAGTGAGTTCGACATCTCTCGTCAAACCTCACCAATGACTCCCGAGTCGCGACCACGACTCAAGGTGTCATCGGTGGCGTTTAGCACGAAGGACCAACAAGCTTGGCAATGCCTATGACCACTACACCGTGACTAAGCATTAAACCAATTCATGCAATTACACGAGATTGGATGAACGTGCAACGCACATTCATCCGCGAGCATATGACTCTCTCGTTTGCTACACAAACGAACATGACGAAGATTTCAACATCAATCACATTCGTCTAGCACATTGTCAACACATTAACACAATCAAAAGCTCTAATTCACACTCATACATTCCTAACAAGAACAGGGGGGAAATTAACCCAAATCCCCCAAACCCTAGCTAGCAATTCATACAAGCATTTCATATCATCAAGCTCTCAACAACATCAATGAAATCAACAATTAACATTCAAAGCACAATAAATGCACAATAGCAAAAATACCAAATAGATAGATAAAATGATTCTCAATACATAGAAGTGGAAGCTTCAATCTATAGCTCCCAAGTACAAGAACTACTCTAGAACAACAAAAGACATAATTAAACTAAGAAAAACAAAGAAAAGAAAGAAGAGAAAAACCTAGAGATGGAGCCCAAAAACCCAGAGAAAAACGGGCTGCCAAAGCTGGAGAAGAGGAGGAAAGAGAGTAGTATTTATAGTGCAAAGAAGATAAAGTTGGTTTCTGGCCGCCCGTTGGTCGCGACTCGCGACGAGTTCGTCGCGACTCGCGACGATGTAGGTCGCGACTCGCGATGGTGTCGCGACGGGGTCGCGACGGGAGCCAGAGTTTTGCATTGTTTCTTTGTCTTCTTCATAGCCATCCCTCTCAATCTTCAAGTCTTCAACGGCTCCAAAAATGGTTTTCAATGGCCTCCGGTCTTCATGTTTTCGAAGTGAGTATCCAAAAGTCTTCGAAAGTATAGTCTTCAATGTCTTCCGGTCTTCGTTGCTTCCGTGTTCTTCCCTTGTCACACAAAATCCACTTAGCAGAGGTAAAAGAGTACAAAGTTGCTTTTGCCTCTCCTAAGTGAATTTCAAGGTAAAACACAAGCTCTCGATAATAAAAGAGCACAAAAGTGATCCTAAATACTACTAAATAAAGCATATAAAATGGACACATCAATAGATGTTGGATAAGGCCTAGATTGAAGGAGAAATGTGCTAGATGGATGATTGAGATGGAAATGTAACAAGGTAGAGGTGGTGTAGAGATAGCTTGTACTTAAAAGTTTTGGTTAATGAGAAAGTTTTCATTCTTCCAAAAAAAAATTAAAATTTTATAAAAAAAATTACAGCATTTAAGATAAAAGCTATTGTGGATTGTCCATAAGTTTATAGAAATATCGTATTTCCTGAGACTTTCTCTAAAAAATGAATACAAAGAAAAGAAAAGAATCATGTTTAGAGTGTGCTTTGGGATATTAAAAATATGGAGAATTCTCAGAAATAATGCAAAACGAAGTCGTTTAAATAATTTTGGAGAAAATGATAAAAAATACCCTTGATTGATAATAAAAAAAAAATCAACCAAAAGCAAAGAATTATTATTGTACCGTGCTTTATGATAAAGGAGAAAATTATAGAAATGCCCCAAGTTGAAAATAAGAATTTTATTATATTGTGCTTTGTGAATATAAAGTGAAATATATGGACTCTAAAATATAATTAAAAATTTTCAAAAATATTTCAAATGATGTAATTTACGTAATTATGGAGACTATGTAATAATACCAATAATTATGATAAAATAAAACTTGAAAAAAAAATCCTTTTAATAGTGTGTTTTTAATGGGAAAATGACTACCCCTAGGTGATAAAAAAACAAAAAAAAATCAAAGAATCCTAGTTAGAGTGTGATTTGGGACGATAAAAATATGGATAATTCTCAAAAATAATTTAAAATGACGTTGTTTAAATATTTTTACACAAAGTCTTACTTAAGGCAACCCCTATTATGCAATTAATATAAATTGAAAATTTGGGGTGGGGGTTTATTTAAAATATGCTGATAAATTTAGGGACTTACTATGCAATTATTGAAATACTATATATATCAAAAAATTAGATTTTTCTTTTTTTTCCCTCGTCGATAGGAAACCGCCACCGCTGTCGGTTTTTGGTGGTTTTACACCAGTTTTACGCCGGTAATTCGCCAAAAATGCATTTGAATCTCACCGATCACAGCTGATCTTCTTTGTCCGCCAGAATCCTCTGCATTTCGATGCCCCACGCTGCTTATTCATCTTCTAGTTTGCGGCAGCGGTTACTGGCAGAGTACAACGGTGCGGTGGAGCGAATCACAATCGACCAATCATTTTCGACGGCGGAGGACGTTCTCATCAATCGAAGATGGTGAGGCAAATGACAAGAAGGCGATGAGGTGCGGCGTTGTAAGAAAAGAAGTGCGGCGGAGTGACGAAGAGGTAGAAGAAGAGCGCGGTGGAAAACATTGAAGTCACTTCCACCGGCGATGATGCTGGAAGAAGAGCATATTAGATTCACGCTCTCAATTTGGGGAAGATGACTCCACGCGCAACGTGATTTTTCCTTTGTTGTTGCTTTCGCGTGTGACTAATTGCATTTGTTGTTTCTCGAAATCATTGCAAGGCCTAGGTTTGTGACTAAGTGCATTGCTAATGCTTCCGTGCATATTTGCATTTGGTGTTTCTTAAAATCATTGCTTATACACCCGCGGGTGTACCCGGACGGTAGTGGGTCGAGTACTCCAGGGGGTAACGCCGATTTCGACGTCTGCAAGAGACCGTGTGGGAGTGACGTCAGCAAAGCGTCAGCGTGAGGCCCCTTTGGGTGGGCCCGCTGACGTGGCGGTGGCACCTCCTGGTGCTCGGTGGATACGATTCCGCTCGATGGCCATGGCGGCCGGCTACTGCGACTTACCCCCTCGACAGTTGCCCGTGGTGTCGGGTCGTCGGGGCGCCCAAGGCTGGCGTCACAGCCTTTTTGAAATCATTGCTTATGTTTCTCCTCGAAATCATTTGATGTTGTTTCACTTATTTGATTGGACTAGTGGTCAGGATTTGGACATTGAGGTTACATGTCTTGTGCTAGAGTTTTGTGTGACATTTATTTTGAACTTTATTATATTATTCAAATTCAAGCTGAGGTTTATTATTGTTTGACTGAAGTATTATTCAACAATAGTTGATTGACCTAGTTGTTAGGATCCTGGAGATTGAGGTTGGAGGTCTCGGGTTCGAGTCTCTGTATAATTTCTTGTTTTGAAGAATTTATGTTTTTGATGTATATGCTGAGGTTTAATTTTATCTGACTGAGCATATATTCAATAAAAGTCTTTGGTCTAGTGGTTATTGCTTTATGCTTTGAGGTTGGTGGCCCAAGATCAAATCCCACTAGAACCTTCTTTTTGTTTTTGCAGAATTTTTATTCTTGAGGTACTGTAACTTTTTGTTGATATTTTTAGTTTTTTTTCTCTCTTATGTTCATATTTTTCATTATTCTGGTGAGATTTAACCGCTATGATTTGAGGTTCTGTAGTTTTTTTTGAGTAAATATATTGATATTTTTAGTTTTTTTATTTTCTCATGTTTATGTTTTTCATTTTCCGGCTGAGATTTTGGTAATAAGAGTTGATGTTTGTGGTGTCTTTTTTCTTACGTTTATTTTTTTCCATTTTCCAGATGAAGTTCAGGTGTCAGGAGTTTATGTTTGTATTTTTTTTAATAAAAAATTGTTGATATTTTATGATTTTCAGAGTGAATAATTTATACCATTTTTTTCCATTTTTTGTTGATGTTTTTAGTTTTTTTCTCTCATGTTGATAATTTTTATTTTCTAGATGAGTTTTAGGTGATAGGGATTGATGTTTGTAGCTTTTTTTGATAATATGGTTGATTTTTTGTAGTGTTTTTTCCTTATTTTGACGTTTTTCGTTTTTTGTTAGTGCTTCAAATGTACGTTGTAGGTGCTTATTTTATAACTTGTATGTGTTATGAAAATAAATTAGTGCTTCAATCGTTTCTTATAAGTGCTTCAATCGTTGCCTGGTAGGAGTTGATGTTTGTAGCTTTTTTATAATATGGTTGATTTTTTGTAGTGTTTTTTCCTTACGTTGACGTTTTTTCATTTTTTGTTAGAGCTTCGAATGTAGGTTGTAGGTGCTTATTTTATAACTTGTGTGTGCTATGAAAATGAATTGGTGCTTAGAGTACAACTTGTAAATGCTTCAATTGTTGCTTGTTAGGAGTTGATGTTTGTACCTTTTTTGATGATATGGTTGATTTTTTGTAGTTTTGTTTTCCTTACATTAACATTTTTCATTGTTTGTTAGTGCTTCAAATGTAGGTTGTAAGTGCTCATTTTATACCTTGTAAATGCTTCAATCGTTGCTTGTTAGGAGTTGATAATTGTAGCTTTTTAATGATATGGTTGGTTTTTTGTAGTGTTTTTTTTTTCCTTACGTTGACGGTTTTCCATTTTTGTTAGTGTTTCAAATGTAAGTAGTAAGTGCTTATTTTATAACTTGTAAGTGCTTCAATGCTCGCTTGTTAGAAGTTGATGTTAGTATTTTTTTAAATGATAATTTAGCTTTGTTGAGGTTTTTTTATTAATTTCAATTTACTTTTTGTTAGTCATGGTTGACATTTTTTTCCCAATTTTTTGTTGATTTTTATTTTATTTTTTATATATATTTTGCCATTGAATTTGATTGTTTTAGTATATTTTTTGCTGCAGGTTTTAATTGATATTTTATGATTTTTTTATAAGGTTCTGCTATTTTTTGCTTATGTTTCTGCAATTTTTTCCTGCAGCTTTTTTATTGATTTTTTCCATTTTTAAAATTTTTTAAAAATCTTTTTTGATTTTTTTTAGATTGCATGTGGAGGGAAAATGATGGAAAAATGGACGAAAAGTCCCCTGAAAAGTTATTAGCGACGGATCCCAATAAAATAATTAGATATATGCCCATGTAAAATTATTAAAGATGGGTCCCTGGAACTAGAATATTGTTAGAATCGTAGAAAGGTCACCGCCTAAAGTTTAGGCTGCTTCATAGGAGACCATCTCATAATTTTATAGAAAACAATAAAAACAATATTGATTGATAATAAAAGAAGAAATTAACCAAGAGCGAAGAATCCTCATTTTAGAGTATTTGGGAATAAAGGAAAAAAATGATAGAAATGATCCTAGTTGATAAAAAAATAAAACCAAATCAAAGCAATGAATTCTTATTATAGTGTGCTTTTTTAATATAAAGTGAAATAAATGGATTCTAGAAATATAAAAAATCTCAAAAATACTTCTAAACGATGTAATTTGAGTAATAAGGATACGATGATTAAAAAAACCCACGCTTGATGATAAAATAAAACCCAAAAAAGAAAAGAATTATTGTGTGTAGTGTTTTTTTTTCAAATTAAGTGGAAAATGACCATAATACCACTAACTGATAATAAAAATGAATCCAAACAAAAGCTAAAAATCCTAGTAAATGTGTGTTTTGGAATGATAAAAATATGGTAATTTTCAAAAATAATTCAAAACTACACTGTGTAAATAATTTTGGAGAAAATGACAAAAATAACCCGATTGGTAATAAAAGAAGAAATCAATCAAAAGCAAAAAATCCTTATTATATTGTGCTTTATGATAAAGGACGAAATGATGGAAATGCCCATATTTGATGATAAAAATGAAACCAAACAAAAGCAAAGAATTCTTAATATGGTGTGTTTTGTGAATCAGATGTGAAATATATGGATTCTAGTAATATAAAATTCTCAAAAATATTTCTAAATGACGTAATTTAATTAATTAAGGAGACAATGATAAAAAATACACATAATTAATGATAAAATAAAACCCAAAAAAGAATTATTGTTTGTAGTGTTTTTTTATCAAGGGAAAAGGACCAAAATACCCCTAAGTGATAATAAAGTATAAATCAAAACAAAATTAAAGAATCCTAGTTAGAGTGTGCTTTGGGATGATAAAGATATGGATAATTCTCAAAAATAATTCAAAACAACGTTTTTTAAATAATTTTTGAGAAAATAATAAAAATGCTCATGATTGATAATAAACGAAGAGATGTACCAAGATCGAAGAATCCTTATTTTAGAGTGCTTGGGAATAAAGAAGAAAATGATAGAAATGCCCCTAGTTGATAATGAAAACAAAACCAAATTAAAGCAATGAATTCTTATTACAGTGTTATTTTTTAATATAAAGTGAAATATACGGATTATAAAAATATAAAAATTTTCAAAAATATTTCTAAACGATGTAATTTGAGTAATTAAGGAGACAGTGATAAAAATAACCATGATTGCTTAATAAAATAAAACCCAAAAAAGAAAAGAATCCTTGATGTGGTGTTTTTTCGGATTAAGGGTAAAATGACCAAAATAGCCCTAGGTGATAATAAAAAATGAATCCAAACAAAATCCAAGAATCCCTATTAGAGTGTGCTTTGGGATAATAAAAATATGGAGAATTCTCAAAATAATTTAAAATGAAGTTGTTTAAATAATTTTGGAAAAATTGACAAAAATACCCATGATTGATAATAAAAGAAAAAATCAACCAAAAGCGGAGAATCATTACTGTAGTGTTCACTGGGAGAAAAAAGGAAATTACATAAATGCCCCTAGTTGATAATAAAAATGAAACCAAATAAAAGCGAAAAATTCTTATTATAGTGTATTCCGTGAATATGGACTGAAATATATAGATTTTACAAACATAAAAATTCCCAAAAGTATTTTTAAACGACGTAATTTAAGTAATTAAGGAGAAAATGATAAAAATGCCCACTATTGATGATAAAATAAAACCAAAAAAAGAAAATAGTCCTTGTTTCTCGGATTACGAGAAAAATGACCAAAATACCCCTAGATGATAATAAAAATTGAATCCAAACAAAAGCAATGAATACTAGTTAGAGTGTGCTTTTGGATGATAAAAATATGGAGAATTCTCTAAAATTATTCAAAACGATGTCGTTTTAATAATTTTGGAGAAATGACATAAATACCCCTAATAAATAATAAAAGAACAAATCAACCAAAAGCGTAGAATTCTTATTGTAGTGTGCTTTGGGATAAAGGAGGAAATTATGGAAATACCCCCAGTTGACAATAAAAACAAAACCAAACAAAAGCAAAGAATTCTTAATATAGTGTATTTTGTGAAAATGAAGTGAAATATATGGATTCTAGAAATATAAAATTCTAAATTTTTTTTCTAAACTATGCAAATTAAGTAATTAAGGAGAAAGTGTAAAAATACCCATAATTAATGATAAAATAAAACCCAAAAATAAAGGAATCCTTGTCGTAGTGTTTTTTCAGATTATGGGGAAAATGACCAAAATACCCCCAGGTGATATTAAAAAATAAATCCAAACAAAATCAAAGAATCCTAGTTAGAGTGGGCTTTGGGATGATAAAAGTATGGATAATTCTCACAAATAATTCAAAACGACGTTGTTTAAATAATTTTTAAGAAAATAATAAAAATGCTCATGATTGATAATAAAAGAAGAAATCAACCAAGAGCGAAGAATCCTTATTTAGAGTGCTTGGGAATAAAGGAGAACGTGATAGAAATGCCCCAAGTTGATAATAAAAACAAAACAAAATAAAAGCAATGAATTCTTATTATAGTGCGCTTTTTGAATATGAAGTGAAATATATGGATTCTAAAATTATGAAAATTCTCCAAAATATTTCTAAACAAAGTAATTTAATTAATTAAGGAGACAATGATAAAAACACCCATGAATGATAAAATAAAACCCAAAAAAAAAGAATCCTTTTTGTAGTGTATTTTTTATATTAAGAGTAAAATTGCCAAAATACCCCTGGTGATAATGAAAAATGAATCTAAACAAAAGCAAAGAATCCTAGTTAGTGTGTGCTTTGGGATGATAAAAATATAGATAGTTTTAAAAAAATAATTCAAAATGACGTTGTCTAAATAATTTTGTAAAATGACAAAAATACCCATCATGATTATAAAAAAAAGAAATCAAACAAAAGTGAAGATCTTATTGTAGTGTACTTTGCATAATGAAAAAATGATAGAAATGCTCCTATTTGATAAAAAAACTAAACCAAACAAAATCAGAGAATTTTTATTATGGTGTGCTTTGTGAATATGAAGTAAAATATATTTCTTCTAGCAATATAAAAATTCTCAAAAATATTTCAAAATGACGTAATTTAAGTAATTAAGGAGCCAGTGATGAAAATACACATAATTGATGATAAAAAACCGTAAAAAGAAAGGAATCCTTGTTGTAGTGTTTTTTCATATTACATGAAAAATAACCAAAATACCCCTAGTTGATAATAAAATATGAATACAAACAAAAGCAAAGAATCCTAGTTAGAGTGTGCTTTGGGATGATAAAATTATGGACAATTCTCGAAAATAATTCAAAACCACGCCTTTCAAATAAGTTTGGAGAAAATGATAAAAATACCCCTAATTGATTATAAAAGAAAAATCGACCAAAAGAGAATAATCCTTATAGTAGCATGCTTTGGGATAAAGGAGAAAATGATAGAAATGCCCCTAGTTGATAGTAAAAACGAAACCAAACAAAAGCAAAAAATTCTTGTTAGAGTGTGTTTTGTGAATATGAAGTGGGATACATGGATTCTAGAAATATAAAAATTCTCAAAAATATTTCTAAACGATGTAATTTAAGTAAGTAAGGAGACAATAAAAAAATACCCATGATTGGTGATAAAATCAAACCCAAAAAAAGAAAGGAATCATTGTTGTAGTATTTTTTCAAATTATGTGGAAATGATAAAAATACCCCTAGGTGATAATAAAAAATGAATCCTAATAAAATCAAAGAATTTCAGTTAATGCGTTTTTGAATGATAAAAAATGGAGAATTATCAAAAATAATTCAAAACAACATCGTTTAAAGAAAACCAAGTAATTTTTGGTTTTTCAGTGTCTCCGCCCAACCAAAAGTTGGTGATCGTGGAAAGTATTTGCCGAATGATATTTTAGGCTACTAGTAATAGTTGAATTAAATTAAACCAAGGAAAATTATATTGTATCTCAGGGATATAATGCTTCGGTATCCCCAGATACTATTTAACCTCAATAAATTAAAAAGTAATTTTCTACGTAATACAACTCCTTGAAATATGGAGTAGTTCCTTATTTTTAGAATTGTCTGTATTTTAAATAAGAGAAAAACTCCTGTGAGACCGTCTCACCGTAGGAAATGGTGAGACCGGGGATCAAATTGCAATAAATAAGAGAGGAACTAAAAAATGGGATCAGACTGCAAATATATAGAAAATGAGGGCTAAAGAAAATGGGTCTAAATTCGGGTTATAAGGGAAATGGGTCACCAATCTGGTTCATAACCAACTGCCATATTTTGGAAACAAAATCCCCAAAATCAAGGAATCTGAATCCCTATGCAATTCAATCCGATAAAAACGGATTTAATGTCGCAAATCGCCAATCAATCCTCTGAAATCAACGGATTGTCCTCAGGTTTTTAAGTCTGCATCGGATTTGCTTCAAATTCGCATCAGGTTGAAGCTTGCGATCTACAAAATCAGGTCTGCAATTTTGCGATAGAATTACATCGGATTTGCTTCGGATTTGCTCCGGAATCGGATTCAGAGACAACTTTGCGACGAAAACATCAAAAAAAAGCTTCTACATCTGCGAAGGTGAGATCTAGAATTTTAAGATCTTAGTTTTACAGTTTAAAATCTTAGTTTTAACGGTTGAAATCTACAATCTAAGGTGTTGCTGGTATACACTATGGAAGACGAAGCAATTCAAGGCAGTGGCATTGTTCTGTATGAAGGAGAAAGCAACGATTATGTTCAATCTGAAAATTCAACTAGTTTACATCCAGGTTAGGTTTTGATTTTGTATATACAGTTAAACGCATGAAGTAGTTGCATGAATACATGAAGTAATATTTATTTGTTCTGAATTTTATTGTAACAGATATCGTATTCAGTTATGTGCATGTACTGAAGAAACACTGGTGTTTTACAATTTTCTGAAACATATTAGGTAATATAAGAAACATTGGATGTAATTGCATGAACAGATGAAGTAACGCAATAATATTCTAAAAAACAATTCCCCAAAGACTGAAATTTGGTTGTAGACAAATTGTTGGGAAGATGATGTTTTTAAATTTTCTAAAATATATGAGGTAATATGATGAACAAATGATGTAGCTGCATAAACACATGAAGTATCGTGATGTTATTCTGATTTTTTTTGAGAAAATGTAGGTGTTTTATAATTTTCTAAAACACATGAGGTAATATGATGAACATTGGATGTAACTGAATGAACACATGATGTAACGTGAAAATTATCTGATTGACAAATCCCCAAGGTCTAAAATATGGTTATATGCAAATTGTTGGGAAAATGTAGGTGTTTTAAAATTTTCTGAAATGTTTGAAGTAACATAGTAAATCAATGATGTGACTACATGAACACATAAACTAAAATCAGTTGCATTCATTTGGTTAAGACTATTTTCATATTTTCAAAGTTAGTTTATCACAACAAGTAATATGTTAAATACACGATGTAATTTAATAAAAATATAATCTGTTGTGATTAATGTCTGAAATTTAATTAGTAGGATATATTATCAAAATATTTAGAAATTGTACAAATATATCAGTGACTTAACAACTGTTAATGAATGCCGAACTAAATTGTGAAATACACGAACAAACTAATATAATAGTTGATGTAATGAGTTACTGAAAGAATGTAATTTTGCAACAGGATCAGATTCTGTCACCAATTTAAGCGACCTATCGAAAGTTGATGTCACAGATTGCTTCAAAGGTTTGAGAGCAAAAACACTGTCAGAGTTCCATGTTTATACAGAAAACAGTCAAATGCATTGGGATTTGGGGTGCGATGTTCAACCCAAAGAGGTAAAAAAGACAGAACCATCCTAGAGAAGTATTTTGTTTGCTCAAATCAGGGAAACACAAAATTGAAGAGTGAAACACCCAACACACCTTCCAATAACAATATCATTGAAGAGGGCTCTGAGAAGAAAAGAAGAAAAACAAAGAAAAATGTGGTTACGAGAACTGGATGCAAGGCTGGAATTCGGGTTAAATTTATCAATGGTGCCTATGAAGTTTTGCATCATGTGACATCTCACAACCATCCTTTCACTCGAGTCGAATGGCAGTATTTGCAGAGAAGTGAAAGGAGAATTACTGAAGAAAAAAAGGGAAAACTATAGAAGGAATGGAAGGTGCAGGATTAAAACCAAGTCATGGATTCAAGTTTATGGCTTTTGAAGTTGGTGGTATTCAGAATCTAGGACACACGATTAAGGATCATCTAAACTACGTGAACAGGTTGCGCATGAAGGAGATTGAAGGAGGCGATGCTCAGCAAGTAATTGAAAGACTCTCACAGAAGTGTACCGAAGAGGAAGATTTCTTCTTTAGAGTTAAATTGGATGATAATGGTAGGCTGACAACATTATTTTGGAGGGACTCAATGATGAAGGAAGACTACTCCCTCTTCGGCGATCTAATGGTATTTGACACCACATACAGGTATGATTTATATTTTGTAAAATACATATAAACACATGAAGTAACATCTGGAACACATTAAGTAGTATGTTATACACACGATGTAGATTCATTACAGTATAAAAACATGAATAAAAGTAATATAATTCAACTTGATAATTCACAAAAGTCTAAAATGAGTTAACATGATCTAACTTTGTTAAGTGATTTGTCAACATACAGGACCAACAAATACAACTTGATTTGTGCTCCAATAGTCGGAATGAACAACCACGGCAATATAGTGATGTTTGGATGTGCTTTCATTACTGACGAAAAAGCTTCAACTTTTGAATGGCTTCTTAATGTTTTCAAAAAATCAATGGGTGGTAAAGAGCCAGTAACAATATTTACAGACCAAGATCCGGCCATGGCCAAAGCAATCGAAAAGGTAACCATTCTTTAATTTGATTGATCTGGTATATAATTGGTTGATATGTTTATGTACTTACAATTAGTATTTAGTTTAATAGTTCTTATGTATGTTCACAACGTCTAATGTAATTTCAGTAATCATTGTCAATATAAAAAAACCTGATAATTGGGAAAAAATCAGGAACAATTACATTTAAAGTTTACATTTTAGTTCGTGTTTAATTGATTTTAGATCATAAGTTTATACATGAACTTGTTTTGAATAAAATTATTCATGAAATTTTACAGGTTTTCACAAACACGAGGCATAGATTGTGCTTGTGGCACATTACACAAAATGCCATTAGTCATTTTGGTGAATTAAAAAAGGATGGTCCCTTCAAGGAAGCATTTGAGCATTGTTTGAAATACTGTAAAAAAGAAGAAGAATTTGAAATGGCGTGGAACAATATGATCAAGAATTTTCAGCTTGAAGACAAGGAATGGTTCAAGAGGCTATATTCTATTAGAGATAAGTGGTGTCCTGCAATGAGCAAAGACTTTTTCTCCGCAGGAACTCTTTCATCACAACGAAGTGAGAGCACAAACAAAGCTTTGTCATTCAATGCCAGCAAAATGACAACACTAAGCAGGTTCTTAACCATCTTTAATGAGACTATTGATCGCTGGAGGGCAAAGGAAATAGCGAAGGAAAATCAATGCTCAAAATCAGTGCCAAAGTCAGCTATACATGGATCAAAACTACTCAAACATGCAGCTCAAGAGTACACATTATCAATGTACTATAAGTTTGAGAAGGAATACAAGATTGCACAAGCAACAAAAGCATGTAGAGTTTTCACCCTAGGATCGGCAACAAAGTATGAAGTAAGTCCAGAAGAAAATGATACAAAAGTTGAAATTGTCATCTTCACACAACAAAGTGGAATGGTGGAAGTTAACTGCTCTTGCAAAACTTTTGAAGAAACAGGTATGTACTGATGAAATACAATTTACATGTTACCTTATATGTTAATACGTTTAGTTCTTATATATATGTCATTAGTTCTTCATTAGCATAGTTAACTTTAAACTGCAGGATATTATATGCTTTAGAGCTAATTATATGCTTTAGGGTTTGGATGTTTATCTAATTAACTTGAATATATGCATGGTTATCTTTTTATGCTAGGAATGCTCTGTTTTCACTGTATCCGTATATTGCACATCAACTCAATCAGCGAGATACCATCACAATACATTCTGAAGCGATGGACAAAACTTGCTAAAATGCAAGTATGGGACAAACTGAAAGCAGTACAAGAAAATCAAGAAGTAGACAAAACCAAAGACAAAGTTCCATGGCGACACCAAATGGCAAGAAACTACTACAATCTGGTACTAAAATGTGAAGGTGACATAGAAACCCAGAAAATTCTTGAAGAAAGCTTCAAGAAATACAATGAAAAGGTAGACCAAATTCTTGTCTCAAAAAGTACAAAAGAACATGAAAATTCAAGCAGCATAGCAGAATCTTCAATCACTAAACCTCCAACAATCCAAGATCCATCTCCCACAAAGACAAAAGGAAGAAGCAAGAGAATTGAAGGATGGAAGCACAGAAAGAAACCAAAAACAAAGGAGTTTGGTACCAGGACACCAAAGCAACAATTCTAGACCTATGAGTTCCAATTTGAGATTTATTTATATTAACATTATGTACATGAACAAATCACTTAAATTGCCCTTCAAATGTTTGAAACACATGAACTAACGAGTGCTGTTTAATTAAACAAAAATATATTCACTAAGTAAATTGTGTCTGAAACTAATGATTCTAACAAATGAGCTAAAGTGAAATATATGATAGAAAAAGTAAATAAAAATATGTCAAAAATTGAAGACTAAATTGTTCGAGAGCTCGAGGTATGAGGATCGAGGCAGGAGGACTATAAACCGAACTATATACCCAAATAACTGAACAATTTACCTAAAGGACACATAGCTTTGAACATACAAAAATATAATTACTAGACAAACTGTTAAACTATAATAGAAACAAAAAAGATAAACAATGCAACTAAATAGATAAACATAAGAACTAAAATCATACTGGAATCATCATAAAAAAATTTAAAGTTTCAATCCATTCGAAAATCATCTAAAAACATCATTCAGAATCAATCAATCCAACAACCTAGCAAATGGACCATTCAAATCACTACATAACAGATCCAAATCACATCATTCAAATCAATTCATATCTACGTTGTTTGTGGACATTCCTCCCATGCCATCCAATTCACCATCTTTAAACAAGTTAAAAGATGGAAGAGGCTCGTTCTGAGCCTGGTACTGTTTCCTTCTCATCCATTGGTTGCATGCTTCATCAACCATAGCAATCAACTTGTCATTCCATTCGATTGGTGATTCTTCAATTGGTGGCGAGTCATCTTGCTGATTTGGAAGTTCTGCACTCGTCCCAACAATAGGTGGCAAGTCTTGCAATGATTCATCCCAACATCAGCCTTCACCATCTCCAACCTCTGATACATATCAGTGGTATCAACTTCAAAGTTACGCTTCACGATCATTAAGGCCTCATCATAAGCCTACACAAGAAAAAAATCTATAAGTTTATACATAAAACTAAAAAAAAATATTAAATAACCAATGAAAGCATAATCAACTAACCATAAACAATTCATATATAAACCAAACCAAACTATTAAACACCCAAACAGAAATATTAAGCACATGAACTAACTATACTAAAAGTCAATATAAACTAATGAAACTAAAAACCTAAATATGCACATAAAAATTTAAGATACTGAAACACATAAAAAATCATGCTAACTACATAACTAACAAAGCAAAGACATTAGGTAAAGTTTTAAACACTTACATTCTTAGGAAGACTTTTAATCTTAGAGTCAGTCAAAACTCCATGTGGGATTTTGAACTGCAGCACTTCATCACCTTCAGGAATAGAATCAACTCCAATCTCAGGCTGAGCTCCAACATCACTCTTACCTCTATGACCCTCTTTCACTTTTCCGGCACAACTGATTGGATAACCCTTCACCATGATTGTCCTGTCAAAACCTCCTCCAATGTACAACATCTTCACTTTCTCCCTCAACTTCGCATCAGTCCAATGATGGACTAGAGGAAGGCATGTTGGCTCCAACACACCACGGATAGGAAATCGGTGCAAATATAGAATCAAAAGGATAAGGATACAAGCACTACAAGTTTGGTATTCTACATTTTTCTTATACCTCCTAATCATTGAAGCCATTTTGTCTAACACAAAAGTACACCAGTCGAGATTCTTAATATCGTCAACATTTTCAATAGCTTCAAGTATTTTCATATCTACCTTCCCAGTAGCTATAGGAGCTAAAAAGTATGAAGAACAATAGATCACAAAAAGTCTCTTGAACTCATCCCCTCCCTCCTTAAGTTCATTTATCCTATCTAAAATCAAGTGAAGGGGTATATCATGTTCATTCTCCCTACCAAACCTAGCCTTGTAACTATCCTTCAATTGCATACCAGAATTCCTCTTCTCCACAACTTCCCTACCAGGGTTTCGAGGCAAGCACAGAACATCATAAACATCATCAGCGGTAACAAAGTATCTATCTACCCCAACCAGTTGAACACATGTACCAGGGTTAAAATTACTCACCAACCAAGGCACAATACCTGAGGGAAGTGCAATCTCCAATCTTAGTTTCAAAATGCCCCCAAAACCAATGGCTTCAACATCAGCCTTCTGCTTAGCACTGAGATCAGCGCAAAAATCTGTGATTTTTACATGCTGGCTTCCAGGCATAAACTTCTTTAAAAACCTATAAAACAATATAACACAAGTTAGTAAATATAACAACTGTGCATACAAACACCCAAACTAAGAGATAAAACACATCAAGTAAACATACAGTAATTTTAAAAAGCAAGTTCAATTAATAAACAGAAAAATCAATATGAAATTAATAATAAAAAAAGCAACTTATTTTTTAACAAAACTAAACAGGTAAACACATAAATAAAATCAACAAGTACATAAACTATTTATACTGTAACTCTACACATAAACAATTAAAAGTATAGTGAAACAAAACACTGAAAAACCAAAGAATGACAACATACCTAAACTAATAAACTCTAAATCAAAGTATACATACATACATAAAGTAAAATAAAAAATACTTAAAGTAATAAAACGTACCTAGAACCATCAGGAAGCTGAATTTCACAAACTTGTTTAATTTGCCGTGTCACTTCCATGCCATCATTAGTTTTCTTTGAGGCAGGTCCAGAAACACCATCTTTATCAAGCTTGCGCTTTCTCGTAGTAGAAGAATTCTTCGATGGCCCACTCCCATCTGCCACAACATCCTCATTATTGCTTCCAAATGACTTATTCTCAACAGGATTCTTCACTGCAGACACCTTCACTGCAGGCTTCTTAGCTGCGGGCTTCACAGTCGGCCCCTTCACGGCCGGCTTGTTTGCAGCAGGCTTCTTTGGAGCGAGCTTCTTCGCTGCAGGATTCTTCGTTGTGGGATTCACAGCCAGCTCCTTCACAACTGGCTCCACTGCAGCAGGCACATTTGCAGCAGGCTTCTTTGGAGAGGGATTCTTAGTTGCAGGCTTCAAAGCCGGCTCTTTCACAACTGCCTCCTTTGCAGCAGGCTTCTTTGGAGCAAGCTTCTTTGGAGAGGGATTCTTAGCTGCAGGCTTCATAGCAGGCTCTTTCACAACTGCCTCCTTTGCAGCAGGTTCCTTCACAGTCAACTCATATGTTGCAGGCTTCTTTGGAGCGGGCTTCTTCGCTGCAGGCTTCACAGCCGGCTCTTTCACAACTGGCTCCTTCGCAGCAGGCTCATTCACAGACAACTCGTTTGCAGCAGACTTCTTCATCGCAACCGGCTTCTTTAGAGCCGCCTTCTTCACAGCTGGCTCATTTCCTTTCCCTTCACAAACCTTTTGTTTGCCCTCTTCATTTGCATTCACAATAGCAGGAGGCAGATCAATAAAATCATCATCTTCAATATAATCTTCATCACTAATAATTCTTTTAACTTTAACCTTCTTCCTAACACCTTTCTTTTGACACATTTTCTGACCTACAACACACAAATGAAAAATAAATACTAAATAAAAAATACAAAATTAGAAGCAGATAAATCAATACATACCAGAATTGGTTTCACACCTCAAATCTTCAATAACAACATTTATCTGGGCACTTATGGGACTTGCAGCCACACAAGTAGAACCTATAAATTTTAAAAATTAACAGATTCCAAATAAAACATAAAGTAATGAAAGATACACGATAACAAATATATTTAAACGTACCATCAACATTTCTTTCAATAGAACCCTCATTTCTTTCAACAGAAACATTTCCAGGCTCTGATGCAAAGAAATACAAAAACTAATGAGTTTAATAACAAAACTAAACAACAATAAATATGAACTAATAATTCAAATGCTGACCAATATGTTCAATATTAGTTGAAGTAGTAGGACAAATAATGTGTTAATCCATGCTAATCACATCACATGTATCCACAATAATGGAAAAAATGCAAAAATACCAAAGGGAACGCACTAAACACATAAAAAAATCACTAAACATTCAAAGTAAAACAAAGAAAATTAGATTTCGAACCAGCAACTCTATGTGACCTATCCACATCAGATTTACTAGCACTTTTACGCAATCTCCTAACAATATCAGCTATAAACAAAAAGCAATTATCAGCAACACATAAAGCAATAAATTAAAAAACAACAAAAAATTCGAATAAAATTCAATCATATTTAAATACATGTGCTAGCAGTTTTCTTCTGATTTTTTTTCGTTCTATGCAAAGGAGGTTTAGAACCTGACAATTACACAATCAATTAAATAAAAACATTAAGATTAAAATAATTACAAACTACCAATATACATACCATCCAGCAACTTCGCCTGCAATCTACTTGATTTTCTCAAGCAAATTCCATCACCTACATTTGAAAAGTAATCACATAAAAACTTAAGGTAAAAACTGAAACACCTAAAGTACACAAACCAATATAACTGTGTATATACACATACACAAAGGCAGTGAAAACAGAAAACACATAAACATGCGACCTAAACACAAAAATAGGCTGACTAAAAAAAGTGAAAACAAATAACATGCAAACTAAATAGATTCTAAACTAAACCACAACATATCTACAAAAAAGCCTGAACTAAATACATAAATAGCCTAACTAAACGCACAAACAACCTAATTAAACACATGAACAACCTAACAGAAAGATAATGCAAACTAAACCGAGCCTAAACTAAACACATAAACATGAAAACTAAACAACACATTAATATCCTAATATAAAGACAATTCAAAAAGAAAACATACAATGTAAACAGAGCATAAAATAAACCAGAAAAGAGGCACAACAAAGCTCGAACCAACCACATGGACATCCTAAGTTCCTAACTAAACACATGAACTGCCTAACTAAATACATGAACATCCTAAATAATTTGTTATACACTGTTTCATATATAAAACAGAGCAACCAACACAAAACAGAGCAAATTCAATAACACCAAACGAAAACCCTAATAATACAAAAAATAACAAAAAAATAGAACAAACCTTCAGGCACAGATGAGGAACGAACAACATGAACAACCTCCATGGAATCTTCGCTGGAGTTCAGGAGTTCATCATATCTACAAAATGTCGAAACAATACTCAGAAACACACAATATATTAATAAAACAAACATGCACAGACGGATTTACAGAGATAAGCATTGGAATGATATAGAAATCATAGGAGACGAAGAAGAAAAACAAAAAACCCTAAATATAAACCCCAAATACAGTGAAAATAAGAAATTCTAACCTCTATAGGACCGGATTGAAGACGACAATGTAATGCAACTCAGAAATTGCAAATTTGAACGGATTTGAGCAGTTGAATCGGGAATTTATGGCAGCGGTTTTCAGAGATTTGAGAAAGGGTTAATGCAGAAAATTGAAATGGAGGGGTTAATGTGAGAGAGAGAAACATAGGAGATAGTTGGACGGTTGAATATAAATACGGAAGATTGAAAATTATCTAAAATATCTTCCATGCCCCTGAAAATATGTAATTTATGGTGAGACCCTTGGTCTCACCATAAGCTTGGGTGAGATGGTCTCACCCAAGTCTTTGTATTTAAATAATTGATGGGGATACAGTTTGCATCATATCCCCATGATACCATATACGAATACATTAGAGTTGAAGTATATTTAAAAAAAGAGAAAAGTGTGTTTTTAACCTTGTGTTTTGGACGAAAGTGCAGAAATTGCCTTGTAAAATTTAAAAGTGCAAAAATAATCCTGGACTTTGTTGATCAGAATGTCAACGGCCAATTTGGCTGAAATTTATGAAAAGACTGTTAAAAATTTTAAAAAGAACAAAAAAAATGACACAAAAACCATTTACCCTACTGGCTGACTCTCTTCACCACCGACTGGACAATACGTTCAGTTCATTTGCGATTAGATAGCAGAGCTTTACAAGGTACAAAGATAACATTTGCGACTTTCGTATTGCAATAAAAAACTGTAAAGTCTAGATTTATCTAATTGGCAATTTGTGTAAATTATGTAAATATGGAATTGTTGTGTTGAAACATCGAATAAGGAATGATTGAGATTTATGGAAGTTTGCAAAGAAATCTGAGAAGAAAATACTTTGTCCATGGAGTTTAAATTTAGAATATATCAATTCCTATGGGATTAGATTGGATTTATGAAAATTGGAATTGATTTGATAAATATCCTTTGTGGAAGGATTTGGACAGAATATATTAATTCTTTTCTTTAAGGGATTAGATTTGATAATTTCTATCTTCAAGGGATTTGATTGTAATCCGAATATTTATGTGGAGAAGGAATTATATTTGCACCTGACTTCATGTGTATCAGAATTGGAGATGAAATAAACTTCATGTGTGCAATGACTTTCCATGTTGGAACATACTGAAAGCTGGTCTAAAAGGTTTTAACCGTTGACTGAATATTGTGTGGATATTTATTTATGGAAGAAAGGAGATTTCGTAATATGGTATTTTAGGTGTGTGGTAGAAGCATACTGGGTTTATGGAAAATCCCTATAATTATGGAAGAAAATCCTTTTATTTATGGGATTTGGATATGCTTCAAAAGATTATAAGGAATAGGAATATTATGGAGATAATTATGGAGAGTTTCGATCTGCTCATGGACTATATATAGGGAACATCACATCTGCATTAATCTTACAGACTTAATAGAAAAAATTTGCATACAAATTTGATATCTTTCAGGAGTATTGCTAGAGCCAGAATTATATGTTCCAACATACATAACCTGTTGTTCAAAGTTCATAATCATATACCTTAACTCCTCGGGAGGAGGAGATTCAGCGTCGATGAATTTCGAGGTCAGAGGGAGTCTATGAAGGCGGATAGGTAGTGAGGGGAGCTTGCAGGATTCACGTTATAGTTAGATAAAATAAGTATAATTATATGGTGTACTTTGTACTGTATCTTTCTGATTAGTGAATTCATTCTGAGCTGGGCCAGGCCCCACAGATGTAGGTGAATTTCACCGAATTGCGTAACCAAGTCCTGTGTCTTTATGCTTTACTTATTGCATACTTGGTTAGATAGGTTATGTTGGAACACAATAGTGATAATTGAATTAATTAAGTAAAACCAAATTTTAAAAACAAAGAACAATTTTTTGAGGGAGAAGACGTTGCCGCTGGTTGAGGGAAGAAGATGTTGCTGTTGTTTGAGGGAAGAAGACACCGCCAACGCCATCGCTGGTTGAGGGAAGAAGATGCAGCCGACACCGCCGGTGGTTGAGGGAAGAAGACACCGCAGCTGTGGGTATATCCAGTTTTCAACCTTATTTTGAGGAAAGAAGGCATCGCCACTGGTTCTGGTCACTAGAAAAATGGAGACCCCTACCTTTGAGACTCCATCGTCACCACCGACGACTGGAAAAAAATGCTGCCGCTGCTACTCAATCTTCCCTCAAAACCCTCATTTCACTCCTACCTCCGGGTTCCTCTCCACCGCCCCTATTTCGAAACCTCTAAAAATCCCAATCCCGGAAAAAAAACACCTCCTCTTCATCTTCAGTTTTCCTCTCCGTCGACTAGACACAAACGAAGAAGACGAGGGATGGCATGATAGAAAATCTTGGAAATTGTGGCTTTGGAAATGGGTCTCAGAGAAGAACTGAAGAGTTCTTAGTACAGAGGAGATTTAGGATTAGAGGGCGGAGGCGGAGCATGAAGAAGATGGAGGAGCGAAGTGGAGGCACAGTGGCGAAAAGGGTTGAGTTGGTTCTGGTCGGAGCTAGTGGTTTTTAGCTGGTGGTTCTTGGCGGAGGAGATGGTGGTGGTGGGTGTAGGTGGCGGTGCGGCAGTGGCGGCAGATGGGGGCCAAAGGGGTGTGGTTGAAGATTAAGAAGAAGTTCAGGGTATAATTGTCATTACATTTTCCTTTTTAAGTATAGGGGTAATTTTATCTTTTCATGTTTGATCAACAGTTGACCTCATTGAGTCAACGCCAAAACTGGAAAAAAATGGGTATAATTGCACAATTTTATATACTTAGAGTTAGTTTTACACTTTCAAATTTTACAGGGTTATCTCTGCACTTTCTCAATTTAATAGGGTTAAAAACACACTTTTCCCTTAAACAAAAATACTACAATACAAGTCATTAATCATGCCTGAATTTGATCAAAACACAAGTAAATTGGGAAAGAAGCTTTGAAACTTGACGAGTAATGCGAAGCATTGCAATTTGCAGTACAATGCCAAAAATGAATTTGGGTTGATTCTTTTTTTAAAAAAATATTACATACAACCAACTAAGTTACTCCCTTCGTCACAGGGAATTTGCACAGAATATTATTCATGGTCTCGAAAAAATATATTTGACTATAAATATATGTAACTACGGACAATAATGGTGGCATAAGAATTGGTATTTATAAAATACATGTTACGACGAATCTAACAATATCTCATAAGATAATATTATTGTTCATATATCTATTCAAATACGTGGTCAAAGTAAGACAACTTTGACTGCCAAATAGTAAGTGTGCAGAATTGGCTGGGACGGGGGAGTACATATTAACATCCTAATCTATGACCTAACTAGGAGACACCACCATTGAATATGTTGAAGCTCAGTGAAGTTTGAAACTCCGCCCATTTAAATAGCTAGGGATGCCCTCCTAAGAACACCCAAACAATGCACCATCAACGAGCCACCGCCACCGAATTCAGAACCACCACAATCTCACCATCATCGACCACCTGCAGGTTGTAGGTTGGTATTAGATTAGTCTCACATTGGTGGTTGACAGTCATATAACTCAGTATATAAGATTATGGGTCACCTCCACATAGTACCAACTAGTTTATGATAGAAGCCCATAATTCTAATATGGTATCATAGCCCATGATTCTAATATAATATTCTACATTGAGAAAGTAGATATACACTAACACCCCCCACAAGCTCATGATCGATGACGAACATGCAACTTGTCCCGAAGAGTGAGAAAATGACGATTCCCAACAGCTTTGGTGAACATATCAGCAATCTGATCAAGGGAGCAAATATGTCATACAACTAAGTCACCGGATACAACCTGCTCATGAACAAAGTGGTAGTCAATCTCGATATGCTTCGATCGTTGATGAAATACAGGATTGGCCGAGAGAAAGGTAACACTCAAGCTGTCGCAGAGAAGAATTGGAGGATGTTGAACCAAGATATGCATCTCATGTAACAATTGTCACACCCAAATTAATTGTGTAGCATCAAAGGCAATGGCTCGGTATTCATCCTTAGTGCTGGAACAAGCTGCCACATTTTGCTTACGAGAAGACCAACTGATGAGGTTGCCACCAAAGTAATCTGCAAAACCATGTTGAGACCTGCAGTCATCAGGATCATACGCCCTACCAATATCTGAAAAGGCTACCAAACGGGAATCACGAGCTTTCTGAAGAGCAAGACCGGATAAGATGGTGCCTTTAAAGTAACACAAGATGCACTTTACTGCACTCCAGTGATCTTCCGTAGAAGAATGCATTAACTGGCAGACACAATTGACGGCATAGGATATCTCAGGATGAGAAACAGTGACATACTGCAGTGCTCCAACGTTGCTCCTGTATAAGGCTGGATTAGGAAGAGGATCCCCTGAAGCAACTAGGCGAGAGCCAGGTTCTGTGGGAGTTGAGATAGGCCGAGCACCAGTCATGTGGCTGCAGTCGAGGATGTCGCAAATGAACTTCTACTGAGATAACTGAAGAGAAAAACCAATGTGAGTTATTTCAATGCCGAGGAAGTAGTGCAGAGAGCCAAGATCCTTCAAGGAGAAGTCCCGATGGAGTAGGCGAACGAAATAATCAATGAAAGAAGCATGAGATCCCGTGATGATGAGATCATCAACATAGACCAGAACATAAACCACATGAGAGCCAGACTTCTTAATAAACAGCGAGGAATCTGAAATACAAGCCTTGAAGCCATGATGAACAAGGGAACCAGTGAGTTTATGAAACCATGCTCGAATGACTTGTTTAAGGCCATAAAGAGCCTTTCAAAGTCGGCAAACATGAGTCAGTCTGTGATAGTCAACAAAGGCCTGTAGCTGATCTATGAAGACTGTTTCAGCCAGGTTCCCGTTCAGAAAGCATTATTGACGTCCACTTGACGAAGAGATTATCCACTAGAAATAGCCAAGCTTAAAACAAGGTAGTGGTAGGTTTGACAATCGGGCTAAAGGTGTCAAAGTAATCTACACCTGCTTCTTGATGAAACCCTTTTGCAACCAGGTGCGCCTTATAGCGCTCGATGGAGCCATCAGACTTCCACTTGATCTTGTAAATCCACTTACAGCCAACAACGTTAGCACCCGAGGGATGAGGAACTAGGCCCCAAGTCCCATTAGTCATTAAGGCATCATATTCTAGTTACATATCATGATGCCAGTTGGGATCTTTAAAGGCTTTATGGGAAAATTTTGGTTCAAGGCTAACAGTAAGGGCAATAGGGAGGGGATATTTGGTGGATAGGTTAACTTTAGGTTTGAGGGAGTGAGTAGATGAGCGAGTGGTCATGATATGGCTCGAGTTGTCTAGGGGACAAAACCAAGAGGGTGCATTCAGATAGGGGGGAGAAGGAGAAGGAAATGAAAATGGCGAAGAGGGCACTGGTGAGGGTGTTCCCGCAGAGGATGAGTCGAGAGAAAGTGTAGGTGAGAGTGAGTCTCCAGAAGAATCTGAGCTACAGTTAGTGTCTGCAACAACGAAAGATGGCGGAGGATGAGAGAGAGCTGACTCGATAGGGGTAGGGGACCAAGCGGAAGATGGGATGGAAGACGCTTGTTGAAAAAGTGACATAGGAATGAAGTTGGAAGAGGATGACTAGGTTGGAGAAAAAAGGCTAGGATAAGGGAAAGTTGACTCATCAAACACAACATATATATATATATATGCGATATGTAGGCACATGAAGACAGATATACCCTTTGTGTTTGGAGCTGTAGCCAAGAAAGACACAAGGTAAGGACCAAAATTCAAACTTGTTGGCATTATATGGGAGGAGAAAGGGATAGCAAAGACACCCGAAGGACCTTAGAAAGTCATAATCATTAGCTTTCCCATATAGACACTCAGAGGGAGACTTGTACTTTAACACAGGGATTATAGTTCGATTGATTATAAAGAAGGATGTGTGAAAGGCTTGCTCCCATAATTTAATAGGGAGATGTGAGTGGGAAAGAAGAGCTAAATCTTTCTCAACAATTGTTCGGTTGCGCCATTCAGAGGAGCCATTTTTCTCTGGAGTATGAGGACAAGAGACTTTATGACGAATACCAAGAGATTCAAGAAGGGTAGAGACATTGCGAAACTTGCGACCCCAATCAGGTTGAAATGACTTAACCGTAGTCGAGAATTGTGTCTTGATTAAGTTAAGAAAGAGTTGAACGATGGAATAGACCTGTGATTTAGCAGATATGAAGTAAATCCATGTGAATTTAATGCAATCATCAATAAAGCTAACATAGTAGCGACAATCAGTAGTAGAGAGTTCAGGAGAGGGACCCCATGCATCAGAGTGAATTAAATCAAAAGATTTTAACGAAAATTCAGAACAACTTGGTAAAGGCAAATGATAACTTCTACCTAGTTGACATGAACCACAAATGGATGGCAATTTATTACATGACAATGGAAGTTGGTAACTAGAAACCAAACAACGAAGAACAGACTCACTAGGGTGAGCGAGCCGATGATGGCAGCATTGGAGTGAGGCACATTCACTAAGGTGGACTTGGGGAGGATGACAGCCAGAAGAGGGAGACAGAGAAGGACTATGCGGGAGACGATAAAGGCCATTTTTAATGGTTCCCTTGAGAAGTATCTGACCCTGAAAGTTCTTAACAAGACAACAATAGGAATGAAGTTCAAGAAAGACTTTATTATCCTGGGCTAATTTGGATGCACCAAGTAGATTTGTAGTGATTTTTGGAACAACGTGAATGTTATTTAAGTGTAAAGATGTAGTAGCATGCTTCGTAGGGAGAATAGAGTAACAAAATGAGTAATGGGAAGAGAGTTACCATCGCTGACCATAACTCGATCATTACCGTTGTAGTTGCCTTGAAGTGTGAGGTTGCCGAGATCAACTGTTACATGATGGCTTGCCCCGAATCAACGTACCATGGATCACCAATGTCATAGGAACTAGAAGCTGAGGCGGCAAAGGCAGACTTGCCGTTGGTGGTGGCAGTTCGAAGCCGAGAAGCGGCATTTTTGTTGGAGTACTTGATTTTTGTATGGTGAAAAACGCAAAGTTGGGCATAAATAGGGCATGGCTTTTTTTGTGGACGTTCAGGGGGGAGGACGCATTTCCATAATGCGTCCTCCAGGGACCCACTTTTTTTTATTTGGCTGTTAACGAGGACGCATTATGATAATGCGTCCTCCGGCAGCCTTTTTTTTTGTTTTTTTTTTGTTATTTTCGGAATTTAAATATAGTGCTCCTATTTTATTTCCGAAAATGTTTCCCCCCTTTTTTTATTTTAATTTAATTTGTCCTTTCTTTTTTTTTTGTTTTGGATGTAGTCACGATTAATTTTTTTGTTTCTGAAATGAATTAGAGGACCCGTTTTGGAAACGATTTTATTTGTAGCAATAATTAGTGGACTCATTTCTAAATATAAATATATACATATATATACAAATATAAAAATATATATAAATATAAATATAAATAAAGATATATATATAAATATAAATATATACAAATATACAAATATATATATATAAAAATATGCACACACGTAAATGTGTGGATGTACACACACGTAAATGTGTGGATGTACACACACGTAAATGTGTGGATGTACACACACGTAAATGTGTGGATATACACACACGTAAATGTGTGGATGCATACATATATATATATATATAAAAATATATATATAAATATAAATAAAGATATATATACAAATATAAATAAATATATATATAAATATATTCATATATATATATATAAATATATATATACATATAAATATGAAGATATGCATATAAATATAAATATAAATATAAATATAAATATAAATATAAATATAAAAATAAATATAAATATAAAAATAAATATAAATATAAATATAAAAATAAATATAAATATAAAAATAAAAATAAAAATAAATATACATATAAATATAAAAATAAATATAAATATAAATAATAATATAAATATAAATATAAAAATATATGAAAATATAAATATAAATAAAGATATATATACAAATATATATATATATATATATATATAAATGCACACACGTAAATGTGTGGATGTACACACACGTAAATGTGTGGATGTACACACACGTAAATGTGTGGATGTACACACACGTAAATGTGTGGATGTACACACACGTAAATGTGTGGATGTATACACACGTAAATGTGTGGATGCATACATATATATATATATATATATATATATATATATATATATATATATATAAAAATAAATAAATAAATATATATATATATAAATATAAATAAAGATATATATACAAATATAAATATATATATATATATATATATATTCATATATATATGTAAATATATATATACATATAAATATGAAGATATACGTATAAATATGAAAATAAATGTAAATATAAATATAAAAATAAAAATAAATATACATATAAATATAAAAATAAATATAAATATAAATAATAATATAAATATAAATATAAATATAAATGAAAATATAAATATAAATAAAGATATATATATATATATACAAAGATATATATATATATATATAAATGCACACACGTAAATGTGTGGATGTACACACACGTAAATGTGTGGATGTACACACACGTAAATGTGTGGATGCATACATATATATATATATATATATATATATATATATATATATATATATATATATATATATATATATATAAATAAATATATATATAAATATAAATAAAGATATATATACAAATATAAATAAATATATATATAAATATATTCATATACATATAAATATGAAGATATACATATAAATATAAAAATAAATATAAATATAAATATAAATATAAATATAAAAATAAATATACATATAAATATAAAAATAAATACAAATATAAATATAAATATAAATATATATGAAAATATAAATATAAATAAAGATATATATATATATATAAATATATACAAAGATATATATATATATATAAATGCACACACGTAAATGTGTGGATGTACACACACGTAAATGTGTGGATACATACATATATATATATATAAATAAATATATATATATAAATATAAATAAAGATATATATACAAATATAAATAAATATATATATATAAATATATTCATATATATATAAATATATATATACATATAAATATGAAGATATACATATATATAAATATAAATATAAATATAAATATAAATATAAATATAAATATAAATATAAATATAAATATAAATATAAATATAAATATAAATATAAATATAAATATAAATGTGAATATAAAAATAAAAATAAATATAAATATAAATATAAATATAAATATAAAAATATATGAAAATATAAATATAAATATAAATAAAGATATATATATATATAAATATATACAAAGATATATATATATATATATAAATGCACACACGTAAATGTGTGGATGTACACACACGTAAATGTGTGGATGTATACACACGTAAATGTGTGGACGTACATATATATATATATATATAAATATATATATATATATATATATATATATATATATATATATATATATATATATATATATAAAGATATACATAAATATAAATATATACATAAATATAAATATAAATAAAGATATACATAAATATAAAAATATACATACATATAAATATAAAGATATACATAAATATAAATATAAATATGAATAAAGATATATATACAAATATGAATAGATATATATATAAATATATTCATATATATATATATATATATAAATATATAGATATACATATAAATATGAATATAAAAATAAATATAAAAATAAATATAAATATAAATATAAATATAAATATAAATATAAATATAAATATAAATATAAATATAAAAATAAAAATAAATATAAATATAAATATAAATATAAATATAAATAAAAAAAATTCGGCCAAGGACGCATTACGGTAATGCGTCCTTGCCACGTGTCAGACTCTAATTCCTCTTCTGAAAACTTTGACTAACATTAAACAAAAAAAAAATAAAAAAAATGGCAGGACGCATTACGGTAATGCGTCCTTGCCACGTGTCACACTCTGGTTGCTCGTTTGAAAACTTTGACCGAAATTAAACAAAAAAAAAATTAAAAAATGGCAGGACGCATTACGGAAATGCGTCCTGCACATGCAATTTCCGTTTGTGGCTACTGTAGCCACAAACATGTCATTTTCTCATTTTTGTTGGTGGCAGGAAAAGCCCGAAAGTTTGCCCGCTGGAAGCAATTGATGGCTTCATGGCCAGGGAGTTTACAAAATTGGCAAAGTGGACGCTGCCTTCAATGGTTATATCACCAGCCGAGGACGAGTCGCGGTCAGACTGATCAGAGGTGCGATCACCGTGAGAAGGGCGGTTTCTGGAGAGGTGGCTGACTGCATTTGCAGAAGGAGGATGCAACGCCTGAGTGTCTGCTTCCTGGCGGGCTTCCTCCTGAAGCAAAATTTCAAGAAGTTCGTCGGAGGAAATAGGATCTACGCGCAGGGAAAGTGCAGAACGCAAGGCTGCAAGTTGGGAGCCAAGCCCATATAAAAGATATCCAACAAAGTTGGCATCGGAGACGACGCAAAGACACTCGGACAGAGATTCAAGAACTGACAGAAAACCCTTCGTCATGGTCTGCAGTTGTTGACAAAAGTGCATCTGATGGGCAGTGGTCTGAGCTTGAAACGTGCGTGCGAGAATGCCCCAGGCTTCCGCAGTTGTGGACGCAAGAGCAACGACGCCAAGGAGTGGCGTGGTAAGAGTGGATCGAATCCATAACAAAACGAGTCGGTCTTTCGTGGTCAAGGAAAGTAGCGCTGGATTAGGAGCGAGTTTCTTTGGACCGTCGGTTGTGGGATTTTTAGGATCAGGAACATCGTCGACCTGAATTGTAGCCGGTGGTGGAGTAACAGAAGCCCAGTTCGTTAACATTGATTAACTTTCCTTATTTACTTTGTTTTCCAGCACAAAAGGCCCCGCCCATTTTTATCAAGCCCAACACATATTGCCAAGCAACAAATGCTGGGCACCTAGTTTAACAAGAGAGGAAGAGAAGAATGAGATAACAAATTTTTTTTTTAAAAAAAAAAACTCTCTCTAGGAAACTCTCTCTTTAGGAAAACAGTTATCACCTCTCTCTAAGCCCAAAACAAAACCCTAGTTGGGGGATCTGCCGCTGCTGGCCACCGCCGGTGGTCCAGTGGCTCCCCTTTTTTCCCACTTTCGTTCCTTTTGATGCTTTCGGTCCTTTTAAATTCCATGATCTGAGGCGGGGAGCAGTTTTTTGTCCCGTTCATTTTTTTACCCCAGCAACCACCATGGTCATGGTCTCTCAGTCCTTCACGGTGGTCACCATGTTTGTGGTGTCCTCACGGCCGAAGGCACTGTGCGCAGGTGACCTCCTCCGGGAATGAACGACCAACCTTAACGGTGAGGAAGACATTTCTCCCGGAGACGGAGAGCCCAATTGATTGAGCCGACCCAGCGGACAAAATTCATCAACCGTACAGAGGTAGTGAACAGATCTGGGTGGGCCCGTTAAACCGACCCGTCAACCAGCGCAGGCAGAGCAGAACCTAACGATTTCGACAAGCCCGGCAACAGTTCTGACGAGGCCAAAAAACACAACTGGTCGTTAAAAAAGGCTGGGTTACTAACCCAACGAGGCATAACTAAGAAGTCCGACCGGTCAAAGGACCGGCAAGTGTTGGTCAACGGCATTGGGTCCCGGTCAATGGCGGTCCGAACCCGGGTCAACAGCAGTCTTGGTCCAGTCAAGTGCGGTCAAATAGCAATAAGCCTGGTGAACAGCGGTCAAAGGTCCGGTTAGCAGGGCCTCAACGGGTCTATGGCGGAAAACGGTGGCACACAACAACTCCTCACCTTATCATTTCCAAAGTCAATGCCTAAAGCATATCCAGCGTATTCTCTTTTTTAGCTCAGTCCTTAAATTTATTCCCACTCCATTATAGTCTTGTCATTCCACAAAATTCATTGTGGTCGCCTGTAGCCACAGCAGCTTGTGGTGGTCGCAGTGGAGAATGGATTCCAGACAGCAGTCAAAACGAGTCATTCTGTTGCAGGCGGGGGCATGGTTTGGCACACTGAAAAATAGGAAAATGGGTTTTTCTGCAATAGTATGTATTCGTCAAACGGAGCTCTCTGGCGCACATCGGAGCTCTCACCTGTTTGCAACACCACATCTGTAGCGGGGTTAGAGAGCAATGCTTCTAAGACGATACCTAATTCTAGGTTACTAGAGATTTGCGTTGTAGCATGACTTCCTTGGATGAAAGCAGGGTTTTAGATTAACTTGTTTCTAGTTTTTTTACATTTTTTAGGTATGCAGTTGGTGCTCTTGCAACTCCGACGAGTTTTAGATATTATCCTGATGCGTTTATTAGAGAAATCTAGCAACAACCTCCAACAAGGTTCACAAAATGAGAACTACGGAGTTATGGCAACCCGGTGTGGATAAATCTGGCCAACAGTGAATAAAGATGGAGACATGCAGTACCGGATTGCTTAAAAAAAATGGACCTGCTATTGAACCTTCAACAGACTTCTCATCGTTGATTGGAGAAATCCAGTTTCAGCCTCTTCAAACTACAAGAGTTGTCGCAACCCGATGAAAACAAAGCTTGGAGGTGTGACACGAGTAGCAGATTGTATGGTACATGAAACTAGTGATAGGTTCATTTTTACCCCACAGTGTGTGAGCCAAATTAATGAGGTGTTTAGGAATTTGTAATAGATTAGTAATAGTTGTTAGCTAGGGGTTGTGCGACCAAAACCTGGCACAAATTTGTAACGGTTTTACAGTTAATGAGAATGTAAGCTTCTTTGTTTTAAAAAAATTACACAATTTAAAATTATATTAAAAATCTTTTCTTTTGTATACTTTTTTTAGTCACGTAGACGATATGTTGTTCCATTTTTACTAAGTGTACAGTGGAAAATGCCCTATACATTATAAAACAAAATAAATAATGGGAAAATGCAATGGATCTCAAAATTGCTGAAAGGAACTCAATAATAACATAATGGTCGAATTGTAAAAATAATCACCCATAGGCGATTTTCTACACACTCTATTCCTCCTGAAACTAAATGTAATGACATGAAATATATGTTTAGATTATTTCATTGTTTACTACACTTATATTCAATCTAGGGGTGTAAACGAACCAAATCGTTAGTGAAAAGCTAGCAAAAAGCTCAAGAAAAAGCTCGACTCGAACTCGAGCAAGACGAACATGAGCCGAGATTGAGGTAGCTCGATTATTACATGTGCTCGAGCTCGAGCTTCTTCATTTTTGTTCGGTAGGCTCGTCAAGCTTCACGATATTGTACCTATATAACTATATTATCTGTAATTTACAATTTTGTATAAATTGGATGGTTGCATTGGCTCGTACGAAGGTAACGAGCTTAACGAGCCAACCTCGCTCGAGCTCGAGCTCGAAGTTGATCGAGTTACGAACTGAGCTCGAGCATATCACAAACAGTCGAGGACGAGGTCAAGATAATTTTCTTGGCCTCGAACGAGCTCGAGCTCGAAAACGAACACAGTAATTTTTTTTCAAGCTCGGGCTCGAGCACACCACTACCCAATCTCGACTCGGCTCGTTACACCCCTAATTCAATCCTTTAAAGTGAGAATGTGAATGATTATTGATGAACTACATTCCTCTATCACTTTGAAAAATTATATTGGTGAAAAATAACCGTTTTTTCACAAACTCCGTGTAAAGTCAAGCGGTATTCATTAAATATTTTAATTGGCAATTTTGTGAACTTATTTGGAAACGAAAGTCTTTCCATGTTAGAACATGCGGACAGCATATTCACGCCTACAGAGTTGAACGGGAAAAAGGACAGAATATTTTGGTATTAGTGATTTATGAAAATATGAATATTCCGTTATATATTAGGCGTGTAAAAACTTAGTTCGTTTATGGAAAATCCCTACAAATATGGTGTTGATATTATCGAAAAATATGGTGTTGATATTATCGAATATATGGGAGATATTGTGATAAGAAAAATCCCTTTATTTATGTGATTTGGATATGCTTCAAGAAGCAGATAAGGAATATGAATATTATTGAGATAATCATAGAGAGTTCCGATCTGCTCATGGCTTTAAAAGGGGACACCACGGCTGCATTCAACACACGGATTTAACAGAGAGAAACTGCACACATATTTTCATTCTTCGAGCGAATTGCAAAGAGCCAAAAATCTATGTTCCAACATACTTGACCAGTTGTTCAAAGTTCAGAATCATATGCCTTAATTCCTCGGGAGAGGGAGATCCAGCGTCGACGAGTTTGAGTTCAGAGGGAGTCTGATCAAGGCGGATCGGTACCTAGGAGATCTAGCAGAATTCACATGTTTGATTAGTAAAGATAAGTATTTTGTATGGTGTACTTTGTACTGTATCTTTCTAATTAGTGGATTCATTCTGAACTGATATGTAGGTGGATTTCACCGAACTGCGTAACAAAGTGTTGTGTCATTAATGCTTTATTTTATTGCATACTTGGTTAGATAGGTTATGTTGGAACATACTAGTAATAATTAAGAGAATTCGGTAAAACCAAATTTCATTTGGTATCAGAGCTTGATCACTTATTTTTCTCTTGGTTGTGGCAAGGAAAGTGTGATCCTGTTTTACCATGGCAAGCAAAGAAGGATCTTCGATGTCTCGGCCACTTCTGCTGGAAGGCAACAACTATAATTATTGGAAGGCATGCATGAGAGTTATCATCTACTCACTGGAAGAACTTGCGTGGTACTATGTTGAAAATGAGTGGAATCACCCTACTGAAGATGCGGATACAAGGTCTAAGGAGAAAGAAGGAGAGTCAAGTCAAAGGGAGTAGAAACTCAAAGACAAATCTAATTAGGCTCCTGTTGATCTCAAAGCGTCTCTAGCAAATTCAAAGGCACTAAACGCTATTTTCACTGCGGTTGATGAAAACCAGTTCAAACTTATCTCAACATGTCATCAAGCAAAGACAACATGGGATATTCTGCAAACTGTTTATGAAGGAACTAGTCGAGTTCGAGAATCGAAACTATAGATGCTGGCTACTAAGTTTGAGGAACTCGAGATGGAGGAAGATGACACTATTTTTATATTCAACGGAAAACTCAGGAACATATTCAATATGGCATATCAACTTGGAAAAGTCTAAAAAGAGGCTAAATTGGTGAAAAAAAGCTCTGAGATCACTTCCCAAAAGGTTTGCTATGAAGGTCGCGGCAATAGAAAAGTAATAGATGTAGCTACCATGAGTCTAGATGAATTAATGGGATCATTACAGACGTATGAAATGACATTCCAGCCGGCTACAAAAAGAGTTCAAAAGGAGTTGGCATTCAAAAAATCCGTATCAAAGGATAATCACGAATCCGACAGTAATGATGAGCTTGACAAACTTGCACTTATCACGAAAAAATTCTCAAGAATGCTGAAGAAAGTAGTAAATAAAAAATCTCAGGAAAGGTATGGTGGAAAGAGACCGAGGCCACAAGAATTTGGAGGCAATCGTGGGACAAGATTTGAACAAAGAAATCAGCAGTTCTCTAGAAATCAAAGTGGTGAACCAAAACAGCATGTACGAATTCAATGCAGAGAATGTGAAAGATATGGTCATATTCAGGCTGAATGGGAAAAAGCAAGGAAAATCATATGTCACCTCATGGAGTGAAGATGAAGAGGACGACAAAGACGAAGAGGACAATAAAGACGAAGAGGAACTCACAAGTAACTATGTGGCGTTTGGAGCAAAAATACAAGATGCATCAGATGATGGGTATTCCAACACATCAGACAGAAACAAAGCCTTATGTTCCAACATAGACTTGTATGAAGTATTCGGTGATGAATATGATGGACTTGATGTAAGTGATGAAGAGATCTACAACACCTATGAAAAGATGTATGTCATGTGGCTCTAAGTAGTTGACACAAACAAGGAACTGAAGGGAAAAAAATGCAGTTGGCGGAAATAGAAAAAAAAACTGCGTGTGGAAATTGCTGAACTTAAAAAGGAGAATGAAGATTTGAATGAAAAGCTAATTTTAGCAACCAAGAGAGCTGAGATTTCTGAAGCATTAATTTCTAAGCTGAACTCTGGAAAAGCAAAACTTGACGATATTCTGGACATGGGAAAGAACTTTAGAGATCAACACGGAATTGGTGATCAAAACTCACTCAATAACACAGTCACACTCAAGCCTGAGACACAAGAGATACTCAAGAGTCCAGTAACTCTCAAGACAAAGTTTCGAGAGGTAAAGAGAAAGTTTGGCAAACCTCATCAAAGGAAACCTCTCGTCTGCAACTACTGTTCATATCAAGGTTACTCAGAGGAACAATACCAAAAATTGATCAGAGACCTAATGGCAGGACGTCAACTCTTGGTATGTTCCAACATAGGCGAAGTCCAGAAAACAAAAATGGTCAGAAAGGTATGGGTTATCAAACGTTCTGGTACATGCTTTGTTTCACATACTTCGCTTATATCATATTCCAGGGATTTGTGGTACTTTGATAGCGACTGCTCTCGCCACATGACTGGCACTCAAGAATTCCTCACAGATATCACACTATACAATGGCAGGTATGTTACGTTTGGTGATGGAAAGAAGAGTAGGGTGGTTGGAAAAGGTGAACTACAGATTGAAGGATTTCCAGTAATCACTAGTATGTTGTTGGGTCCGGTCAATACACCTAGTATAGGTGGAAAGAAGTATACCTTTGTATGTGTTGATGATTTTTCCAGATTTACATGGGTAGCTTTTCTAAAAGAAAAATCTGATACGATGGAAGTATTTAAAAGTCTGGTGATAAAGTTACAGACTGAAAAAGGAAGTCCAGTTGGGAAAATTGTTCGAATTCGTAGTGATCATGGTGGAGAATTTAAAAATACTCAATTCAGTGACTTCTGTATGAGCTCGGGATTCAACACAAGTTTTCTGCACCAATCACTCCTCAGCAGAATGGTGTTGTAGAACGAAAAAAATAGAACCTTGCGGGAGATAGCTCGAGTTATGTTGGCCGAGAAAGAAATTCACAAAAAATGGTGTGCATAAGCTATTAACACAGCTTGCTATACAATTAATCGAGTATATTTGCGTCCATTCACCAGCAAAACATCCTATGAGATTTGGAAGGGAAGGAAACCAAATGTCTCATACTTTCATGTGTTTAGAAGCAAGTGCTACATCCTCAGAGACAGAGAACAATTGGCGAAATTAGATTATCGTAATGATACTGGAATCTTTCTTGGTTATTCTGTGAACAATCAAGCTTATTGTGTTTATAACCATCGGGCAAACACACTCATGGAATCTATAAATATTATTGTGGATGATTCTGAAGAAGGATAAAAGTCAGATGTCGTAGAAGATGAACCTGGTAACACTCATGTTTCAACACAGCCTCGGCAACCTGACAAGGCAGATCCATTGCATGTTGGAACATCTGATTAGACTAATTATGAATCAGTTGAAACTGAACATGTTGGAACATCATCCCCCACTGTCGTACCATATATTCCAATATAGGATCAACCTGAATCAATGGCACAAAGTACTCGATCAGTTCCTCGGGTGGATTACAGGAAGTTGGCAGGATTACAATGCTTTATCTCTTTCATTGAACCAAAAAATTACGAGGCATTACTGGATGAATACTGATTTGCTGCAATGCAAGAATAACTAGGTCGATTTGCAAGAAATGATGTATGGTATCTCACTCCTCACCCTAAAGGTGTAAACGCCATCGGCACAAAATGGATTTTCAAGAATAAATCTGATGCTGACGGACATATTACTCAAAACAAAGCCAGACTGGTTGCTCAAGGATATACACAAGTTGAAGGTGTTGACTTTGATGAGACATTCGCACCAGTTGCCAGGTTAGAGTCAATTCGAATTTTACTTGTTATTGCCTGCTCTATGAACTTTATTCTATATCAAATGGATGTCAAGAGTGCGTTTCTAAATGGTGTGGCAAATGAAGAATTTTATGTGGAACAACCTAAAGGATTTGAGGATCCTCATTACCCTTATCATGTGTATCGACTCAAGAAGGCTCTATATGGCTTAAAGAAAGCACATAGGGCATGGTATGAACGACTTACTAACTTTCTTCCTAAGAAAGGTTATCGTCGAGGGGGAGTAGATTGCACTTTATATGTGCTTGATAAGTCATCAAAAATTTTTGTTGCTCAAATTTATATGGATGATATAGTATTCGGCTCTACTTCACCATCGATGGTACAGGATTTTATCATGGTTATGCAGGCTGAATTTGAAATGAGCATGGTTGGAGAGCTCACATACTTTCTAGGATTGCAAGTTAAGTAAGGAAAAAATGCATGTTCATAAATCAGAGTAAGTATGCACTGAATCTAGTAAATAGATTTGGTTTAAGCAATGCCCGAGCAGTTCGAACACCTATGGCAGTTTCTGACAAACTGGTCAAGGATGAGAAAGGAATCGCAGTAGATCAAAAGTTTTACAGGGGAATGATTGGGAGTCTATTGTATTTAACAACAAGTAGACCAGATATATGTCTCAGCGTAGGGATATGTGCAAGATTTCAGGCTGATCCAAAGGAGTCCCATCTCACTGCAGTTAACAGAGTTATTCTATATGTAAGGGGGATTCTGAGTATGGTGTCTAGTATTCTATGAATCAAGATTATGATTTAATTGGGTACAGTGATTCTGATTGGGCTGGTAATGTTGATGATCGAAAAAGCACTACAGGTGGATTTTTCTTTATTGGCACGAATCTGGTTTCTAGGTATAGTAAGAAACAGAATTCAATCTTTTTGTCTACTGCGGAAGCTGAATATCTTGCTGCTGAAAGTTGTTGTGCACAATTGTTATGGATGAAGCAAATGATAAACGGCTATGGAATTCATCAAGGCTCTTTGAAGATCTTATGTGACAATACAAGTGCTATTGATATTTCAAAAAATCCAGTCCAACACTCTCGAACTAAGCATATTGACAAAGGCATCATTTTATTAAAGATCTTGTTGAACGGAAAAAAGTTGTGGTAGTCTATGTTCTAACACACGAGCAATTTGCTGATATCTTTACAAAGCCATTGGACACCGCCACTTTTAAAAGTCTTAGAAAACACTTAGGTGTTTTTCAAATTTGAGGTAATTCTTTCCTTTAGTTAAATGTAAATATTGTATTTTATTTCTGTTAAGAAATTCAAAAAAACAAAAAATAGAAACAAGAAAAAATTCTACAAAAATAGAAGTTGTATAGTTATGGTATGTTGGAAGTTGGTATGCCTTGAGTTGATGTCTTGAGTTGATGTCTTGAGTTGATGTCTTGAGTTGATGTCTTGAGTTGACAAGAGAGAAAAGAATCATCATTGCTCATCTTGGAAAGAGAAAAAGTTCTTCACGGCAAACGAGGAAGTGAAGTGAAGAGTTTGTGTTGGTTTCAAAGTTGTCTAAATCCCTCCAAATCCCTCTCTTTTTGGCCACTCTCCCACTCATCTTGGTTTCTTTCGGATTCTTGTTGCCAAACTCCTCCACAATTTTTCTCTACGCAACAATTCTTTGCCGAAAGATTTCTTCAAACCCCAACTCTCCCATAGTCAAAGAAGAAACATAAGAAACTCTTCAATTCCCGGAGGATGGCTATGTTGAATAAAGAGAAGAGAATGTAGAAAACGGTGGTTCAAGCTTCGGTGGTGACGGTTAGGATGAACATGCCAGAGACAAAGGAAAGGGTCCATATCAGAAGGTAATAGATCCTGATCCCCCAACTCGTAAAATTCTTGGAATAGAATTCAATACTAAATTTTTTAATGGCTGGAAGAAAATAGAACTACAATAGATTTGACCAAGATTAAGAATATAGAGGGGGAATTCTTTAATGTTAATTTCAAAGAATTTGTGTCCAGTGATATTGGAAATCTATGAAATATTGAGAATTATGAAGTTAAATTTTTAAGGGGAAAATATGGAGTGTACAGAGGGAAGGATAAATTTCATGTCTACTCATCCATTCCTTGCCAGAGCTATGTTAGCATTAGGGAGATAAGTGATGCTGAGGCAACGGGATTGGAAGTTATTAAGTCTACAGATAGAATGCCAGTAGGATTTTTTTATTCTAAGGCTGCTCAGAAAATGGAGTAACTGAGAAAACCGGTGATAATTGAAGTCTCTGACAGCGAAGAAGAAGACAATTTTGGCTATGTTCCAACACAGAATGCAGTGGCTGAAAATATTGAGGAGATGGAGATTGATGATGAAGATATGGGAGGTGAAGACCAGGTTGAGGTATCTAGTGATGCTGATGCTGATGGAGAGCAAACTGGAGAGCCTATTTCTAGGCAAGGTGAACCAGATGAAGATCAGCATGTTGGAGCACAGACTGCTGAAGAAGAAGGGGATATAGATACTGAGTATGTTCCAACACAGGAACAACCTGAGTTGAAATACTCCAGTGATGAGGTGTTAGATGAGTTCTTAAAGACTGATAGGGGAAAGAGAAAGGTGACTGCTATTGATGATTCTCCACCAACTAAAAAGGCCAAGAAAACTCACAAGAAGAAAGTGGTGCCACCGCTGCCTGTAAGTGAAGCACGGTCATTCTCTTATTTTGATATAAACTGTGAAGAAATGGGAGAAGTATTTGCAGAGAGGAAGGTGATCTCTGAGTGACCCGTAGACCTAGAAGCATACATGGCAAGCGGGTTCTCTAATTTTTTGGAATTAATAGGAATGAAAAAGGCTGCCACTATACAGCTTCAGTACAATAGACTGGTAGTTATTGAAGTGTACGCCAATTTGATGGTTGGAAATCTAGAATCTGATTTCCCCTGGTTTGAAAGGGTGTATGTAAGGGGGAAGATTATTGACTTCTCAGCAGCCAAGATAAACAGGATTTTGGGGCTGCATATTCTAGAATTTTAGGGGGTGTTTCTAAATGATCTAGGAGTGACGGATGATCAAATTCTGGAGGAAATATCAGGAGGATACAAGACCAAATGGCCTGAAACTGGTTATTTGCAAGCTTCCTGTCTGTCATCAAGATTCTTTGGTCTGTACCATATAGCAGTAACTGCTGGATGCCATCCTCAAAAACTACTGCCTTGACTAGAGAAATGGCTAAACTACTGTACTTTGTTGAAACATAGAAATCAGTAAACCTTAGGTTGTTCATTCAGCAGAATCTAGTGAGGCAAGCTACAACCCCAAAGGCAAAACATGTTATTGTGTATCCCTGCTTAATTTTTGCGATGGCTAAGAGTGCCAAGGTGAAGGGGAAGGCGAAGGATGTGATTATAGATACGGAGTTCCTACGGCCTAACAAGAAGACCTTTGGTATGAGGCACGTCCATGATCTTCCTTGGAATCCTGAAGTCTCTATATCTGCAGCTGCTGAAAAGACAGCCAAATTAGTGGCACTGAATGTCAGGTTGGGAGCGATAGCAATTGAAATGACAGCACTGGAAGCAGAGAAGGCTAAACTCGAAGAGGAGAAAGCGCAGCTGGAGGTCTAGACTGCTGCTCCTGAACGAGAAGGATTTTTTGATGTATCTATGTTCCAACATAGATGGAGTGTCACATTTAGGGGGAGCCTGCTTTCAGTTTGTGTCAATTGTTTTGTGCCTTTGGCATCTTCATGTTCCCAGGGGGAGAATATTTTGGCTGTAATCTGCTTATTTTGATGGTAGACGGTATTCTGGAATTCTGGTATTCAATTCAATTGGTATTCTTTTATATCATATTTATTATTTTGCATATGTTCCAACATAGGTGAAGTTTGTGAAGACCTATGTGTTCGTCGTGATATTAGTGACCAAAATGGTTGGGTCTACAAAATGACAAAGGAGGAGATTGTAAAGCCAAGCAGTATTCATTGAATATTTTAATTGGCAATTTTGCGAACATATTTGGAAACGAAAGTCTTTCCATGTTGGAGCATGCGGACAACATATTTACGCCTACAGAGTTGAACGGGAAAAATGACAGAATATTATGGTATTTGTGATTTATGGAAATCTGAATATTCTACTATATATTAGGCGTGTAAAAGCATAGTTGGTTTATGGAAAATCCCTACAAATATGGTGTTGATATTATCGAATATATGGGAGATATTGTGATAAGGAAAATCCCTTTATTTATGGGATTTGGATATGCTTCAAGAAGCAGATAATGAATAGGAATATTATCGAGATAATCATGGAGAGTTTCGATCTGCTCATGGCTTTAAAATGGGACACCATGGCTGCATTCAACACACAGATTTAACAGAGAAAATATGCACACATATTTTCATTCTTTCGAGCGAATTACAAAGAGCCAGAATTCTATGTTCCAACATACGTGACCTGCTGTTCAAAGTTCATAATCATATGCCTTAATTCCTCTGGAGGAGGAGATTCAGCATCAACGAGTTTCGAGGTCAGAGGGAGTCTGATCAAGGTGGATCGGTAGCTAGGGGAGCTAGCAGAATTCACACGTTTGATTAGTAAAGATAAGTATTTTGTATGGTGTACTTTGTACTGTATCTTTTTAGTTAGTGGATTCATTCTGAACTGGGCCAGGCCCCGCAGATGTAGGTGAATTTCACTGAACTGCGTAACCAAGTGTTGTGTCTTTAATGTTTTATTTTATTGCATACTTGGTTAGATTGGTAATGTTGGAACATACTAGTAATAATTAAGAGAATTCGGTAAAACCAAATTTCACTCTCTTCAAAGTGACAATAAACATTTCAAAAAATACAAACACTCGTGTGAGACGGTTTCACACAAGCTCATAGTGAAATGGGAAATGCGTAACCAAGTGTTGCGTAACCAAGTGTTGTGTCTTTAATGTTTTATTTTATTGCATACTTGGTTAGATTGGTAATGTTGGAACATACTAGTAATAATTAAGAGAATTCGGTAAAACCAAATTTCACTCTCTTCAAAGTGACAATAAACATTTCAAAAAATACAAACACTCGTGTGAGACGGTTTCACACAAGCTCATAGTGAAATGGGAAATGCGTAACCAAGTGTTGTGTCTTTAATGCTTTATTTTATTGCATACTTGGTTAGATAGGTAATGCTGGAATATACTAGTAATAATTAAGAGAATTCGATAAAACCAAATTTCACTCTCTTCAAAGTGACAATAAACATTTTAAAAAATACAAACACTCGTGTGAGACGGTCTCACACAAGCTCGTGGTGAAATGGAGGTTTCATTAGATATTAGATTAGTTACAAGGACTAATCTGTAATTATTATATAGTATATTTTATGTTACGTTTTTTTTCATCTCCGGAAAACTGTTCCTCCCTCTTCCTCTCAACCGCCCGCCCTAGGCTTCAATTCCATCGACTTTTCCCCTTCAATCAACGATTTCACCGGCTAACTGTGATGAATTCCGTTATTCTGGCGTCTAGAAGGTAGTACGTTTGTGCAGAGGTTACCGATTTGATTTTTTTTTTCTCATTCCTCCCTCTTCCTCTCAACTGTCAGCACTAGGTTTCAATTCCATCGACTTTTCCTTCTTCAATCAATGAATTCACCGACGAATTGTGTTGAGTTTCATTATTCCGGTGTCTTGAAGGTAAGATTTCTAATTTGTAGTTCGTTTATCAGGAGGTAAGCGATTTGATTTTTACTTTCTCGTTTTAGGGACACAATACAACTCACTCGTGTGTGCACTGTGATTGGATCGCAACGGCCGTGTCTTTGACATCAGATTTTTCCATCTACAGTCAAAGACTTGCCATTTTGCCATTTTCTCTATGTTTGTTGTATCCAGACATCTAATGTTACAGTGGAGTTGTAGTTGTGTTTAGGAATCTAAGGTCTTCATATATATGATCTGATGCAGTGTGATTGTTGAAGCTCTAAAGGTGGATATTTTGCAGAAACTTCGTTCATCACTGAAACTGTTATTTGTTTGTATTTGTCTTTAAATTTTTAGTTTGTACCTCACTTTATAACTTTAGTTCAGGTATATGTTGTGTTTGTTTACTTTTGATTTAAATTTAGAAATAGAGAAAACTGTTATTTTTGCTGGCTGTGCTTTGAAATTGTAAAAGGAGCTTGTATCTCTTTCATATGTTTGTTTGTTCTTCTTTTTATATCATTAGTTCCTGTAATAAATGTCATTTGCTTTTCCATTATGTAGGAAAAATAACGAAGATGATCGACGAGGCCACCCTTTAGTTCCTACTTTACTCGTCTTTCGCTAGACTTATACGGTAATTATTTTGTTTTTGCACGGTCAACTTTGAGTTCTTGATGTGGAAAATTGGCTGCAGTAGTCGTGTGGAGGGATTATGAAAATGTTAAAACTGTTCTAAGTAGCTTTTCAGTTGGATCGTTGCGTTTAACTTTTAGCTGAAAGGGATACTTCGGGAGAAAATACTGTCATCTTCTTCATCTCGTTTCGTATTTTTCATTTAACAATTTATATGGAAATATGCTTGTCATTGAAGTATCAATTTTGCGTTCCTGATTGGGAAATTTGTTTTGATTTGATAGTAAGATTGAATCTTGATGCTATATGGGTTATATGTTGCTTTGCAATTGGACTATTGTTTGAAATTGTAGCTGAAATGGATATAAACTGCAGGGAGGAATTGTTGTCACCTCGATCTCGTTTTGTAGTATCCATTTAACAGCTTTTCAACCATTTACATTTCCGATGTATTTCTGAGTGTTTACATTGTCTTAACTCTTAAGCAATTTTCATGGGGCAAATACACATATCTATGAATTATGGGATGTTAGGTGTGTCTCCATTATTCACACGAATTTACCTAAATGTTCAAGGTGACAATGCTGATCAAATTTACATGGAGTTGGAACTCAGGCGTTTGGCTTGGTTACAGCAGCACCTAGCTGAGCTTGGAAAAGCAAGCCCTGCTCGCTTTATTGATTTAGTGTAGCAAATGCACAAATTTATTCATATGCAAGTTACAAGTGACAAATGTATGAATTAATTCATATATTTAGAATATTTGTTAGTATTTTTTATTTTTTTTATTTAGACATTTATTTTTTGAGTGCGTCTCTTGAAAGGCGGTCTTTCCATAAGTCATGGAAAGACCAAGGTTTAAAGTGTAAATTAGAAGAAATTAAGATAAAATTTTTGGGTTGCATGAACCGGGTTATAAATTTTATAACTACTACATGTTGCATACTAAATTTTTAATGTTGCAACTAAGACCTTTTACCTTTTATTATTTTAATTAAATCCCGTCTTTCCATAAGCCTATGGAAAGACCGTCTTTCCCAAGACTTTGCCTTTATTTTTACAGGATAATTATAGAATTACACCTAGCAAATATATAGACTAGTTCATGTGTTTAGAATGATAGTTAATTGTTTTAGAGACTTTATTTATGTTTTTATTTTTTTCCAAGTTAATGATAGAATTTACAATTATTAAATGTATAATCAGTTGTTTTACAGACACAAACCTTCTAATCATCTTTCTTTCCCCCGTACCAAATCCACCATCAGTAGCTTCTTTAAACTCCTCAAATCTGCAACTTGCAACAGTTTGAGTCCCCTGATCACTTTTCTTGTGTACCTGCATTGAGTAAATGAGTGCACAGTTGATTCCTCCTCCTCTTCACACAGAACACACAATTGATGTGCATCAATTATGTTGAAACTTCTTAACCTATCTGTTGTTGCCAACCTGCTTTTCAGAAGCATCCATAGAAAGAAAGTGTGTTTTGGTAAGAGCTGTGAATTCTAGATGAGTTTTTCCTTTGGTTCAGGTTTGCCCCCTCCTTTCAAGATGTTATATGCAGTAGGGATACTGAATTTGCCCCTTGCATTCACACACTGGTGCAAAGTATCCTTCATCCTTACTTTCAACCTGTTAATACATTTCCATATCCAGCTTTGTGCCCACCTGTGCCTAATACAAAACAAAATCTTTGCCCTTCAAGTAGTATGCTTGAATCCATCATATCCAGAGCAGGTCTTTCTTCTCCTGGATACTCCAAATGTGTTTGCCTAATGAAGCCTGGTTCCATAATGATGGATCCCTGAAGCCCACTCCTCTCAGTTCTTTACTCCAACACATAGCATCCCATGAAGCAGGTGTGAAAAACATGTTCTCACCATTCTTGTTCCAAAGAAATGCCCTACATTTTTCACTATCTCCTCATGTACACTCTCAGGTAGTTAAAAAAACCCCTGACCAGAAGCCTGCTATATTCAGCAACACTGTGTTGATTAATTGGGACCTTTCAGCATAAGATATATTTTTTGTCTCCCATGAGTTCAGCCTTTTACTTATTCTCTCAATCACTATTTCACATGACTTTTTGTCCCATCTAAATGTTGGAATTGGCATTCCTAGATATTTCATAGGGAGCTCCTCCCTTTTAATACCTAGAATTTCCACTAAACTGCCAATCTCTTCATCCCCCATAGCTGAGAAATATACAAATGATTTTTGCTCATTCAAAGCTAAGCCTAAGATATCTTCAAACTAATTCAAAGCCTCTATAATTCATGTCACTGACCTTTCACTTGCTTCACAAAAGATTAGCAGATCATCTGCAAATAACAGACTATGGATCCCCACTCTCTCACCTCTTTGGTGATAGTCAATCTTACCCTCCCTGAATTTTGTAGTTAACAGCCTGGTAAAAAATTCCTTTCCAATCACAAATAAGAGGGGTGACAAAGAGTCTCCTTGTTTCACTCCAGTTCTTCCTTGAAAAGATTCAGTATAGACACCATTTAGGGATAAAAAAAAGTTGGAGGACTCCACACACCTCTGCACCCATGATCTAAACAGTGAAGGAAATCTCAATTTATTTAACCATTCAAACATAAAATTCCAGTTGATGGTGTCAAATGCCTTCCTTATATCAACCTTTATAACACAACTAGATTTCATACCCCCTAACTTAAATTAATGTATAAGTTCCTGAGCTAGTAGGACATTATGAGAAATATGCCTACCTTTCATTCAGGTTGATCAGGTTTGGTAAAATTTCCCCTAATCTTGCACATAACATCTTAGTGATTACTTTATAAACCACAGAACAACATGAAATTGGTCTTAAGTCACCTGCATTTTGAGGCTGAGCAATCTTTGGGATGAATGCAATAACCGCCCTACTGAACTCCCTTGGCATACTTTCACCTGCAAAAAAGCTTTGTATTGCTTTAACAAAGTCAACTCCAACTATGTCCCTAGTTTCTTTAAAGAACATGCTATTGTAGCCATCAAACCCGGGGTTCTTACAAGATTTGATCTCCTTCAGAGCAGTTAAAACTTGTTTCTCTGTGACTGATCATTCTATTTCAGTTGTTAGACTGATAAAACATCTCCTCCTTAGGCTGGATTTTTAGGTATTACCTCTGTCACCATCTTGCATTCTCCCAGTTGCTTTTTAAATACTGAAATCAAATGCTCTTCTAACTCTTTCCCTTCAAACTCCTTATCTCCTTGGGTCAACCTGATTATCTGATTTTGATACATCCTCTTCTTCAGCTTTGCATAGAAGAAATTTGTTGGTTTTGTCCCCCTCCATCCTCCATTGAATTTTTTATAATTGCTTCAGGTATTTATACTCTGATTCCTCTATCAACCTGACATGCCTTCTCAACTCCTGCTCCCTCTCTTGTTTAGCCACATCACCTGGACTTTGATGCAGGGCTTCACTGGCTATATACAAGTCCCGTCTTGCAACAATTGCCCTTTTTTCTATATCAGAAAACTTCTTCTTTGGTTCTGCTAGGGGTGCACTAGTCTGTTCAAATTATGCCACAAATCCTTCATGGCTTCCTCTTCTGTATGCTGCCATACTGCTTTCACAAGACATTTAAATTGTTCATCCTTTGTCCACAAATCAAAGAATTTACCACAAACAGATGTTGGTATGCCTTGAATACTGTAATAGCCACTTCTGCGACCCTGGCCTGGAATACAACTACATCTACAATTATGATAAGAATATAATTCCAATTCCAATTTGGACTGATGTTGATTTGGGCCGAATTGTGTTTTGTTCCAATCCCAGTTTGTTAGGGTTTAGTGGAGACAATATATAAAGTGTCTCTCTTCTCTCTGTAAAAATTAATTCTGTTCTGCACTTAGATAGGTAGAAATCTGGCCAATTTCTTGGCGTCTGTAACCTGCTACCTATTATAGTGAATCCGTCTCCCGTGGATGTAGCCAAATTGGTGAACCACGTAAATCTTGTGTCTTGTTATTTTCGTTCATATTTTCTGTTCTTTCTCCATTCCGCACAACAAACTGGTATCAGAGCGGTTTCTTTTTCCGGCGATATCCGTAGTGGGTATATCGGATTCTGGGCTCATCATATCGGGGCTGATCGGGGAGAAAGATGTCTGGGTTGAACGTGAAGATCGACAAGTTTACTGGGAGAAACAGTTTCAGTTTATGGCAGATCAAGATGCGAGCTTTACTGAAACAGCAAGGTTTGTGGACTCCGCTGACGAAGGATTTCGCGAGCAGTTCTGGCGATGTTGTGAGTCTGGAAGAAAAGGCACACTCGACGATTATGCTGTGTCTCGTGGACGAAATCATCACTGAGGTCTCAGATCAGGAGACTGCTGCAGACGTAGGTGTATTTGCACCGAACCGCGTAACCAAGTTGTGTGTGCACTGTGTATTTCATTTTGCGTTTTAACACTAAACTGATCTTGGTGTTTCAACACCAAACTGTTAAACAACTTGGTATAAACGTTTAGAATTTAGGTGAAACAGAAATTCAATTGGTATCAGAGCACGACACTTGCTGACCCCTAAACAGGGAGAGTGAGATCAGGTTTCACCATGGCACCAAAGGAGGGGGCTTCGGTCACACGACCACCGTTGTTGGAACAAGGAAATTATGCCTATTGGAAGGCACGCGTGAAGGTGTTCATAGGAGCATTAGATGATCAAGCTTGGAACAATGTCATAAATCAGTACACTCCACCTACAGTAGTCGAATCTGAGGGATCAAGCTCATTGACGACTAAACCATTTTCTGAATATTCTACCGAGGAGCACAAGGCACACGTGTCCAACTCAAAGGCATTAAATGCCATTTTTACGGCAGTGGATGAAGATCAGTTTAAGATGATTTCAAATTGTGAGACTGCTAAAGATGCGTGGGATGTGTTACAAACTTATCATGAGGGGACAAGCTCCGTCAGAGAATCAAAGTTGCAGTATTACACGTAAAAATTCGAAGATCTAAAGATGCGCGAAGATGAGACTATTTCTGAGTTCAATGGACGAGTCCGAGATATTGCCAACAAAGCTTTTCAGTTTGGCAAAAAGTACAAAGATCACAAGCTTGTAAGAAAGGTTTTGAGAGCACTACCTCCACGTTTCAACATGAAGGTCACAGCGATTAATGAAAATGGAAGGATAGGGACAATGACGCTTGATGAACTTATGGGATCACTGGAATCTTATGAGATGGAAATGCTGCAAACAAAAGCAGGTAAGAAAGAGATGGCTTTTTCAAGCATAACCTCTGGAAATTTAGAAGATCATACAGCTAATGAAGAGTCCGATAAAATTGCAAACATAACCAGGAACTTCTCCAGATTTATGAAGAAGATGGGCAGGAAGCCACAAGAGAAGCCAAGTGGAAGCAAGAATCCAAATGCAAACTCCACTCCAAGATTTGGCCAAGCAATTGGTGTTGAAACACCAAAGTTCAAATCAACAAATCCAAACCTGAACAGGAAAATCCAATGTAGAGAATGTGAAGGTTTCGGGCACATACAAGCTGAGTGTGCCAATACACTTAAAAGACAAGGAAAATCGTATACCGCAACCTGGAGTGATGATGACGGAGGAGATGATGGTGAGGATGGAGAGGAGTATACTAATTATGTTGCTTTCGGTATGACAGTGGTGGAGTTAGAAGAATCTTTCGAGGAAGGAGTCAGTGTGCTGAATGAAAGTGAGAGTGGTAGCTCAGATGAAGAGACTAGGAGTATTAGTGATGATGACATTCGCAAGGAAAGCATGGAAATGTACAAGATGTGGTTAAAAGTGGCGGATGAAAACAAAGAGCTCAAGTCCGAGAACAAGAAATTGAGTGAAAATGCTAAAATGACGAAACTTGAAAAAGAAAAGGCAATCAGCGAACTTGAAAGAATCAAGAAGGAATTTGCTGGAATGGTGCAACGAGCAGAGGCAGCTGAACAAGCTATTAGACGTCTCAATACAGGGAAAGCTAAGCTCGAAGATTGTCTAAGAATGGGTCAGACGACCAAGTACGGAATTGGCTATGAAGAATCTTCACCGGTGAAGTCATGGAGCAACAAGGTAGATCAGGGTGCACCAGCTCCAGGAATAATCGAGAGAAATTGCCCCACCAAAAGGATCAGACGATGCGGATACTGTGGAGCTCAAGGGCATGTGAGAAATAGGTGCTATAAGCTGCTTAGGACACTGTCCTTTAACTCAGCAGATCGATGTTTCAACACCGTACCAGGATATGGTACAGGGCGTTGTTTCAACACTGGAGGGTACAGAACCATAATTCTGAACACACGTGTCAATCTAAGGCCGCATAACATACTCGACCTCAAAGCAAGGTATGGATTCGAAAATCTCAAGATGTTTGTTTTTCAAGTTTCGTATGTTTTGGTGCACATACAGGAAATTCCTGGTATTTCGATAGTGCTTGTTCAAGGCATATGACTGGAGTCCCTGAATTTCTGCGAAAGTTCAAACCTGGATTTGGTGGATATGTTAGATTTGGTGATGGGAAACGCAGTAGAATAATCGGCAAGGGTGAGTTAGTCATCAAAGGGCTTCCGGTGTTCCAAGATGTGTTACTGGTGGAAGGTCTGAAAGCAAAACTATTAAGCATTAGCCATATATGTGACAATGAAATGGCGGTGTTTTTTGACAAGGAGAAATGTGTAGTAAACCATGGAACTGGAGTATTCACGGGATCTAGATCAATGGATAACTGTTATTTTCTCGATCAAGATGTCACCTGCTTTAGCTCGAAAAAGGAAGTCAGTGCTCTGTGGCACAGAAAATTGGGGCACATAAATTATAAATCCTTAGCACGTATTTCCAGACTGAATGCAGTCAGAGGTATTCCTGAAATCAGTGACAACAAGGAGGCTATTTGCGGGTCGTGTAAAGAAGGAAAGCAAATCCGGATACCACACCACGCCGTACATGATGTTTCAACGTCAAGACTTTTGGAGCTCCTGTATATGGACTTAATGGGGCCGGTCACACCCCTAGTGTGGCGGGGAAGAAGTATATTTCCGTCTGTGTAGACGACTTCTCGAGGTATACATGGGTATCATTTCTCAAAGAGAAGTCAGAGGCTGCTGATGTTTTAAAAAACTTGGCGCACAGGCTACATGTAGAAAAAGGAACCGTTCAAGTAAGAATTGCACGTATCAGGAGTGATCATGGAAAAGAATTCGAAAATTCTAAGTTTCATGACATTTGCGAGACACTTGGTATACACCATGAGTTCTCTGCCCCCATAACTCCTCAACAAAATGGTATAGTTGAAAGGAAGAACCGGACGCTGCAGGAAATGGCATGAGCAATGTTAGCCGAGAAAACATTCATGCTAGATATTGGGCTGAGGCGGTACACACAGCATGCTACACTATCAACATAGTATATCTGCGTCCGTTCACTGAGAAGACACCATATGAGATCTGGAAAGGGAAGAAACCAGATGTGTCGTATTTTCATGTCTTTGGGAGTAAGTGCTATATTCTGAAGGACCGAGAGCCCTTAGCTAAATTTGAGTCTAGAAGTGATATCGGTATATTCTTGGGTTATTCCCCTACTAGTCGATCTTTCCGAGTTCTTAACCAATGCTCTGGAGCAGTCATGGAGTCTATTAATGTGATTGCTGATGATTCAGAAGAAGAAACTTTGGGTGAAAGTGATATTCTCGACCCAGTAAATCCTACTGGTGTTGAAACACCAACACAGTCAATCGGTGTTGAAACTCCGGAAACAGTAGCACATGAATCTGAACAAAGTTCGGCCAGACACATGCAGTTACGGGATCAGCCACGGGTAAATTACAGAGAATTGGCAGGATTATCATGTTTTATCTCTCTTACTGAGCCCAAGAATTACAAAGAAGCCTTGCTTGATGAGTATTGGATTTCGGCGATGCAAGAAGAGTTGCAGCAATTTGAAAGAAACAATGTTTGGTGCCTCACCCCACGGCATGCTGATGTAAATGTGATTGGAACCAAGTGGATCTTTAAGAACAAATCTGATGCAGATGGTAACATCACAAGAAATAAAGCTCAACTTGTCGCTCAAGGTTACACACAAGTAGAAGGGGTTGATTTTGATGAAACTTTTGCACCCGTAGCCAGAATGGAGTCAATTAGGCTGATGTTGGCGGTATCCTGTATTCTGGACTTTACTCTTCATCAAATGGATGTCAAGAGTGCATTCCTGAATGGTCTAGTGAAGGAGGAAGTTTACATGGAGCAGCCCAAGGGATTTGAAGACCCACATTTTCCTGACCATGTCTATCGGTTGAATAAAGCTTTGTATGGCCTCAAGCAGGCACCCCGTGCATGGTATGAGCGACTGACAACCTTTCTGATTCAGAAGGAATATCGTCGAGGGGGGTGGACCGTACACTGTTTGTGCTGCATAAGGGGACAAATATTCTAATCGCATAGATTTACGTTGATGATATTGTCTTTGGATCTACCTCTTCAGCATTAGTGAAGGAGTTTGTTGACCTAATGACTAAAGAGTTCGAAATGAGTATGGTAGGAAAATTATCATATTTTCTGGGGTTGCAGGTTACTCAGGAGAAGAATGGTCTGTTCATCAACCAACAGAAATATGCTGAGAATTTGATCAAAAGATTTGGACTTGCAAGTGCAAAGGCAGTACGCACCCCAATGGCTACCACTGATAAGCTCACAAAAGATGAACTGGGTCAAAGTGTTGACCAAACATTATACAGGAGTATGATTGGCAGCCTATTATATTTAACTGCAAGTAGACCAGACATCGGTTTGAGTGTTGGGATCTGTGCCCGCTACCAGGCTAATCCAAAGGAATCACATATGTCAGCTGTGAAGAGAATTATTCGATATATAAGTGAAACAGTGGAGTATGGAGTATGGTTTTCTAGGAACAAGGATTCACAGTTGGTAGGATTCAGTGACTCTGACTGGGCAGGGAATGCTGATGATCGTAAGAGTACCACTGGTGGATGGTTTTTTGCTGGTTCAAATCTGGTCAGCTGGTATAGTAAAAACCAGAACTCTATATCATTGTCTACGGCTGAGGCAGAATATTTAGCTGCAGGGAGTTGTTGTGCACAGTTACTATGGATGAAGTAGATGATGAGAGACTATGGATTCAATGATGTGAGTTTGACAGTCTTATGCGATAATAAAAGCGCCATTGATATCTCCAAGAATCCTGTGCAACACTCTAGGACAAAGCACATCGATATCCGACATCATTTTATTAGGGATTTGGTCGAAAAAGGAGAAGTCACAGTTCATTATGTTCCAACATCAGAACAACTTACTGATATCTTTACGAAGCCTCTGGATGGTGAGACCTTTGAAGGCCTCAAACAGCACTTGGGAGTGTGTCGAATGTAAGGTACCCAGATCTTTCTATTCTGTTTTATTATTTACTGTTTTCCTTTAAATACAGTCGAATATGAAAAAAAATAGAAAAATGGAAAATACCAAAAAATTTGGTGAAGTGGTATTTAAACACCACAGGAGAAAGTGACGGTGTTTAAACACTATGGGATAAAGTTACTGGACAGTTGACTTAATGCGGAAGTAGCCAGAAATCTGTGATGATGGGCTTGGCTGTGTGCGTGATCGGTCAGAGCCCAGTAGGAAGAAGATGTGGGGTTTGGGTTGCTACAACGACCTTGAAAGAGACAGCATATGCAGGGGGAGATGTTGAAGTTGAAACAGTGTCTATGTTGAAGGAACCTGAGAGTGCATCTATGATGTGTGAGACTGTGTCAGAGTTAATGGAGCCAGTTTATGAAAATGGAGAAGATGAGGATAGAGCTGTGGAAAACCCAGAGTGTGATGATGTGACTGTTTCTGGTATTCAAACACCAGATGTGACCTCCAATGTTGATGACCAGGTGCCTGTGAATTAAGCACAGGATGTGGAATTTGCTGATAGGGAACCAAATCCTGAGGGATATGACCTTGAAAACTTGGCAGAATTGACTACGATAGCCAGTGGTGAAGGCATCTTAGAGGGTACTGGTGTTGGTGTTGACATACCACTCGAGACCAGAAAGACACGTGGGGCAAAGAGAAAGTGCAGAAAGGTGGGTGTTAAAACACCACCAGAGTCTGTGAGAACTCCTGTTACTCAGAGTTCAAATAAGGCCAGGGGAAATGTGGCCTCCTCTTCCAAGGGTGTGCGAAACTCTAAGCGATGCAGGGATAAGACTATAGAAGCAGGAGAGGACAGTGATGAACCGATTGGGAAGAAGCTGAAGAGGCTACGTGCTGACAGATAGCAAAGGCAAGCTGAGACAATTGAGTCTAGTGCACAACCTGCACCTGAAGCGAGTGAAGCCATTAGCCCTGAATTCTTTGATGATGCAAGTCAAGAAAAGTGGGAGTTTATCTGTGACAGAAAGATATTGGCAGAAAGGCCAGCTGATGCTGTGAAATATAAGGAATTTGGATTCACAGACTATTTGCACCATCTCAAAGTGTTTAAGGCGGCTACCTGTTTCTGTGACTATAACAAGCAACTTCTGCTGGAGTTCTATTCGAATCTGAAAGCTGAGTGTGAAGATGAAGAATCACCCTGGTTTCACAGGGTTTATGTGCGTGGAGAGATTGTTGATTTCTCACCAGAGGCAGTGAACAAATGTCTGAAGTGTGACACGTCAAGAAATGACCAATCGGTGTTCAAACACCAGATGCCAGAGAATTATGATGAGGTGGCTGTAGAGCTTACTGGTGGAGTGGAGAGCTCATGGCCTGTGACTGGTCAACAGCAGATAACTGCGTCTAACCTCACGTCCAGGTATTACTGTTTGTATGTGATCGCCGTGCATAATTGGATTCCCTCGGTAAATACCACGAGTGTCACCAAAAAGATGGCTACACTACTATACAGTTTGGGAGCGCATCGTAAGGTAAATATGGGCAGATTGATTTTTAATGATATCATTGACTGTGCCCGCAAAACCAGGAAGGAAGCTCTGTTACATCCGTGTGTGATCACCACGGTGCTGCAAAAAGGGGGAGCAGTTATAAGGGACTCTGATGAGTGGATCCCTACTCAAGCCTTAAAATCGACACTCAGGACGCTGAGTGGTCGAATTATCAAGGACTTACCTTGGACTCCTTCGGAAGTGATTTGCTCGGATGCTGGTACGGCGCGGTTGAAAGCTATTGAGGCCCGAGCTGGAGTGTGCCAGGAACTGATTGAACGACATCAGGCTATTGTGGCAAAGCTTCAGGGGGAGTTGGCTACCTTGGATGCTGAGCGTGGAGTATTGTTGACTGCAGCAGCTCAGGATGATACTGATGGTGATGATGATGAGACTAATAATGCTGATGATGATACTGATGTTACTGATGATGAGGCTGATGATGGTGATGATGCAACTGCTGAGGTGTAAATAGCAATTTTTTTTGGCACATTAATGAATCCAGGGGGAGAAAACTGGATGGACTTATTTGAATTTTATATGTTTGCTTGTTGAATCTTATTATTGCATTTAGTAAACCTGTATGACCTGTCATGTCTGAATTCTTGGTAGTTTTAGTGGTGTTGAATTCAGGGGGAGTTGGTAGGTTGAAATCCAGTGCTGATGAATTCACAAATATGCCAAGGGGGAGATTGTAAAGTCCAGGAGCGTTGGACTTAGTTGTGGCATATTGTGTGAACTAGTGAAGTGGTGTTCTAACACCATCAAAATTCAGGTTTCTGGACAGCAAGTATTTAGCCACAGTTTCTGGAGAAAATTATGGAGGAAAATCATGCGATCAGAACAGAATATTGTGGAGATCAATGTGTGATTTTGTGGCAACCTATTTCTGGTAAACAAATATTCCTTGTAATAGTTAGGAATTAATTAAGTAGTTTATTTATGGTACAAGTCCTGTTAATAAAGGATTCTCCATTTAAAAACCAGATTAGGATTAGATCTTTCCTTAGTCTAGAAGTCTATTCTTGGTAGAGTTAGACAAGGAAAGAGTTACGCACAAGGAAGGAGTGCGTAGGTGATAAAAGCGAAAAGATACAACGCAAACGGTGGACGAAGTAACCAAGTTTTCATCTCTACGTGAGATACGTTGTTGGAGCTGTTCGTCTCTGGTTTTTGGAGGATTGTCAAATCAACTGACCAAGTTCGTAAAGATCAGAAACAAGGAAGCCTTAATTCCCCGGGAGGAGGAGATCCATAGAGACGTGTTGATCGTGAGGGTTCAACGGCGTAGGATTGGTAGTGAGGGGATCTCACAACATCCACTCAATAGGTTAGCAATGGATTAGTATTTAAGTTAAGCTTCTTGTACTAAAGACTGCTTTCTAGTGGATGGTTTCTGATCTGGGCAAGGCCCCGCAGATGTAGGTGTATTTGCACCGAACTGCGTAACCAAGTTGTGTGTGCACTGTGTATTTCATTTTGCGTTTTAACACCAAACTGATCTTGGTGTTTCAACACCAAACTGTTAAACAACTTGGTATAAACGTTTAGAATTTAGTTGAAACAGAAATTCATTCCTTATCCCAAAATCACTCTTCTCCTTCAGAGAACTCTCGCAAACCTCGTTTCCTTTCCCAGGTGTGTTTACTTCCACCTGCTGCTTCTGAGTGCCCATCGTCTCAGCTTCAGCTACTTCCATCAGACCAAGCTCCAGATCTACATCAATATTTCCCTGAGTTTCTTTTCCTTCCCCCTCTTCTCTTTCATAGCAACTCTCTGTGATTGCCGCTTCTTTCCCCCCGATTTCCTCATGGCAGTAACACCAAAGAAAACAGAAAGATGGAGTCCGATCAATTTTTCACACAGTGAGTGTGAAGTCGCCCGTAGAAGAGAGAAAAAGCTCGTTGAAGATTTGTTAATGGTTTTAATAACTTAGTTTAGACTTTCATTTTTTATTTCAAAAATATACATTTAGTTTAGTACTTTTTTTATTATTATTAAACCATCCATAGATGGGGGAAATTATATTTGGCCTTCCCAAGCCATGAAATAAATAGAAAATTAAAACGAAAGTGAAATGAAGCCGTAGCTTAGTTGTGATATACAATGGTGAGCAATAGACTCGTGATGCAACATTTGTTGCTTCCAAAAGAATGAAAGTAGACAGGAAAATAGTTAGAGGATTACAAAAGCTCTTAGTCTATAGTAGAGATGATCAGACTTATTAGTGAATCTAGGTAAAGAAACACAAGGCAGTCCGCCGAATCACTCCACATATTCTAGAAGTGTATCCTCTACTAACAGAGAAAGCAATGAGTGCACCAAAATTGTTGCAGCAGTAGCAGCCATCCAAGAGTGAAAGACTTCCCCAAGCATGAAGAGCATTATGAGTCCCTTCCTCAAGTAAGCTAAAAAAGTATGTCCCAAAGGAGCAACCAATGTATAGATAAATGCTCCTTAATGTGAATCTGTCCAAAGGAGAAGTCCCGATGACAAAGAGCCAGCCAACTCATGAAGGGCAACCAGTATGAAAGTACCACAAACCTGCAAATAACAGCTCAATTCAGTAGCATCCATTCAATGCACCATCCTTAAAGAAGGAGTACCTATCTGATCTAACCTAAGCAAACCCTGACTGGTGTTAGATAGACAATTAAATGTAGCCAGGAAGGAACTGGACTGTGCTCGGAGGCAAGATTTGGCTAGAGAATCCGCAACTAAGTTAGCTTGTCTCTGAATGTGTACTAAATTGATATCACCCAGAAGTTGGTGAATATCATCAGCTAATTGAAACAATTTCCAATGAGCATGCAGGGGATCAGCAACACAATGAACCGCATTCAGACAATCTGATTCCATATAAACAGGGATGCAAAATCCTGAACACTTTCCTAAGGCAAGCTGAATTGCTTTCAATTCAGCCTCCAAAGGGGAGATGGCCTGTGTATACTTAGTACATGCAGCAATGAAGCAACCCCTAGTATCACTAATAATCATTCCAAGTCCACACATATTAGAGAAACAGCACCATGCAGCATCTATATTGATTTTATAACTCTTACATGGCTTTGTCCATGCTATTTTAAAATTTTTGGGCTTTGGAACAGATTTTATCAAAGGAAAGAATGAATGATCAGCTATACTGAAGTCGATAGCAGAGGTTATGAAAATAGGTTTGGAACAAAAGGAGTAGAAAAATTGTTCCTTAATTCGATTAAGCACTAAGCCTGTAGTTGGCAATGCTGAGTCAAATATGCATTTGTTTCTCATCTTCCACAAGTTCCAGCATGTAATCAAAGATGAAGTTCTAATTATGACAGAGTGTAAAGAGCTCAAGCCAGGATAGGTGAAATAGCATGATATTCTTTCCCAAACAGACGGGAAATTCCTGTCCCTAATTCCCATAAATTGATGTACTGTCCTCCAAACTTGCAGAGCAAAAGAACAAGAATTGAAAAAATGCTCTAAGGAGTCTTCATGGTTATTACACATACAACACTTAGAAGGCAAGCAGAATCTCAGTTTTTGCAGAATATTATCAAATGGTAAATAGGAGTTGATCAGTTTCCACATGAAAATTGAGATTTTTTTCTCAGTTCTCAAATTCCAAAAATGTTGAATAGAAGCAGTAGTTCATGTCTGATTGCTAAGTAAGAGGTAGGCAGATTTGAAAGTGAAGTCACCTTTAATTCCAGGTTTCCATATGAGCCTATCACACCTATGAGTTGAGAGTTTTGATTCCTGTAAAAGGGAGATGGCATGAGATGGTAGCAGAGGAGATATTTTCTAAATCATAGCTGGTTTGTTTGAAATGAACTCAGATACAGTACATGCATCTGAGATATCCACAAGATTACGATCACAAAGATCCATAATGGGACCAATATCTAACCAGTTTGATGTCCAGAAGTTACAATCACCTCTACCAACTATTACTCTAGAGTTTGATTATGCCCATTCATTGAAGCAACAGATTCTCTTCCAGTTAGGAGAAGATCTAGATGAGGGTGGAAGAGAAGCAACCAGATGAGTCCATAAAGCCTCAGCCATTTGATATTTCCACCATAGCTTAACTGAGCATGTATCTATTATGGTGGTAATTGATCTAAAACCTAGACCATTTTGGTTAATAGGAAGGCAAAGAGCATCCCACTTCCTCCATGTTCTTTTAGGTTTAAGATCAGTAGACCCCCAAAAAAATCTGCTTAGTTTTATTTCTATGATAGTAATAATCTCCTTGCTAGGTTTTAGAACTGACCATATGTGCTGAGGGATAGAGTAAATACATGATTGTATCAGTGTAATTTTCCCCCCCAGAAGAAAGCCATTTATTTTTCCAACTACCTATCCTGCTGTCAATTTGTTCAAGTAGTGGCTGAAAATAAATTTTTTTTGCCTTTCCAGTAAAAATGGGAACTCCCAGATAGGTGAAAGGAAAACCCCCAATTTTCATCCCTAGAATCCTCTTTATAGTGATAACTGTGTGAGCAAAGGCATGTTTTCCAATGAAGATATCACTTTTATTGTAATTTAACTTTTGACCTGTGACATCTTCAAATTTAGCCAGAAATGCTTTGAACCTAATCAGTGTGTTATTGCCAGCTTTTAGGAAGACCACCGTATCATCAGCATAAGATAAATGAGAGATTTTTAGGGAATTACCTGGAAGATCATAAGATGACAGCTTACCATTATGAAAGATGAATGCTAAGCTCCTGGTAAATGCCTCAGAAAAAATATTAAATAGGAAGGGAGAGAGGGGATCTCCCTGTTTGATACCCCTTGTAGATTGAAAAAATCCAACAGGCTTACCATTGATTAAGATGGAGAACCATGCCTGTGATAGATTTTGCATGATGGAAAAAATGAATCCAGGATGAAAACCAAATTTAGCAAGGACACTATATAAAAATGACCACCTAACTCTATCAAATGCCTTCTTAAGATCTAATTTAACAATACAGTTAGGTTCTCTTTGCTTCCTATTTAGAAATCTAACCATTTCTTGTAGGTAGATGACATTATCCGAGATGTCTCTACCCTTTAGGAAAGCTGTTTGGTGTGGAGAAATTAGTTTTGGCATTAGAGGTTTTAGTCTCTCCATTAGAACTTTTGAGCAGATTTTATTAATCACATTGGAAAGACTAATTAGCCTGTAGTCATCAAAAGAAGTAGGGGTTTTCTTTTTAGGAATAATTGTAATCCAGGTGCTGCCAATACCTCTAGGGATGTTATTCCCTGCCAAAAAATCTTGGACCGCAGCACGTAGGTCAGTTGAGATTACATCCCAAGATTTAATGAAGAACTTAGCTGTGAAACTGTCTGGCTCAGGACTACTGTTCTTATTGAGACTAAGAACAATGTCCCTGAGTTCAGACAGTGAGACCGGTTGCATCAGTCTGTCATTTTCTTCTTGAGTAATCAAATTAGGTATCTGACTCAGGAAGTGAGATTTGAACAAGCTACTGTCCGGAGTGCAATCATCTGTTAAAAGATCTTGATAATAGTGAATGGCCTCTTTTTCAATATCATGTATATTATCAAACCAAAGTCCATTACTACTCTTAATTTTTGTGATCTGTAGCCTACATTTTCTCTCTTTAACAGAGTTATGGAAAAAACTTGTGTTATCATCTCCTTCTTTTAACCATTTAATCTTAGCCTTGTGTTTCCAGAAGCTTTTCTGTTCTGCTAGAGCCCTAACTAATTTAGCCTTTGCTTCTTTAAGTTTGACCAGATTATCCACAGAAGCATTACTATCATATAAATGTTCCTGAGCTTCTAGCACAGATTCAGCCAGCACCACATTGTCATGAACATTACCAAATTGTTCCTTATTCCAAATTTTAAGCTCTTTTTTCAATCTGATGAGTTTAAGATAAAAACCGAGCATTCCTGATTTATTGAGAGGAATCTCCCAGTTTTTCAATCACTAAAATCCTTCCTTTTATAGCAAGTGTTAAGAAATCTAAATGGCCTCGGGTTGGATGGGATGTCACTACCGATGGAAAGAAGCATAGGATTATGATCGGAAGAAATCCTATTCAGAATCTGAACAGAGGAGGCAGGGAAAGTGGTTGACTAGGAAGGAGTGCATAGTCCTCTATCTAATCGTTGGATAGTCGGGTTCCTTAGCCTATTATTACTCCAAGTAAACAGATTACCCACCGTATTAATTTCTTGCAAAGCCTTAACATTTATAAAATCATTAAAGTCCCTCATACTACCCAGTTTGGGAGTAGATGGACCTATGTATTCATTTATAGATGTAATGACATTGAAATCACCAATGAAAATAGCATCTGAGTGGGTAATGGACTTGAGGTCAGACCAGAGATTTTTTCTACCATTTCTGGTTCTAAGGCCATATACAAAAAAAACATCCATACATTTGTTCAGAGTAAGACTATGCAAAGAGACAGCTAAGAATTGCAAATTATCCCATCTAACTATAAGGGATACACTTGAATCCCCAAAAAAGCCAGACTTGACCATTCATTGCAAACATACAATTGTCATAAAGTAACCTTTGTCTATAAGAATCACATTGCGAATTGTCATGCTTAGGTTCAATTAAACAGATAAGCTCAAACGTATGCCTAGTGATCAAATTTTGAAGTCTTAGCATTGAAGTATCCATTCCCCTAAGATTCCAAACCAGCATTTTAATTTTAAGAGTTGTGTTATTCATAGGGAAACATTATTAGAGCTTTTTGATCTAGTCATGATAGTATTTAACTGAGTTAAATATGTCTCATTACTATGATTGATTTCTTTCCTTAGTTGCCCACCCTTTTTCATTTTGCTAGGTTTGGAATGTAAGATGGAAGAACTTACCTGACTACCCTGAGTAGCAAGATTGTCTGTAATATTGACAAGAGGAGATTGTAGGAGTTCAGTTGAGGGAGCAGCAGTCTTTGAAACCTCTGCATTGGTAGGGAAGGTACATGGGGATTCCTCCGCACTGGATGCATCTTCAAACGGAAGCGGAAGGAATCTATTTTGCCTATGTTTCTGCTGAGAGAAAATGAAATTTTTAGCAGCAATGAGGGTATTGAAAGGTGAGAAGGATTTACCTCGTTTGCTAGGAAGATCATCCTTAGCATAAATTTCTTGGAGATGAAGTATGGTGGAGCAGATCGAGAGTGCTTAGACTGGTGACCCGGGGACTGAAGTAGTGAATTTGAGCACCCCTCAGTATCGCAAGGGATCTCCTTAGGTTGCTCAGCCATGTCCTCGTCAATTAAATCAACATCTATATTCTGATTACTACCCAGTGTCTGGTCAACACTCATGGAGTCATGAGGATCAGGAATCTGAATCAGATCAACTTTCTCCAAACCCCCAACCAGGATATCCACCTGAGGAGCCTCAGTCTCAGGAGGCAACTCCTCCTCCGCAGAAACAGTAACTCCTTCTTGTTCAATATTAACAGTAGAAAGCATTTTATACTTTGGAACATATTTGAAGGATTGTGAGGCCAGTATTTTCTGTTTCTCAGCTGTAGAAACCCCAGAGCCCCCTACTTTATTATTATCCTCCTGTGTTATGGATACAAACCGATTAATTTGACCCTCAGTGCCTATTGGTTGATCCTTGGTTTGAAACTCTCCTTTACCATCTCCTGGATTCTTATGGGTAGGGTTTGGTTTCTCCATCTTATATGACCTAGATCTCTTAAGTTCAGGATGCAAGTAGATACACTGATTGTCATCATGGCCTATGGATTTACAGTGATGGTAGTATAGAGGTAGATCCTCAAATTCCAGAGGTAGCTTAACCACATTATATTCAATTCCATCTTCCTCTATACCCACTCTAATAAATGATGGCAGCTTATTTTTAAGGTCAATTTCTACGCACATCTTCACAACTGAAGGTCTAGATAGAGCTACAGTAGCTGCGTCCATCTTAATGAAATTCCCTATTTGATTCCCCATAGATTGAATCATAGCAATATTATAGAAAAAAAACAGGAATATGTGGAATATTAACCCATACCGGGACTATTGAGGATTCTATATCGGGAGAGAAGTCCGTAGTCCATTTGAGAACCTTCATCGGGGCATGATTGAAGGTCCATTGGCCCTTGAGCCAGAACCTCTGATAGTCTTCCTTGTCTTGAAATCGGATAAGAATATGTCTGAAATCAATTGAACCTAGCTGAAAATTACCTTTGAACCCAACTGATTTGAAAGCCTCATTGAGAGCAGCCATCGATGGCTTGCCCCTTGCAAACTTACCCACCAGGGCGTTATGGTTGTGGGAGGCCAGAATCTCTGCATCTCTACGACTAACCAAACAGGCTATGTCTCCCTTGTACTGGGTTTTCGGAACGATTTCAGGGTTCGAGGGCAGGGTGACATTTAGTGGAGAGGGGCGACTACCTAAAGCTTGGAGGAAGGACTTGCCAATTGCACCGCCGCCGCGGCCAGGCGGAGGAGCCGCCATGAAGGGAGGAGAAGAACCAGGCAGATGACCATTATCAGCTAAAAACAGGAAAATAAATGGAAGTGCGTGTTTCGCACCTAGATCGCTTAATTATCGCACATAGGAACAGTAAACATTAGTCAATATCGCTTCGTTCTAATTTGAGTTTAGTACTTACAATTAATAAATAATTGATTATTCGATATGTTTAGCTTTTTTGTTAATTGTTTTAATAATTATGTTAAATCTTCATTTATAGCAAAATAATAATGATGGAAATCACAACTGACAAATGACAAAAATGTTTGGTAAATAGAATGTTTTCCTTAAATACTTTTTTTGATATGAAAATATAATATTATATCACTTGTTTAGAATGTTTATTAATTATTTTGAAAATTTTGTTTAAATTTTCAATTTCTACACGGTAACAATATAAATTACTGTTAGAAAATTATAGGAGTAAATTAGTTTATATCTTTAAATATTTGTTAACTATTTTTAGGCATTAGTCATTATTATTAGATCAATATTTTATTTATAGAAAAGATTGTGTAGTTGATATGATTTAGTTAACAACAACCAATATTTGCTGTAGTAGCGATTCTACGTGCGATTCTACGTGCGATTTCTCCAAAACGATACTTTCTACGTCGTTTCATTCTTGCTCCGTACATTCTCTCCTACCTTTCTCTGGTTTTCATCTGATAACGGCTATATACTCGTTCTGATACCTCTCTTCCGCCGCTATGGCGGCTCCGCCGTCTGGTAGCGGTGGCTACGGAGGAGGGAAATCCTTCCTCCAGGCCCTTGCTAATCGCCCACCGCCCCTTCATGATTCCCTCCCCTCGAACCCGGAGATTAAACCTAAAGTCCAATTCAAAGGGGAGATTGCGTGCCTTGTCACCCGCAAGGATGCTGATACACTCGCCTCTCACTACAGCAATTCTTTGATCGGTAAGTTTGCCAGGGGGAAGCCGACGATGATTCAACTAAACAATGCTTTTAATTCTGTAGGTTTTAAAGGCAAGTTCCAGATTGGCTCGATTGACTTCCGGCACATCCTCATTCGATTCCAAGAAAAGGAAGATTACCAACGATTATGGCTCAAAGGACAATGGTCTTTTAATAACTCTCAAATGAAGGTCCTCAAATGGACTCCTGACTTTTCACCGGAGGCAGAATCGTCGATTGTGCCGGTATGGGTATCAATCCCTCAAGTTCCTGTTTATGTTTATAACTCCTCTATGCTTGAAGTTATTGGGAATCAAATTGGGAAATTTATTAAAGTCGATGCTGCTACTGAGGCTCTGTCTAGGCCTTCTTGTGTCAAAATGTGTGTGGAAGTCGACCTAAAAAATAAATTACCAACACATATCAGAGTGGGAATTGAAGAGGAAGGTAATGAATTTAATGTGCGCAAACTACCTCTAGAATTTGAGGATATCCCACCCTATTGTTTCCACTGCAAATGTATAGGTCATGAGGATAATTATTGTGTATATTTACATCCTGTAACTTAAGAGAATTTGGACTAAAAAACCAGAGCTCAATATAATGAAAACATCTGACGCTCAATAGAATATCCATGATGTTCAGTCTAATGGGTCTACTAATCTAAATCAGGTTGACTCTCTTAAAGCAGGGAGCTCTGGAGTTTCCATAATGGAAAAACAGAAAAATTCTCAAACCCAGAAACTGATATATGTTCCTAAGAAACTCTCTAATGCTGAGCAGGGCACTAATAAGACTAACCATTGTGGCTCTGATCCCCTAATGGCTCCACAGATTTCACTGGTTCCTGAGGATGTGACAAATGATCTGCCAGTACATATTGGTTGGAATGATCTTATTACTTGTTCTAATGAGTTGTCATGTCATGAAGAGAGCCAAGCATTGACAATCCCACAGCTTAGTAAGGTAATGCTGGTCCCTCCTCATGACATGACAGCAAAAGGTAATGATCTTAACACATGTATTAATCAGAATGCTCATATAGTCTCTGGAGGAGATCTTTCCTCCCAGTTTTTAGATGGGGGTACCTCTGATCCAACTTCTTCCCCCCCCCCTGTTCCCCCCTCTGTTTATAGTCCAACTGTGCATTTGAACAAGATATCTCAATTTGATCCTACTAACCTTAGGAAAGTTTTTGCTAAGGATGATTTGCATGGTAAGCGAGGTAGGTCTTTCTCCCCTTTTAGTTCCATTATTGCTGCAAAAAACTTTATTTTTTCTCAGCAGAAACATAAGGAAAATAGGTTCTCTCTTTTGGCTGATGATGAGGCATCGGCTGATGATCTACACATTACTGAGGATCCTTTACAAACTGATATGCTGGATGGAGTTTCCCTCTCAGCCTTCCTAGATAAAAATGATGATCTGGTGAACAAGGTTAGTCCCTCTCCCCCTCTCCAAGGTAAGATGAGGTCTGATAACTCTGAAAGGAAAAACTCAAAAAAAGGAAATGATTCCTTTTTTTCACAGAAGAATATCATCATGACCAGATCAAAAAGCTCCTCTAATGTATCCCCATGAATAGTACATCCAATAAGCTTAAAATGTTGGTTTGGAACATTAGGGGCATGGACACATCCATACTAAGGCTCTGTAATCTTTCACATAGGCATAAATTTGATCTTATTTGCCTAATAGAGCCTAAACATGATAACTCTCAATGTGATTCATATAGATAGAGGCTGAAATTTGATTACTGTCTCTCAGCCAATAGTGGTCAAATCTGGTTGTTCTGGTCATCAAGTTTAACACTAATGGTTAAAAATGATAATCTGCAGTTTCTAGCAGTTAACTTGAGTTGTGCTAAGCTTAATAAATCAATGGATGTCTTTTTCATTTATGGTCTTAGGACTAGAATTGGAAGGCTTCCCCTTTGGTCAGACCTGAGCTCTTATAGTCACTCTGAATCCCTATTTGTAGGAGATTTTAATGCCATTTCTTCTATTAATGAGTACAAAGGTCCATCCTCTCCAAATTTAGGTAGCATAAGGGACTTTAATGGTTTCATAAATGGTTTGGCTTTGGAAGAAATTAACACTTCTGGAAATTTGTTTACTTGGTCAAATAACAGACTAAGATCTCCCACAATTAAAAGATTGGATAGAGGTTTGTGCACTCAATCTTGGTCTTCATGTTTTACTGATTCTTCTATTCAGATACTAAATAGAGCTAGCTCAGATCATAGTCCTTTGTTATTAACTGTAGGTAGTGACTCTCCTTCATGTCCTAAGCCTTTTAGATTTCTTAATACATGGTATAAGAGGAAAGAGCTTAATGAAGTCATTAAACAAAACTGGGATATCCCTGTAAATAATACTGGAATGTTAGCTTTTTATCTTAAGTTAGTCAGACTAAAAAGGATTCTCAAAATCTGGAACAAGGAAAAATTTGGCAACATTCATGATAATGTGATCCAAGCTGAACTAACATTACAGGCTCAAGAATCTTTAACTGATATTTCAGGATCTTTGCCAGATCAGGTTAAACTGAAAGAGGCTAGGGCTAGGTTAGTTTTGGCATTGTCTGAACAGAAAAATTACTGGAAACACAAGGCCAAAGTAAAATGGTTGCAAGAGGGAGATAACAACACCAGTTTCTACCATAACTCTGTAAAGGAAAGAAATAATAGACTGAAAATTACAAAGATAAGGAGCAAAAATGGACAGTGGCTAGACAATACTCATGATATTGAACTGGAGGCAATTAATTACTATCAGGAACTTCTGAGTGAGGAATCTCCCACCTTTAGCTCTCCTTTTCAGTATCATTTTTTGAATCATATCCCATGTTTGGTCACTGAGGCTGATAACGATAATCTACTGCTGCCAGTTTCTTTGGAAGAGCTTAAAAAGACTGTCTTTAGTTTGAATAAATCTAGCAGTCCTGGTCCGGATGGTTACACTGCTAAATTTTATATCAAGTCTTGGGACATCATTGCTACAGATCTGCTAAGTGCTGTTCAGGATTTTTTATCTTCATCTATTATGCCTAGGGGTATAGGAAGCACATGGATTACCATTATCCCAAAAAAGAAAACACCAACTTCCTTTGATGATTACAGGCCTATAAGTCTCTCTAATGTGATTAATAAGATTTGCTCTAAAGTGCTTATGGAGAGACTTAAAGCTATTATGCCTAAATTAATCTCCCCTAACCAAACAGCATTCCTACATGGCAGGGACATTTCAGACAATGTCATTTATTTACAGGAAATGGTAAGGCTGCTTAATAGGAAGAGAAGGGAACCTAATTGCATAATAAAATTAGATCTCAAAAAGGCTTTTGATAGGGTTAGATGGTCTTTTCTATATAAAGTACTTGCTAAACTTGGTTTTCATCCAAAATTCATTTTCTCAATTATGAAAAACCTTTCACAAGCTTGGTTCTCTGTTCTTATTAATGGCAAGCCTTGTGGTTTTTTCCAATCTTCTAGGGGTATTAAGCAAGGGGATCCTCTATCCCCATTTTTGTTTAATATTTTCTCTGAGTCATTTTCCAGGAGTCTGGATTATATATTTCAAAGTGGTAAGCTTTCACCCTATGACCTGCCAGGTAATCCTCCAAGAATTTCACACTTATCATATGCTGATGACACTGTCATTTTCTTTAAAGCAAATAACTTAACTCTGGTTAGATTAAAAGCCTTTCTATCTACCTTTGAAGAAGTCACTGGACAATCAATCAATTATAGTAAGAGTGACATTTTCATAGGTAAGCATGCTACTGTTCAAAGGGTAAATCACATTAAGAGAATTATGGGAATGAAAATTGGTGTTTTTCCATTCATGTATCTAGGTGTTCCAATTTTTACTGGTGCTGCAAAGAAGATTTACTTTCAACCCCTTTTTGAGCAGATTGATAGTAGGATTGGTAATTGGAAAAATAGGTGGATAACTACTGGTGGTAAAATTATATTGATTGAATCCTGTATTTATTCCATTCCCCAGCATATCTGGCAAGTAATTAAGCCTACAAGTTTGATTGTTTCCACCATTGAAAAAAAATTGAGTAGATTTTTTTGGGGGGAGAATGAGCATAAACCAAAAAGAGCATGGAGAAAATGGACTGCTCTCTGTGCATCAACTGATCAAAATGGCTTGGGTTTTAGAAGTATAAAGACAATTGTTAAAACTTGTTCAGTAAAGTTGTGGTGGAAATTTCAGTTGGCAGATACTTTATGGTCTCACTTGTTGGCTAACCTTCCACCATCTTACAGAACCTCCCCTAATTGGAAAAGAATTTGCTCAGTTAATTCTTGGGCAGAAGCTAACTCCAGGGTAATAATTGGAAATGGTGAATGCAATTTCTGGACTGCAAATTGGCTAGGGATTGGGATTTTATCTGATTTGTGTGATCAAAACAGTATAGGAATTGATGAGAACTATTCTGTTGCTGAATTTATAGCCAATAAATCTAGCCTTATACCTTTAATTCAACCATTTCTGCCCCCTGATATTACTACTCTTCTGCAGGACTCAAAAACATTACCTCATAGACTTGATAGATTAATCTGGAAGCCAGGTGCTGATGGTAATTTCTCTTTCAAAGCTACTTATTTGTTACTTTGTAACAACTCAGGTCAGTATGCATCTCCACTTCATTTCTGGAACTCCAGATTTGAGAAAAAAGTATCTGTGTTTATGTGGAAAGTGACAAACTCTTATCTTCCTTTTGATAATACCCTTAAAAATCTCAGAATCAATTTGGCCTCTAAATGCTGTATGTGTAATTTACATGAGGATGACCTAGACCATTTCTTTAACTCCTGTGAGTTTTCCTTGAATGTTTGGAAATCCATACATCAGTTTATGGGAATTAGGGATAGGGAATTTCATTCTGTGTGGGACAGATTATCTGGTTACTTATCCTTCCCCACCCTATCTAAATTACATTCCATTATTGTGAGAACTGCAGCAATTTATACCTTTTGGAATTTATGGAAGATGAGGAATAGATTTATTTTTGATTCAGTTAAGCCCTCATCTTCCATAGTGCTTCAGCAGATTAGAGATCAAATTTTCTATTCATTCTCTGCTAAACCAGTATATATAGTCTCTCCTCTTGATCTCAGTATTGCAAACCACTCCTACTTGCCTCTCATTAAAAGACCCCCAAAGCCTAAAATCTGGAAAATTGCATGGGTCAGACCAAAACTTGGTTTTAAAGTAAATGTGGATGCTGCTTGGTGCTGTAAGACGAATAAGTGTGGCCTTAGTATGATCATTAGAGACTGTAGAGGGAGTTTTAAGGAAGCTTATACCTCATTTACTAATGCAAAATCTCCCATAGAAGCTGAGTTAAAAGCTATTTTGTTTGCTATCCAATTTTCCACTCCTCTGTCCACTGTTTGCATGGAATCAGACTGCCTTAATGCTGTGCTATATGCTACTGCTCCATTAAGATCTCCCTGGGAATTGTTTGGTTTAGCAGATGAGATTCATTTTTCGTTGAGTGATATACACATTATGCATATATTTAGGGAAGCCAATCAGGTTGCTCATTTGCTGGCAAAAACTTGCTTGTTACAAAAATGTAATTTGGCTTTTCCTAATTTTTCTTTGCTTCCTAACCTAGTCCAGGGCTTAGTTAGGCTGGACCAAATGAATATTCCTTCTCTGCGGATTGCCTCCTAGTTCGGATGCTACTCAGTTAAAATTTTTCTTGCAGATCAAATGTTGATATCAGGCTTCATGCTAAGATGGACCCCTGCTGCCTCCAGTTTGTTTTGAAGATGGTTCTGTCCATCATGGACTGTTGCTGCCTTCGGTTGATTCGGACCTGGATGGTTTGGTTACTCTTGTTGCTCAGGGTGGATATCTTCATTTTGAATTTTTTCTACTGCCCAGCTCTCTTTTTGGTATATATCTTTTAGCTAGGATGGATAGTCATCTGCAAATAGCTAGATTAGGTTTTGACTTCTACTTCAGGCCAGTGATGGAGGTTTACTCTTTATTTATGTGGAGAGGGTTTCGACTGCCTTGTGTTTTCTTCTTGGATTCACTAATAAGTTTCGATCCTTTCCACCATAGATAAAGAGGCCTCTCCTCCGACTTGATGCTAATATGTATCTTTCATTCTTTTGGGAGCAACAAGTGTTGCTCTGATAGCCAGTGATCATTCATGTATATCCTACTATTGCTTCGGCTTTTCTTTATTGTCTATTTTTTGGCTCGGGAAGGCCTAATAGAATTTCCCCCATCTACGGATGGTTTTAATTAAAAAAAAAAAGTGTAGTTGATATGAATTTTTTTCAAAATTTTACGAACAGTCAAAACCTTCTCCCCCTTCAACCTTCCTCATCCCTCATCCACCACAACCTTCCTGACAGAAACACATATTCACTCTTTTTCCTGTTCATGCGCAATTTTATCAAGATTACAGATTACTAATCTATATGAATGGGTGATTTTCATCGATTTAGGAACGAATCTTGACCATGTCTTAAAGTATTGGCGAGGAAGTTGTAAGCAGCTCTAACAAATTGCTCAAACCTTAATTGCTAAAGAGATGCCGCAAGCTGCTCCTCGGCCAAGCTTCGTGGCGGCATTATACGTGTGGAGATTTCACCTCTTTTTCCACCATTGATGGAGCTCGACGTGGCTACGGAGCAGAGGGGAAAAGCAAAGGGGGATCAGAACAGGGGAGCGGGGAAGAAAAATGGAAAAGAGTTGGGTTCGATAGGAATCGGGTATGGTCTTATAACCCGGTTATTTTGACCCGCAAGCTTTATATATCTTCCTAAAAACTGCATTTTGGTCCCTTGGTTCACCATAGTCACAGGTGATATGAATCCTCTTGCGAAGAATTTGAATTGCGGAATTAAAATCTTTGACAAAACAAGGGAACTCACAAATCCTTTAATGCCACACGAAATTCAAGTTCTAGCCCTCGGGGTATACTCAATTTCGACTCGTTCTCTAACTAGCCATCATGATCAGATTACAAGATTTATTGATACTTAACTAGTCCTCGGGTTAAGCAACGATAAAATAGCTCGCAAGCAAAAAGTATGAACTTAAAATATTGTATTTTGATTGATAAAAGTGGTTAGAAATTCGTCCAAAGGTCATGCTGACATCTCCATCAATAGGAGTTTTTCTCTTCAAAAAATATGTTTATGGGCAGTGGGTAACACCACGAGAATTGAGATTGATCATCAAGGAAAATAGTATAGTAAAAGAAATTATAAGTTATAAAAAGGACAAGACTCTGATAAATCATTCACTACTACAAATTAAGGTTAATATAACACTTTCCTGGCAACATTTATTAAAAATGTTACAATAACTTATAAAATATTATTTAAACCTTTAAACCTTGCAATATTAACTATAAGAATTATAAGTAAAAGTAATCAATTGAGGTGTAATTTATTAAAAATGAGCGAAAATAAAATGATACTTATGAGTTTGTCTCGGCCACCTCTACTGGAAGGCAGCAACTACAATTATTAGAAGGCATGCATGAGAGTTTTCATCAACTCACTTGATGGACTTTCTTTGCACTATGTTGAAAACGAGTGGAACCATCCTACTGAGAATGCTGATACAAGTTCTAAGGCGAAAGAAGGAGAGTCAAGTCAAGGGGAGCAAAAACTCAAAGACAAATCTACTTGGACTCCTGATGAACTCAAGGCCTCACTGGCAAACTCAAAAACATTAGATGCTATCTTCACGGCAGTTGATGAAAATCAGTTCAAACTCATCTCTACATGTCATCAAACTAAGAAAGCATGGGATATTCTATAAATTGTTCATGAAGGAACTAGTCGAGTTCGAGAATCTAAATTACAGATGTTGGCTACAAAGTTTGAGGAACTCAAGGTGGAGGAAGATGACACTATTTCTGTATTCAACGGAAAACTCAGGGATATCTCCAATATGGCATATCAACTTGGAAAAGTCTACAAAGAGGAAAAAATGGTGAAAAATACCTTGAGATCAATTCCTAAAAGGTTTGCAATGAAGGTTGCAGCAATAGAGAAAGCAAGAGATGTAGCCATCATGAGCTTAGATGAATTGATGAGATCATTGCAGACGTATGTAATAACATTCCAACATGCTACAAAAAGGGTTCAAAAGGAGTTGGCATTCAAAACATTTTCATTAAAAGATAATCACGAATTTGACAGTGATGATGAGTTTGACAAACCTGCACTTATCATGAAAAAAATTCTCAAGAATGCTTAAGAAAGTAGTAAACAAGAAATTCAGGAAAGGTACGGTGGAAATAGACCAAGGCCTTAAGAATTCAGAATTAATCGTGGGACGAGATTTGAGCAAGAAAATCAGCAGTTCCCTAGAAATCAAAATGGTGAAACAAAACAGACTGGACAAATTCAATGCAGAGAATATGAAGGATATGGTCATATTCAGGCAGAGTGTGTAAACACCCGAAAGAAACAGGGAAAATCCTATGTCACCTCTTGGAGTGATGATGAAGAGGACGAGAAAGACAAAGAGGAACTTACAAGCAACTATGTGGCATTTGAAGAAAAAATTCATGATGCATCAGAAGATGGATGCTCCAACACATCAGACAGAGTCGAAGCTGTATGTTCCAACATAGATTCATATGAGGAGTCTATTGATGATGATAGACTTGTTGTAAGTGATGAAGAAATATACAACACATACGAAAAGATGTATGCTATGTGGCTCCAAGTAGTTGATACAAATAAAGTACTTAAGGAAGAAAAAACTCATCTGGTGGAAATAGAAAAGGATTTGCATATTGAAGTTGCTGAACTCGGAAAAGAGAATGACGAGTTGAATGTGAAGCTAATTTCAGTAACCACGAGAGCTAAGACGTCTGAAGCAACTATTGCTAAACTGGACTCTGGAAAAGCAAAACTTGATGATATTCTGGTATTGGGAAAGAGATTTGGAGATCGACAAGGAATTGGATATGACAACCCACCAAAGAACACAGTAACGCTCAAGTCAAAGATCCGAGAGATAAAGAGAGAGTTCGGCAAGCCTCATCAATGGAAACCTCTCATATGCAGGTACTGCGCATACCAAGGGCACATAAAGGAACAATTCCATAAACTACTCAGAGATATCATGGAAGGACGTCAACTCTCGGTATGTTCCAATATAGACGATGCCCAGAAATCAAATATGGTCAGAAAGGTATGGGAAGTCAAAATCTCTACGTGTTTTGTTGCACATACTTCTCTTATAGCACATTTCAGAGATTCGTGGTACTTTGATAGTGGATGTTCTCACCACATGACTAGCACCCAGGAATTCCTCACAAATATCACACCTTACGACGGTGGTTTTGTCACTTTCGGTGATGGAAAGAAAAGTAGAGTAGTTGGAAAAGGTGAGCTGCAAATTGAAAGATTCCCAGTATTCACCAGTGTTTTGTTTGTTGAAGACTTAAAGGCCAATATACTAAGCATAAGTCAACTGTGTGACAACAATATGATAGTGGAATTTTAGAAAGACAAATGTATAGTGAAACATGGAGAAGCCAAAGTCCTTTCAGGCATTCGATCATCAGATTATTGCTATCTGCTAGAACAAGAAGTGAGGTGTATGAACTCTAAACAAGATGAAGGATTTCTGTGGCACGGGAAGCTTGGTCACATTAATTATAAAACCTTAGTGAAAATTAGAAATTTCAAAGGCAGTACGAGGTATGCCTATATTAACAAGAAAGGACGGAATTGCATGTGGTTCATGTCAACAAGGTAAACAAATTCAATTTCCCCACTCTTCAGTCCAATAAATAACCACCTCAAGAAATATAGAATTATTGCATATGGATCTGATGGGTCCAGTCAATACACCTAGCATAGGTGGGAAGAAATATATCTTTGTATGTGTTGATGATTTCTCCAGATTTACATGGGTAGCATTTCTGAAAGAAAAATCAGATATTGTTGAAGTGTATAGAAATCTTGTGATAAAATTACAGACTGGAAAGGGAAGTCTAGTCGGGAAGATTGTTTGCATTCAAAGTGATCATGGTAGAGAATTTGAAAATTCTCAATCCAGTAACTTCTGTGATGAGCTTGGAATTCAACATGAGTTTTCTGCACCAATCACCCCTCAGCAGAATGGTGTTGTAGAACGCAAAACAGAACTCTGCAAGAGATGGCTCAAGTTATGTTAGCCAAGAAATAAATTCACAAAAAATGGTGGGCATAAGCCATTAACACAGCTTGCTATACAATCAATCGAGTGTATCTGCGTCCATTCACATGAAAAATGTCTTACGAGATCTGGAAGGGTAGGAAACCAAATGTCTCATACTTTCATGTGTTTGGAAGCAAGTGCTACATCATCAGAGATAGATAGCAACTGGAAAAATTCGACAATTGCACTGATATTGGAATCTTTCTAGGGTATTCTGTGAACAGATGGTCATATCGTGTTTACAACCTTTGGACAAACACTCTCATGGAATCCATAAACGTTATTGGATAATCCTGAAGAAGGACAAGGTTCAGATGTTGTAGAAGATAAACCCGATAAAACCCATGTTCCAACACAACCGAGTCAACCTAACAAGCCAGATCCATTTCATGTTGGAACATATGAGCAGACTGATTACCCTGCTAAACTAGATGAAACTGAGCATGTTGAAACATTACCCCTACTGCCTTATCCTATGTTCCAACACAGGATCAACCTGAATCAATGACACGGAGTACTCGTTCAGTTCCTCGGGTTGATTACAGAAAGTTGGCAGGATTACAATGCTTCATCTCTCTCATTGAACCCAAGAACTACAAGGAGGTATTACTGGACGAATACTTGATTGCTGCAATGCAAGAAGAACTAAGACATTTTGCAAGAAATGATGTATGGTATCTCACTCCTCGCCCTAAAGGTATAAATGTTAATGGCACAGAAGGGATCTTCAAGAATAAATTTAATGCAGAAGGACATATTACTCGAAACAAAGCCAGTCTGGTAGTTCAAGGATATACACAAGTTGAAGGAGACGACTTTGATGAGACATTCGCACCAGTTTCCAGGTTAGAGTTAATTCAAATTTTACTTGCTATTGCCTGCTCCATGAACTTTACTCTGTATCAAATGGATGTCAAGAGTTCTTTCCTAAAGGGTGTGGTAAATGAAGAAGTGTATGTGGAACAACCTAAAGAATTTGAGGATCCTCATTACCCTCATCATGTGTATCACCTCAAGAAGGCATTATATGGCTTAAAGCAAGCACCAAGGGCATGGTAAGAACGACTTACTAACTTTCTTCTTAAGAAAGGTTATCGTCGAGGGGGAGTAGACCGCACCTTGTTTGTGCTTGAAAAAACATAAAAAATTCTGATTACCCAAATTTATGTTGATGATATAGTTTTTGGCTCTATTTCACCATTTATGGTACATGATTTTGTCATTATTATGCATGCTGAATTTGAGATGAGCATGGTTGGAGAGCTCACATATTTTCTAGGACTGCAAGTTAAGCAAAGAAAAAATGGCTTATTCATAAATCAGAGCAAGTATGCCCTGAATTTGGTAAAAATATTTGGTTTAACCAGTGCAAGAGCAGTTTGAACACTTATGGGGGTTTCTGACAAACTGTTAAAGGATGAGAAAAGAGTTTCAGTTGATCAGAAGTTATACAGTGGCATGATTGGGAGTCTACTGTATTTGACAGCAAGTAAACCAGATATATGTTTCGGTGTAGGAATATGTGTAAGATTTCAGGCTGATCCAAAGGGATCTCATCTCACTGCAGTCAAAAGAGTTATTCGATATGTAAGTGGGACTTCTGAGTATGGTGTCTGGTATTTTAAGAATCAAGTTTCTGATCTAATTGGGTGAACAATTCTGATTGGGTTGGTAGTGCTAATGATCGAAAGAGCATTACATATGGATGTTTTTTTATTGGTATGAACCTAGTTTCTTGGTACATTAAGAAACAAAATTCAATCTCTTTGTCTACTGCAGAAGCTGAATATCTTGCTGCTGGAAGTAGGTGTGCACAATTGTTATGGATGAAGCAAATGATGAACGACTATGGAATTCATCAAGGGCCTTTGAGGATTTTATGTGACAACACAAGTGCTATTGACATTTAAAAAAATCCAGTCCAACACTCTCGAACCAAGCATATTGACATCATACATCATTTTATTAGAGATCTTGTTGAAATGAAAGAAGTTGTGGTAGTCTATGTTCCAACATCTGAGCAATTTGCTGATATTTTTACAAAAACACTGGACACCGCCACATGTGAAATTCTCAGACAACACTTAGGTGTTTGTCAGATTTGAGGTAATTCTCTTCTTTATTATACTGTAAATATTTTTTCCTTGTTCTCATTCAAAAAAACAGAAAAAAATAGAAAGAAGACAATGTTACAAAAATAGAAGCTGTGGAGTTATGGTATGTTTGAAGAAAAAGAAATTGGAGTTATGGTATGTTGAGAGTAGGCGTGTCTTGAGTTGACAAGAGAGAGTAGAATCATTGTTCTTTTTGGAAAGGCAAAAAGTTTTTGCGAAAAACGAGGGAAAGAAGTGAAGAGTTTGTATTTGTTCAAAATTGTCTCAATCTCTCCATATCCCTCTCTTTTCGGCCACTCTTCCACTATTCTTGGTGTTCTGCGGATTCTTGTTGCCAAAATTTTCTGCCAAGATTTTTTCTTCTCAAAACAAAACTCTACCGGAAAAATGCCTTCAAGCCCAAAATTTCCCACCGTTGAGAATGAGACTCAAGAAACTCTCAACCTCCAGAAAAGGACAATGTTGAGCAAAGGGAAAAAAATATGGAGTCTGACACGACTTGTGATGTCGGACAAAGTGAAGACCTCGGAGGCAAAGAGAAAGGTCCCTATCAGAAGGTAACACGTCCTAATCCTCCTACTCTCAAGGTTATTGGAATGAAATTTAAAACTATTGATGATATTTCTGAGTGGCTTGAAGCCAATAGAAGTATGGTGGATTTGACTAAACTTAAAAGTATAGAGGGAGAATTTTTTAATGTTAATGTTAAGGAACTTTTGTCTGGTGATATTGGCAATCTAGAGGATATTGAAAATTATGAAGTCAAAATTTTGAGGGGAAAATATAGTGTTTACAGAGGGAATGATAGATTACATGTTTACTCACCTATTCCTGGCCCTAGCCATGTTAAGATCAAGGAGATAGGTGATGATAAAGTTGAGGGACTGGAAGTGGAAAATCTACAGATAGGATGCTTGGAGGATTCTATGATGCTAAGGTTGCTCAGAGGATTGAAGAACTTAGAAAACCTGTGATCATAGAGATTACAGATAGTGAAGATGGATGCAGTGTTAGGTATGTTCCAACACAGAGAGCGGATTCAGAAGGGGCTGAAGATATGGAAATCGATGATGAGGAAATGGGAGGTCAAGATCAGTGTGATGTTACTGATAATGCACATAATGAACAGGAGCATTCAGACGAAGGACAGACCGGAGAATCTGATTTCAAGCAAGATCAATCAGGTAAGGATCAGCATGTTGGAGCACAAGGTAGGGCTGAGACTGCTGAAGAAGAAGATGTTGGAGACTCTAAGTATGTTCCAAGATAGGAGCCTGAGTTGAACTAATCCAGTGATGAGGTGAAAGATGAATTTTTTCAAGATGCTAGAGGCAAGAGGAAGATGCCTGCTACCGAAGACTCCCCGCCACCCAAGAAATCCAAGAAAACCCACACTACTCCCAAGAAAAAAGTGCTGCCACCTCCTCTTGTAAGTGACGCACTGTATTTTTCTTACTCCGATATAAATTGTGAGGAGATGGGAGATGTGTTTGCTGAGAGGAAAATAATTGCTGAGAAACCAGTAGATATTGAGGCATATAGAGCTAGCATTTTTTCTGATTTTTTGGAAGCAATTGGGATAAAGAGGGCTGCTGCAGAACAACTTCTGTACAACAAGTAGGTGGTCATTGAAGTATACTCCAACCTGATGGCTGGGAACTTGGAGGCTGATTCCCCATGGTTTGAGAGGGTCTATGTTAGGGGGGAAGATCATTGATTTTTCTACTGCTAGGATAAACAGAATTTTGGGGCTGAAAACTTAAGACTTTGAAGGGTTTTTTCTAGACAGCTTAAATGTGTCTGATGATAAGATTATGGAGGTAATCTCAGGAGGGTACAAGATAGAATAGCCTGAGACTGGATACTCACATGCTTCCCGCCTGTCTTCTGGGTTTTTTGGTTTATATCAGATAGCTGTGAATTACTGGATGCCATCCTCCAATACTACTGCTTTAACAAGAGAAATGACGAAGTTGTTGTACTGTGTTAGAACACAGAAACCAGTCAACCTGGGGTTTTTTATTCAGCATAGTTTAGTTTGGCAAGCCACTACTCCAAAGGCGAAGCATGTCTGATATCTGCATTGGCTGAGGTGCCAAGGTGAAGGGAAAAGCAAAGGATGTGATCATCGATACAGAGTTTCTCCAGCCTAACAAGAAGACTTTTGGCATGCGGCACGTTAATGATCTTCCATGGAACCCATAAGCTTCTACTTGTACAGATGCTGAAAAGAAGGCCAAGATAGTGGTGCTCAATGCAAGGTTGGGAGCTATAGCCATCCAAATTGTGGCACTAGAAGCGGAGAAGGCCAAACTTGAGGGGGAGAAGGCTTAGCTGGAGGCACAGGATACCGCTCCTGAACATGATTGATTTTCCTGCAGTATCTATGTTCCAATATAGATCCCATGTTATGTTCAAGGGGAGCTGGTTTTTTGTTTATTTCAAACTTTATTTCTATGGTTTATTGCCTTTGGCATATTCATGGCCCCAGGGGGAGAATGTTTGGTGATTTTTGGATATTATTATTTTGGATGACTGTAATCTGAATAGTTTTTCGGTATTCTAGAATTCTGGTTTTTGGACGGTATATTTTATGATAAGATTCAGTAGTATGCATATATTCCAACATAGGTGGATTTATGGAAGCCTTATATGTCTGATTGGAAGATTTTTTTCGTTGTGTTCTTAATGTCCAAAATGGTTGGGTCCACAAAATGCCAAAGTGGGAGATTGTAAAGTCAAGTGGTGTTCATTAAATATTTTAATTGGCAATTTGTGAACATATATGGAAAGGAAAAAAACTTTCCATGTTGGAACATGCGGACATCCAGAGTTACGCCTACATATTCGAATGGAAGAAAGACAGAATATTATGGTATTTGTGATTTATAGAAATATGAATATTCTGCAATATTCTAAGCGGTGGTAGAAGCACAGTTGGTTTACGGAAAATCCCTACAAATATGGTATTGATGTTATCGAATATATGTGAGATATTGTGATAAGGAAAATCCCTTTATTTATGATATTTGGATATGTTTTAGAAGCAGATAAGGAATAGGAATATTATGGAGATAATCATGAAGAGTTCCGATCTGCTCATGGCTTTAAAAGAGGCCACCACAACTGCATTAAACTCATGAATTTAATAGAGAAAATATGCACACAAATTTTCATTATTTCAAGAGTCTTGCAAAGAGCCAGATCTATATGTTCCAACATACGTGACCTGCCGTTCAAAGTTCAGAATCGTATGCCTTAATTCCTCAGGAGGAGGAGATCCAGCATCGACAAGTTTCGAGGTCAGAGGGAGTCTGGTCAAGGTGGATCGGTAGCTAGGGGAGCTAGTAGAATTCACACGTTTGATTAGTAAAGATAAGTATTTTGTACAGTGTACTTTGTACTGTATCTTTCTGATTAGTGGATTCATTCTGAATTGGGCCATGTCCCGCAGATGTAGGTAGATTTCACCGAACTGCGTAACCAAGTCTTGTGTCTTTAATGCTTTACTTTATTGGGAACTTTGTTAGATATGTTATGTTGGAACATACTACCTATAATTAAGAAAATTCGTTAAAACCAAATTTCACTACTAAAATAAAAAAATTGAAAAAATACTCTAACTGCATACACACGTGACACAGTAATACATTATAGCATAGTATTCATTATTCAACACTGATACTTGGAACATGTAATTATGAAGTAGATAATGCATAATTTAATGAACATCGGTTTGGTTTAATTACCATATTGGCGCAACTCTTTTTGGACGCCGTTTGAGTGTGAGGCTGAGCCTTCACCGGCAACCCTTTCTTCGATGTCGAAAACTCTTTCTTGGGCGCCAGCGTGGAGGGGATAGAAAGCCCTGGAATGTCATCACCGGAAAATCAATGGAAATACGGTCAAAATTGAAATCCACGCACGTCGATATTAACAACCAATATCAAACATAGACCCCCAAATCACCTCCCAAAATCAGTTTATGAATGCGAATTAATATATAATCCAGCTACAAAAACCTTTGCACTAATTCCAATCGAAATCAATAAAATTTAGAGGAAAAAACAATACCTTTAATCCCACTACCCTTCCTTTGTACCCTTCTTTTTCCTAGAAATGTTAGGGCACCAAAAGTCTTACTTTTTTGTTGTCGATTTCGAGGATCTGGGTATGGAAACAGAGAGCGGGGAAAGCGCTTCTCGCTGGAATGACGCAAGACAGAAATAGTGAGCAGCATGAAATCACAGCATCTTTGGGTTTCCAGAACGATGTCGGGAGGAAACATAGAGCACTTTCAAGGAATCAGAACATTGGGTGAGGATGAGACAATGGCAGAGAGGTGGAGAATAAAAGAAGAAGCGAGGAGACGGAGCCTGCTACACAAAGCAATCAAGAAAACTCAAATACCACAGGGAACGACGTCGTTTCACTTTCATAAGGTAGTCAGAATGACTCATACCCGGTTGATAGACAGAAAGCAAACAATATCTATTATAGAAGGGATGGAAAAAGAAGAGGTATTGCAAGATTTAGATGTGGCTAATCTTTTTAATTATTTATAATTAGCCGGAGTCCCACCGCGCGTTGCGCAGTATTTTTGATAAAATTTATTATTTGAATAAAATTTATTTTTAGATTTCAGAGATTAAGTATAAACTAAAATTAAATTCTAAATATAATGAGTCCATCTCTTGAAGGACGGTCTTTCCATAAGTATGGAAAGACCAGGGTATAAAGTGCAAATTAGAATAAATAAACTTTGTTAGTCAGTCTAATATGAAATATTGTCTTTTATTTTTATTATAATGATCCATGTATGAATTTCTCAAATAAATCAAGTAGTACTTGATTAAGTTAAAATCATGATAAAAAATGTTAACATTATAGTAATTAAGAGGAAATTCATTCTCTAACTAATGCAATCAATACATATGCCATCATTCTGTTCGACTGGAGAGGGTTCGAATGGAAAGATTTTGAGTCGAGATGGTTCAAGTCGAGAGGTTCGAGTAATAGGAGTTCAAGTGGTACTGGGTTTGAGTGGTGAGGGTTCTAATGGAGGGTTCAAGTGGAGAGGGCGAATAGAGGGTTCGAGTGGAGAGGGTTTAAGTAGAGTGGGTCCGAAAGAGGTTTGAGTGATACTGGGTTCGAGTGGAGAGGGCTCAAGTGATACTGGGTTTGAGTGGAGAGGGTTCGAGTGGAGAAGTTCAAGTGGAGAGGTTCGAGCGAAGAGGTTCTAGTGGCGAGGTTCGAGTGATGAGGAATCGAGTGGAGAGGGTTCGAGTAGAGAAGTTCGAGTGATACTATGTTCAAGTGGTACTGAGTTCGTGTGGAAAGAGTTTGAGTAGAGAAGGTTCGAGGGTTCAAGTGGAAAGGTTGGAGTGGAGAAGTTCGAGTGGAAAAGTTCAAGTGGTAAGGGTTCAAGTGGTGAGGGTCCGAGTGGTGAGAGTCAAGTGGTGAGGGTACCATCCACCACTGGAGAGAGTACTATCCACCCCTCGAGAGGGGTATACCATCCACCAGTGGAGAGAGTATTATCCACCCCTCAAGAAGTTTGTCAACCACCCTTCGAGGGTACACCATCTACCTCCCGAGAGGGTAAACCATCCACCACCGGAGAGAGTACACCTTCCACCCCTCGAGGGTACGCCATCAACGTCTCAACAGAGGTGTACCAGCCCTCGAGGGTACACCACCCCTCGAGAGGTCACACATCCACCCCTTTAGAGTACACCAGCCTCGAGGGTACACCAACCCTTGAGAGAGTATACCACTGAGAGCGTCTAACCATCCACATTAGCTCTCGAACCATGACCCACTCGAGGCATATACCCCTCGAACCATCCACGACACCACCATTCGAACCACCTATCCCTCGAAAACTAACCATCAATTCCTGGAACCATCACCCCTCGAACCATCAGTTCTTGAAAATCCACCACGCCACCACTCGAACCATTCACCTCTCGAACATCAACCATTCACCTCGAGGCCTCCCTACCACTCGAACCATCCACCCTTTGAACATCAACCATCCGCCTTGAGAGGTGTTGATTCGAGGCATCTCCACTCAATTCATTAACCCTCGAGGCCCTTGAACCCTCAACCATCTCCCTCGAGGCATCACCCCTCGACTCAAACCTCTTCACTCTAACCTCTACTCGAACCAGTACCACTCGAACCCTTTTCATTCGAATCATCTATTCGAACCCTCTCCACTTGACCCTCACCACTTAAACGCTCATCACTCGACCCCTCACCACTCAAACCCTCACCACTCGAACCATCTCAACTCAAACCCTGTACCACTTGAACCTCTTTACTCGAACCCATTAGCACTCGAACCCAGTACCACTCGGACCTCTCCATCGATTCATTAACCCTCGAGGTCCTGGAACCATCAACCATCCTCCTCGAGGCATCACCCCTCGATCTATCAACCATCCACCTCACCACCACTCGAACTATCCACCCCTCGAACATCAACCATTTGCCTCAACTCAAACTTCTCCACTCGAACCCAGTACCACTCAAACCTCTCCGCTCAAACCCAGTACCACTCGAACCCAGTCCACTCAAACCCAGTAGCATTCGAACCCAGTCCACTCAAACCCAGTACCACTCGAACCCTCTCCACTCAAATCCAGTACCACTCGAACCCTCTCTACTCGAACCCAATACCACTCGAACCTCTCCACTCGAATCTCGACTCGAACTCTCTCCACTAGAACCCTCACCACCCGAACCCTCTTCACTTAAACCCAGTACCACTCGAACCTCTGCATTTGAACCCAGTACCACTCGAACCCTCTTCACTCGAACCCAGTACCACCCGAACCCTCTTCACTCGAATCCATTACTACTCAAACCCTCTGCACTCGACAAATGGAAACCACTGGTTTATCATTTTCTCTAGAAGATCAAGCTTAGTTATGCCCCATCATCTGGATTCAAAGTACTAAACCAAAGCCCGAATAGGAAAAAATAAACAGTTTTGAAAGAGTGAGTGGTGCATGTGTGTCATGATGCAGAATGTATGATGGGGATGTATATGTTTAGTTATCTGGCCATGCCAAAGAAAATATGATGGTAATGGTGTGCAAGTCTTGGAATATAAATCTATGATAACTGTTATAGCCTTATGTGACATTGTTTGCTGGTGGTATTGAAATTAATTCAAACATAAGGGACTCAAAAATAGAAACTCCTGACATATGAATTGGTTAGTTCATTTATAATTTATCATAATACAACGAACAAAAGAAATTCTTACAATGACTACTCTGAATCCATGCAATTCGTTCTCCTTTTGATTCCAAACAAGGGAAAGCATAAATGTCACTCCCAATAACTATTATTTGTGGTTTTACAAGGTACATTGCATATAAATACAAATGAAAAAAGGTGTTTGAAGGTTTGCCAGCATAAGCTAGAACTATTGTAGGCACCTTAAGATTTGAGATACATTCTCTTAAATCTACTTTATCATTAATTGAAAATATAAAAGAGAGCTGCCAAACCTAAAATCTACTTTGTTATTAACAGTTAAGAAAAAAGAGAACAGCTAAACAAAAACTCGTAAAGCAAACATAACATACCCTCATGAACTTAATGGTTCTTGGTTACAAGCTTGGGGCGACACTCATGTGTGGTGAGTGCTTTTGATTAAAAAAAGGTGTAATTAGTTGTGAAGCATGGGAATGCTGTGGGGGAAAATGTAAGCATGAGAATGCCGTGGGGGAAAATGTACAACATTTTTAGATCGATATTAGTTGTGAAGCATGAGAATGTTGGTCTTAAAAGAAGACTCGTGCAACAAAAAAATGCATGTTCCCTGAATGATCACTATTTATTCAGGTGGTTTTTATTGAGTTTCAGAGCTTGAGAGTAACCAAAGAAGGGATGCAAAATATGCTACTATCTGTTTTTACTGCCTTTGTTTGTGTAAAGAGAGGTGTGGGAACAGAAGAATAGCTTTGGACAACATAACAGATAACGTGGACAAGAAAGAGCGACAACGTCAATGTATTGATCTTATTGGAAAAACTGTGCTAAAAAATGGAGGAAACTCATATTTAATGAAAATAAAAATGCAAACATCGAAGAACAGATTCAGTAGCTTATTCTAATCTAAGTTAAAAAGTCGAGTAAGTCGAGTAAGTCTCGACTATTATTTGAAAAATTCCATCGCATCTCTAACACCTAGTAATCTGAAGTCAAATCTCAATCTCAAACATAATTCTACAAACTCTCATCTTCCGAGACAACACAAAAAATAAAATACATATCATAACCTAACACCCAAACTATTTGTATAGGAGGTTTAACCAAAGATGTGTGGATATGACTAATACTCTTATCAGAAAAATATAATCATAACGTTAACATAATCCATTTCAGTTTAAAGTTTTGCAAAAAGAAAGGCCTACTTCGTAATACCAAGAGAAAGAAGTTCACCTTTTATTCTCTTGTTAAGCGCTCTACATAAATGTCCAGATGCAGTTCTCCCATACCATAAATGATGGTATGATCATAAACAAAAAAAAAGACTCAACATTAGGCCTTACACTTCCCACCCATCTGCTATTCTCCCTTTATTTCAAGTTCAATTGTGACCATAAAAATTTCAAAAAGTGGGGGTGCCATACCTTACCACTTTCAGGATCTAAACTGACACGGAAGGTGGGATATTCTCTCCAAAATCGATTCAATGCTTTGGAGAAATGCTAGAGATCCTGTATAGCTAAGAATAAAGAAGAGAAAAACGAAACCAAAACTTAGACTTAGACACGGTAGCTTTCCTTTCATTCATTCAGAAACAAAATCATGCAAACATATATAAAATAAACCATTAGATAACTCTAGTATATTCTTCTGGCATAAACCTGCAAGTGAGTTTTTTCCATTAATCTTCCAATTTGTCCACAACTTCATCTCAGTAAGTCTAAACTGTAAACTCTAAATAACACAAGTGATTTTCCTTATCTAGACAATTCCATCTAATAAGTAGCTATGAACTCCAACATTCTCATGCTCCCTATACGACCCAAATTAATCAGCAACATATCACCCAGTCACCTTTCATGTTAAAGAACAAATTGGTATCATAGATATAAAAAAAAGGTTATTTGAGTGGGCTGTCAACATAGAATATCTACACATCTGCACTTGGATTTTGAACACATAACCTAAACTCATATACAAGCTTAACCCAAATTCAGATCGTAAACTCTGAGAATTAAACCGTTGAATAAGATCTAATATCAACAATATTAACAATATCCACCAGCAATAGAGAATTGTGGAATGAAGAAGATGAACAAACAGTAAGTTAGAAGTTGGCAAAACAATGTCGTTTTTGCAAGGTAATGAAGTCAAATAATTACTCAAATACCCTGGTTGACAGAAAAAAAAACAATATCTATTATATGGTGCTTGGAAAAAAATAAAGTGAAAAAGTGAAAATATCAAATTTTACATAATAAAAGGAGTAAACATATTTGGGAATGCAAACCTATAATTACTCGCCATTCCAAGTCCGTCTTAATCCAATTATGTTAGAAGGTTGAACCAGAACTGAAGCAAAAAACTATATTTATTATTATTTTTGAAGAAAAAACTATATAATTTTCTTTTAGTATAGACTGTAACGGATTATTTTATATCAATTCTAATTATAGAATGAGATAGTCTCCTGTGATGCAGCCTAAACTTTATTAATGGGGCCATTCTATAATTTTAATAATATCCTAGCTCCACGGACCTATCTCTAATAATTTTACAAGAACCCATCTCTAATTATTTTACAGGGATCTATCGCTAATAACTATTCATGGGTTTTTTTGTCCAATTTTTTTCATAATTTTCCCGCCACCTGCAATCTGCACAAAAAAATCAAAACAATATTTTAAATTTTTTTTATAAAAATGCAAAAAAATCAATTAAAAACTGCAGCAAAAAACTGTAGCAACATCACCAAAAAATAGCAGAACATCAATGAAAAATCATAAAACATCAACTAAAAAACTGCAGTAAAAAATATATAAAACAACAAAAAAAATATAATAATTCAAATAAAAATCAACAAAAAAATGAAAAAGCGTCGACTATGACTAACAAAATATCAACTAGAAATCATAAAAACATCAACAAAGCTAAATTGTCATTTAAAAAAAAACTACAAACATCAACCTATATCACCCAAGCAATGATTGAAGCACTTACAAGTTGTACTCTAAGCAGCAATTTATTTTCATAACAGCACAAGTTATAAAATAAGCACATACAACCTACATTTGAAACACTAACAAAAATTAAAAAACGTCAGCGTAAGGAAAAAAAACACTGAAAAAATTAACCATATCATAAAAAACTACAAACATCAACTCCTAACAAGTAACGATTGAAGCACTTACAAGTTGTACTCTAAGCACCATTTGTTTTCATAACACATACGAGTTATAAAATAATCACCTACAACCTACATTTGAATCACTAACAAAAAATGAAAAACGTCAACATAAGGAAAAAAACACTACAAAAAATCAACCATATCATCAAAAAATCTACAAACATCAACCCCTTTCACCTAAAACTCATCTAGAAAATGAAAAACATCAACATAAGAGAAAAAAAAACTAAAAACATCAGCAAAAAAGTTATGGTATGTCAAGAGTATAAATTATTCACTCTGAAAATAATAAAACATCAACAATTTTTTTAATAAAAAAACTACGAAAATCAATACTAACACCTGAATCTCATCCGGAAAATGAAAAAAAAAATCAACATAAGAAAAATGACATTACAAACATAAACTTCTATTACCAAAACCTCAGCCGGAAAATGAAAAATATCAGCATGAGAAAAATTTTAAAAACTACAAATATCAATTCATATCACCAAAAAAAACTACAGAAGCTCAACCCATATCAATTAAATCTCACCAAAATAATGAAAAATATCAACATAAGAGAGAGAGAGAGAGAAAAAAAGCTAAAAACATCAACAAAAAGCTACAATACCTCAAGAATAAAAATTCTTTAAAAAAAGGACATTGAAAAATTCTTCAAAGTAAAGGTCATGCAAAGATTCGAACTCAAGACCTCAAACCTCAATAACAAGAATACTAACCACAAGATCAAAGAACCTCTATTAATCAAAGTACTCAGTCAAATAATAATAAACATCAGCATATACCTCAAAATGCTAAATTCATCAAAATAAAAGTGCCTTATGAGACTTGAACTCAGGTCTCCAAACCCAATGTCCAGCAACCTAACCACTACGTTAAACAACTTTTGATGACCAATGTCTCAGTCAAACACAAATAAACCTCAGCATGTCTTTGAAAAAAAATAAAATAACATCCATCACATAAACATCATCACACAAGTGAATTAACCCTGGTTTAGTGGTAAACTACACTCTCTCTAACTGAGAAGTCCAGGATTCAAAACACTTCCCGTCAAGAATTGTGAATATTAGAGCAATTTCTTGATGGGGATGCCCAGCGTCATGGGACCGTGTCAGTGATCCTCGCTGTGGTTTCCCAACCTGCAGGTGGTTGATAGTGGTGAGATCATAGTTGTTTTGGTTTCAGTGGTAGCGGTTCGTTGGTGGTGTAGCATTTAGGTGTTCTCAGGAGGGCGTTCCTAGCTATTCAAATGGATGGAGTTTCAGGCTCCACTGAGATTCAACAGATTCAATGGTGGTGGCTCCTAGTTAGGTCCTAAATTAGGATGTTAATATGTAATTTGGTTGCTTGTATGTAATCTTTCAAAAAAACATCATCACACAAAACATAGCATCATCACATTACACAAGAACATAACATCACCACACACAATCATCGCATCAAAAACATCGGGAAAAGGAAAAATAACTTAGTTTTACCCTTGGTCGTGAGTCAATGGAGGAAGGCCGGGTGACGATAGAGGAAGTCTGTGCGACAATGGCGGAAGGCAACGCATAATTCGGTAGCGGCAAAGGCCAAAAACTTGTGGCGGCAGCGGTAGGTCGAAATCTAAACGGCGCCTCTGCAATTAAACATTGGCGACTTTGTAATCAACTGAAACGCAGTGGCGGTTGAACACTCCCTGAAACCTAAGGTAGTCGGCATTGAAACCCTAGTTCTCTAAGCCACAGCGGTGACACCACGGGAAGCTCCTCGTCGTCGATTGCATTTAAATCGACCTTGTCAACGTCCACCATGAGAGCTTCGAGGCGACATTTCCGATTCGAATTGCGACGAGGTGGCATTTCAGATCCACCAGTAACTGCCCGTGCGAACTAGAAAAAGAAGAAATGTGGGAGCGACGTCAAATTGCAGAGAAGGTCGGTGAGATTCTGGCGGAGGCAGCGAAAGTTGATAGAAACCCAATGGTAATTGCTGCCGGAGGCGGTTCCAATCAGTAAGTGAAATAAAATGAAAATTATGATTTTTTTTGTGATGTATATAGTATTTTAATATTTTCATAGTAGGTCCCCATATTTTTTGACAAATATAAAAAAACCTCATTCCAAATAAAACTTCTTATAATTGCACAATAATCTCCAGCCTAAAGTTTAGGTTGATTAAAGTAAGAGTTTATGTTATAGAATTATGGATTTTGAAATTCAATTTCCGTTTCAATTTTATAAGTGAATGATATAATTGATTCAAATTGGATACAAAGTTTTATTTTAGGCAATTTAACTTTAAGCCAGACAGAGGCGGAGCTATTTGTGGGTAAGGTAGGGCAATTACACTACCTTTTTTCAATTGTTTTTTAAAAAAATAGTTAATTAATATATTTTTTAAATTAGTGCCCTAGTTTATTTTTAACTTTAGACCCACTCTATCCTTCTAATTTTTTTAAAATGAAATTTTAACACTACTTTCAAAGATAGAGTCAGCAAATTTAATTGTAACACACCAAAATATTTTTTCTGGATCCGCCCCTGAGGCCAGAGTTTATTGTGCAATTATACTAGTAAAAAACTGATTGACCAATTTCACCGCAAAGGCCAAATTTGGGCAAATAATGGTGAGTACCGAAGGGCAACAACCGGAGACCAATGCAAAGTAGGATTGGTGAAGGGATCACTCGAATTACTTAGAAGTTGGAAATCAGGAACAAATGGTGTGGAGGTCATACCCGCTCGACAAAGGATGTTGCGAGCATGTTTCGTCTGACACAAAAATAGACTGAACGAAGTGGTAGAGACCTCCAAACCGAGAAAGTAGCCCAAGGAGCCGAGATCCTTAATGGTGAACTCCTGATGAGTGTTAGAGATAAATTGATAAAACTAAATTATTGCCAGTGAGAATATTTCCGTCGACGTACACCAGGATATAGAGAAGAACAGTGCCTTGAGAGAACACAAATAAGGGTGTGTCTAATGAGCTGCATACAAAATCTAGCTCTGAAAAATAATCACTAAACCGCTTAAACCAAGCCTGAAGGACCTACTTGAGCCCATACATGGCCTTCTGCAAACAATACACATAATCAGACCGGCAGGATCCTTGTAGCCGACGGGTTGCGCCATACAAATAGAAGTGTCAAGAACAATATTCAGGAAAGCATTTTTGACATCCAACTAGTTTAACGGTCATGGTCGCATGGTAACAATGGTGAGAACTGTGCAAACGATGAAAGTCATGTGGCGCTTCACGGTCCCATCAGACAAGTCCTATGGCGCTTCACAATCCCATCAAATAGGAGTCTCATACGGTATATGAGAGAATGTCTGAGTAACCAGACAAGTCCTGTGGCGCTTCACAGTCCCATCATGACATTACTTTAACCAGAAAAAAACCCATTTAGAACCGAGAAAATTCACAATTTGAGGGATGCAAAACTAAATCCCACATATCCCAACGTTGAAGAGAGGACATCTCATCATCCATAACAACAACCCACTGCAAATCCTGAAGGATAGTACGGTAATCCCGAGGCACAGTCTGAGTGAGTAAAGCAGTTACAAGACCAGAAACTTCATAACCATCAAAGAGACGAGTAAGTTCGTTAGATATTCTCACGAGTCCGAGTAGTTATGGGGTGAGTCCGAGCAGGAGGTGGATCTGATGAATCTCCATGTTAGGGTATAAATCTCGATGCTCTGTCACTAATAAGTATGTAATAAATAGATAGTACATGAGAGTAAACCTAAAGTCCTACTACAACTCAATGACTATCATTTGACCTATTCAACTATTACAGTCTAACAGTAAATATATATAATTCTATTAAAAAGGGTTAATTTCTTTTTAAAAGGACTATTCCATCCCACAATAAACTTTCTAATATGACTTTCTGAAGTCAAACTAAACAAACTTCACCCATTAAATTATTTTAATATATTTGTTAATACCATGTGATATGTTTTTAGATTCATCATAGCATATATTTTAAACTATTATTTTCTCGGATTTTTTTTATTCACACAAAAAAATTGATAGTTAAAAGTTGATGCACTTGACTCCTAAAAGTCAAATCAGGAAGTTTATTCTATGATGTAGGGAGTATAAAATAACGATCAAGTAATATAGATGATATTATAAGTTGAGATCAACATGCAAGATCTTAAAAATTATATATTTATATTACTTCACTCTTTAATAGAGTTTTACAATAATTAAAATTCTTTTATACCTATTTAATTTATAAAATTATAATAATAAAAATTAAGTTATTATTATTTTTCACATTGTTAATATATATAGAAAATAAGGGTAATAAGTTGTGATTGTATTTATGATCTCAGTATACATTATATAGTGGTACAAAAGACCTGTAAAAACTAGAAAAATGAAATAGAATCTAATTACAATTACAAGTAGTATCTATATTCCTTAATACTCCCCCTCAAGTTGGAGCATCGGGATCAGAAATGCAGGCTGCACAAGATCCCTTAAAAAATGACAATCAACTTTGATATGCTTCGTACGTTCATGGAACACTAGATTTTCCACAATATGAAGAGTGGATTGACTGTAAAAGAACAATTGAATAGGAGCAGTAAGCGCAACACCTAAGTTCTTAAGAAAATACTTAAGCCCAAAAACTCACAACAGGTAACAACAATAGCATGGTACACTGCTTCAGCAGAAGACCGAGAAACTGTTGGTTGCTTCTTAATCTACCAAGAAACTGAAGAATCACCAATCATCATAAAGTATCCAGAAAGAGAATGTCGGGTAATATAGCAAGTATCCCAATCAGAATCACAATAAGCAGCCAACTGTAACGCACTACGGAAAGAGAGAATAAACCTTGACCAAGATGACTCTTCAGGTGGTGCAAAACTTGAATGGATACATGCCAATGCGGAACACATGGAGACTTTATAAACTATGCAAGTGTATGATCCGAATAGCTAAGCTCAAGACATGTAATTGTGATGTATATCATGCATCCAACCAGGCGCCGGTATTGCTTAGGATCATGGTAAAGTGGATCTTCAACACGCACCAAATCAAGTAATTGCTCATTAGGAAAATCAGTCAGTTTAGAAGTTGATAAACATGTGTTAGATAAAATGTCTAAGGCATATTTCCATTGCGAAATAAACATCCCACCTTCTAGAAATCTCTATACCTAAGAAATACTTAAGAAGAACAAGATCTTTCATATGAAAACAAGAGCTCAAGTATTTCTTGAATTTAGAGATAAGCGGCAAAGAAATACCAGCATTAACCAGATCATCCACATAAACAAGCACAAGAAAAGAGACCAAACCACAGGAGAACACAAAGAGAGAGTAATTTGCTTTACTCTGAACAAATTCAAATGCACGTAGAGCTTGAGCTAATTTTGCAAACCAATTGCGAGGGGTTTTCCGAAGACCATAAAGAGATTTCTGAAGGCAACATACCTGTCCAGGGTGGGCATGATAGCCAGGGGAGGCCGCATAAAGACCTCTTCATGCAGATCACCATGTAGAAAAGCATTATGCACATCCATTTGATGAAGTTCTCAACCACAAATGACTGCAACAGATAAGAACGAGCGAATTGAATTCATCTTTGCAACAGAAGAAAATGTTCCAGTAAACTCAATCCCTTCAATTTGACAATTCCCAAGAACCACCAGGCGAGCCTTGTGACGTTCAATGGTACCATCAGACTTGAACTTGGTACTGTAAACCCATTTGCAACCAATTGCAGTCTTATCTAGAGGTAGAGAAGCCATAGTGCATGTCTCATTGCGCTCAAGATCTTCAATCTCGTAAGCCATGGCATCACGCCAATGAGAATTCTTCGACTCCTTAGAGTAAGTGGTGGGATCTGCACTAGAAGTTACTGCACCCAAAAATCTAGAATGCATAGTAGAAAAATTATCACAATTTACATAATCAATAAGAGGATAGAGAACACCTGAGAATAGTGATGTCGCATGATTAATTGTAGCAGTGGGAGGGGGTTCAATATCGGTAAAAGCACAAACATAATCGTCCAAGTATAGAGGAAGTTGATACTCGCGAACATCCTATCGGAGAGGCAGGTGGGTGAAAGTAGGCGGTACCAGAGTAACCGGTTAGGCACGCGATGGAGCGGACATCATATGGTGGTGGACGGCAGGGTCTGGAGCAGGGGATACCACGGCAGGCAAAAAAATTAGAGGAGTTGGGAAGTCGTTCGGCAGCACATGCGGCGCGTGGCTGACGATAGCCAAAGGTGCAGGAGGCACGTGTGATAGATCTGGTATTGGCTCGGGCTGTGTGTCAGCGAATGATTGGCCAACAGAGGAAATTGGGGATCTGGGCTAACCATCGCACCCAGCTGTGATAGCGGAACAATGGCCGATGGTGGGTAAGGCTCTAGCGGCAATGGTGGTAGCAGCGGTGAGGTGGTGGTGCCGCCACGATAAGCTGATGTGGTCAAAGTTGGAGAGTCATCATACAGAAATTGATCCTTAAAGAAATCAGCATCCCGAGTGTTGAAGAAAGTACGGAATTCCAAATCATAAAGGCATAGCCTTTCTTTCCGGCAGGTTATCTAAGAAACAAACATCGGCGACTTCTTGGCGCAAACTTGTCATGGAATCTGGGGATGTAAGAAGCAAAACACGAGCATCTAAATATCTGCAAAAGCTTGTAGTTTGGAGCCTGACCATATAGTAACTAAAACGGAGTGCGACCATTGAGTTGTTTCGTCAGTGTCTGGTTAATCAAATAAGCAGCTGTAAGAACACATTCTCCCCAAAAATCAACAGGCAAATTAGCTTGAAAATGCAAAGCACGCACCACATTAACAAATGACGATGCTTGCACTCAACAAGACCATTTTACTGTGGTGTTTCAACCATAGATGTCTAAAAAATAATCCCAAATTCAGTAAATTATGATCTCAAAGGCAGAAGTTTAGTACCATTATCAGCTTAGAAGCGCAGAACGGACCGGCCAAACTGATTCTTGATAAAAGTATAAAAATCAATAAATCTAGAAGTTACATCTGACTTAGCAACTAATAAAGAAACCCAGAGATCTCGGGAATCATCATCAACTATTGATAAAAAAATAAAATGCCCCGCTAGAAGATGGTATTAAATAAGGACCACAAACATCACAATGTATTAATTCAAACAATGAACTAGCATTTGAAGGAAAACTATGTATAGTCGGTTTTGCTCTATAGCACACACATCAAGGAAGAAAGGTATTATTTGTGCTAAAATCAAGAGAAGAAACAGAATGCAACACTGTGGATGAAGGATGTCCAAGATGTTGATGCCATAAATCAGATGAAGAAATTGAAGCACTTGTCAGAATAGACTGCGGGATAGAAGGACGAACACGAGTATCTAGCAAACAAAATAGATAACCCCCCTGCTGTTCACCCATGCCAATCACAGTCCTCGTACTAATTTTCTGTAAAATGCAATAATGTTCAGTAAACAAAGCTAGACATTTTAAGGCAGATAACAATCTAGAGCATGATAATAAGTTGCATCGCAAAGTAGGTATATAGTGCACATGAGTAAGGGTGACATCACCAAAGTAAATAGAACCATACTGTGTAGCAGATGACACAGATGCATCAGGCAGTATAACATTCACATAATCGATAGCAGTAGTAATATCAGTAAGAGAATCTGTGCCACCGGTCATGTGATATGAGGCTTCCGAATCAAGAATCCAAGGTAAACTAGGCTTACCTAACCTATGGTTAGATAGAGAATTAAACTGATTAAATAAATGCATGGTCGTGCTTCATTGGTCATCAGATAAAGCAGGGCCAAAATCAGAATGGGTAGGGGCACCACCTTTGGAGGCTTCCGATGCAAACCTTGGTGATACTGGCGAATGGCGGCATAGGTGGACAGACGCGGGCAACCGAAACGTCATTCCCGATGGCGGTAAATGGCCAAGCTGTTGGTGCAGTCTTCTTGGAGGTGTTGGCTCTCTCCTTCATTTCCGTGTACCATTCTGGCTAGCTTGTGAGCTGGAAACAGAAAGCTTTGTCGTGACCCTTGTGGGGAAAGTACGTTCAGACGAGATTCTTACGATCAGCTGAAGTGAGGATATATCAAAGAACCCAAAGGTGGTGGGCGTTGTGCGGCATATGCCATGGATATAGAAGAAGGCTCGCGAGACTGAATAACGGCTTTGTGATTCTCCTCCTGAGAAACAAGCGCATAGACGCGTATTACAGGTGGCGGTGGATCAAGAATCATGACATGGGGATAGAAAGGTGTGGTGGCTTTCACCTAAACTGAGGAGAAATTAATAGATTAAATATTTTTCTCGCTCGCGGAAGGCAGAAGAGGCATGGTTTCAGGTGCACAGCGGTTTGCAAGCTTCACAGGTGCAAACTAAAGGAGGCCGCAGAGAGTTGTAGTTATCAAACAACTTCTTTAGTTTGCCAAAGTAAATGGCAATGATCTGGCCATTCTGCCGATATTTCTGTATACCATCACACATTTGCAGAATTTTTATAGCATCACTAAGAGTAAATCGTGCCTTTAAAACATCCCATAATTCCTTTATTGTGGAAATGTAGCTTGTAGAAGATCGTAACGCTGGATCTACAATCTGTAAGATCCAGCACACAAAGGTAGAATTAACTCCAGGCTAATCAACAGCACCAGGGTGATCGTCCAGAGGTTTGGTAATGGATCCATTAATGAAACCAATCTTATTCCTTGCAAGCATAACACTACAAATTCTAGTAGTCCATTCAAGGTAGTTCTCTTCGCCCTTCAGCATGACGGGACAGATAACCAAACCGGGACCGTCAGAAGAGCCAAGGTAGTAAGAACCGTTTGGGTGATGACCAAAAGGTAAAGATGACTCAGTTCCAGACTGTAACTGCTACTGTTTCGGTAAAGCTGCAATCACCTTAGAGGCATTATGATTCTGTAGCTTATTGGCCTCAGCTTCAACATCGATGCGAGCATATTCAGCAGCACTGGGATTAGATTCAGACGTCGACATAGTGCAAGATCAGACTAGATTTTTGGAAGAAAAATGAATAGAAGGCCAATCACAGGAAGATGTGGCAGCGCGTGGAGGATCAGTACAACGACGCGTGCAGATAAAAAAAGGCAGCAGACAGCGACAATGGCAGTTGGTGAGCGGCGGCAGGGGTTGGCGATTTGGCAACGAATGGTGAGCTACGGATGGCGATAACAGTAGCGCGTGGAAGCAACGCGCGGACGTTGGGCGGCGGCGGAAGCTCAGTAAAATATCAGCATAAATTTTCTTTAGAGTTTCAGGATTTTAGTCTCTAATACCATATAAAAATAAGGGTAATAATGTTGTGATTGCATTCATTATCTCATGGTACATTATTTAATGGTACAAAAGACCTGTACAAACTAAAAAAAAGAATTAAAATTTAATTAAAATTACAAGTAATATCTATATTGCTTAATAATAATATAAGTTAGCCAGTGAAAATAAAAGGGAACTTGTGGGGAATTTTGCTTCCTTTCAATCATGGGTGTGCAAGTTTACAGGTACGCCATTTTCATTTATGGTTTTCAGTTCCGGTGGGCGGTTGCCACTGGCCACTCAAGAGGTCACAGCCAAACCAGATGCTTATTATTACTATTCTTCTTATTCTTCTTCTTCTTCTTCTTCTTCTTCTTCTTCTTCTTCTTCTTCTTCTTCTTCTTCTTCTTCTTCTTATTATTATACGCCTTCAAAGGCAAACTCAATAGACAAATCATACTTCGTTCAAATATATATGATACATTTTTCAACTAATTTTCTCTAGATATATTTGACAACTAACAAGCTTTGATACATATTCAGAAATCGTGTAAAATTTTAATATTTGGAAAGTATATATTATGATAAATCTAGCAATGTCTCGCATGATAACATTGCTATTGAAATTTATGATCAAAAATAGTTTGAGAAAGTAAACTGGAGTAGTTTGCCAATATAACTCTACCTACTTGAGTAAGTGCCAATATAACCGTGAGATAATTTTAGTGCGAAAATAACCCTAACTAGTTAATGAAAGTGTCAACATAAACACCAGACCCCAATTTCGCATTTGATTTCGATTTTCCGGCGTTGACTCTATGTGAATTGATTACCCTTTGGGCAAAATCTAAAATTAGGTGGATAATTTTACCCTCATAGTTTGCCAGACCACTGCTGGACCACCTTCAGACCACCGCTTGTAGGGTTATATCAGAACACTCCCAAAAACTTTTACGAATGTGCTGATATAACACAAAAACTGATGTGATATAACCCTACACATTTTACAAATGTGCTGATATAACCCTATAAGTTTTAGGAATGTGATGATTTAACCCTACTAGTTTTCATAATATACTGATATAACCCTACATATTATGGCGGCAGTGTAGTAGTGGTCCGGGGGCGGTCTGGCGGTGGTCCGGCGACAGTCCAGTGGCTGTTCGCCGGTGGTGGTCCGGCAGTGGTCCGGCAATATTGGAGTATTAATGACTCCAAGGGTAACAATGTCAATTCATATTTTTTTAGTATATAATTTTTTCAGAAGGGCAAAAATGTATCTAGGGTTATATTGGTACTTTCAAACACTCAAAGGTTATATTGACACATATGTCAATCAGATAGGTTTATAAAAGCACTTTTCTCTTAATTGAATAGAGAGATAAATAAAACATTTAATGCAATATGCTTCCTAGTTTATATGTTAAAATATGTTAACATGTGTCGTATAGGGAAAATTTTGTGATCACTAAACTATTGTCATCATTCACTTTTAGTCACCTATCTTATATATGAACAATTTTGGCCACTCAACTAATCAAAGTGCTAAGTCATGATATATCAATAAAGTCAATCTGTCAAGTTGGTGTTTCATCACCTCACGTGCGATCCACGTAATATTTTTATGGGCAGAATAGTCTAGTTCAGGTGAGTGGTCAAAAGTGTTCCAAAAATATTGGCGGCCAAAATTTTTCAAAATAAAACATTGGTGGCCAAAAGTGTGTGTGATGTCGATAAAAAGGGCCAAAAGTACACATTTTATAAACTCACAGTCTCCAGCAGACGCTCCGTCGCGCCTTCGCCATAGTGGTATTAGTTTCTGTCACATTTCTTCTCCTCTTCCTGAGCACGATCTTTATCTCTGCGTGAAATAACTTGTTATTTGCTCAGACCGCTCCAAACTCCTTATTATTTAAAGATGATGTCATATTGTACATAATTTTGTCAATCTCCTTGCAGCCACAGTGACCGGTATTCAACGTGAATGCTGCAATGTTCCACCAATTTAATTTCAATTTCAACAAATTGAAGATTATGAAATGGGGCATTTATTAAGCAGACTAGTTTTATGACAATAGAAAATCAACCGCAAATGATGGTGGGAGGCACGGAGAGAAGTACTGAATACCCAAGGGGGACTAAATAGAGAGGCTCAACGAGGGGATATAAATAGAGGTTTCAAAAAGTGTTGAAGTCATCGTTGAAATTGGGCGGGGGTGGAGCCACAACATAGGGTAGCCGAGCGGGGGCATATCCATTTTTTGAGGTTCTACAACAATGACCAACATATGGTTTTGGGGGAATATTATGTGTTGTTTAGAGTGTAGGGAAAGAAGAGTATGGAAACAGAACCATCACACAAATCGGTGGTCGGAGACAAAGTCTAAAAGCGTGAAGAACGGCAAATAATACAAGTTTCATGACAAAGGCGAGCTTCTATTGGATACAGCAGGTTGATAAATTGTGTACTTTTGGCCATTTTTATAGATGTTATTCACCATTTGTATAGATACTTTTTTCCACCCATTTGTTTTTTGAACGCTTTGGCTACTCATCTATTTTTCTTAACACTTTTGGCCACTCCCCTAAAAAGACTATTTTGCCCCTAAAAATATCGCGCACATCCCACTTGAGGCAACAGAGCCAACTTGACAGATTGACTGAATAGGAGTTCCACGACTTAGCAGTTTTATTATTTGGGTATCCTAAGGTAATAGAAAGAATGGGTGGTCAAAAGTGAACGATGACAAGAGTTCAGTGGTCGCACAAGTCGTTTGCCATATATGTCAACATGTTCAGCGCTGCGAAATTACACAACTTTTCTTATTTTAAAATTAGAAATGCCCATTTTAAGGGGCGTGGGAATTCATCGGTAACCCAAGCCAGTTCACAAAATTAAAGGATCAAAATATTGAAGACATTTAGAGCATGTGCAATGGTAGAAACCGCTGCCGGTTTCTTACCAATTAAATATATTATTTCTCTCATTCTCTCTCTTCCACATAATCTTAAAAAATCACTTAAGAAACCACCATTTTATATCTCCACAATGGTAAGAAACTACTTTTGACTATTCATTGACCCCACTTGATTTTCTCTATCATACTCATTAATTTTACCATTAAAATTTCATTTCATTTAATTTGTTCACCCAAAATAAGTTAAATGTGAAATTTAATAATACATTATAATTTTTATTAATAGAATTTCATTTTATTTTAAAAATATAAAATAATTCCTTTTTTTAATTTATAAATCTCGTGTTTTATTATTCAAAAATTAAATTTATTTTTTCTTGTCATGAAATTGATTAATATTTTGTTATCTATAATAAAGAATAAGATATATTGATTTTTTAAAAATAAATTAAAAATATGACATTAGAAAGGCCAATTATAACGAGAAGACAAATTACAATAAATACTTAAATAATAAAATTACAATGAATTGAAAAAAGAAATCTAGTTTGACCAGTTATTACAAATATGCACCTGCAATATTGATCTAGTATGACCAATTATTACTAATACAAAACAAAAAACATGGATGACAAAACCATACCGACATGCTAATTTTGACCACCCAAATATTGGTACAAATGTTCAGTTAGGTCATTTTTCAATTGGTCATGTTTAGCACTGTTGCGTACTTCCCTCCAATTTTGTCTAAAAGTCGGTAGATCAGTATGCCGCTCTGCGTTATAATGCCAAGGAGAGTCATCGATTTGGTCATAATCACCTGGTTGAACCCGCAACCCATAAATATCTCGATTTGGGTATAAATTTTGCGATTGGGCGTTAGGATTTTGGGAATAGTGGTTCGGGTAAGGAGAGTTCGTGTATGCATTTTGGGAAGAGTTATATTGATTTTGAAAATTCATGTACGAATGTTGGGAATTCATATAAAAATTGGGCGGGATGTTTGGCGAATTTTCATAAAATTCTGAATTTGAAATGGACGAATATTCGGATTTTGGGATGAATTTTTGGAATGAGAAGAATTTGGAATTACCTTATCTTTCCCATTCGACGGTCTTCGCGAATCCATTTCAAAAATTGACTTCCAAAGTGAATATTGGAGACAAAATTAGGAGATGAAAGATTGAGGTAGAAGTGTTGGAATTGAAAGTTGTGTGGTTAAATTGGGTGAATTGGCTCTATTTATAAGTTTTAAAAAATAGTCGTTGAACAAATTGAGAGATCTGAAATTCAATTTTTAAAAATTAAATTTGCAATTTTTTTAAAAAATAGCTGTTGGGACACTTTTTTTCCTTAAATGAGGGGGTGGTTTATTAGGATCCCCATTCCTTCAAAATGAAATTATAAGTATGAGTAGATACATATAGTACAAGCTAAGTTAAAAACTAAAAAACTTAGGATACGAAGGCAAAACTAGTTGCCATTAGAACCCAAAAAGTATGTTAGGTAATTTCAGAAGTGATTCTATAATCAAAAGCATCCACCCCTCGTGTTAGCCTTTGATATATGGCCAGACTTCTGAAATTTCCTAACACTACTGTCTAAAAAATTTGGTCTAGGGGAGAAAAACCCCATGTATGTGGTTGTCCCCATTAAAACTTTCTCTCCTTTGGAGATGTGAGTGCAAAACTCATTTCTGAATCCCTCATGAAATTGGTTGAGTATCCCTTTTGCCATGATTGTTCATTTTTCTTGAAATCCATCGGTAGCATAGAAGTTTCTCTCGAAAAAACATCCGGTGTGGGTCAGGACTTCCTCCAGAAAAATCAGAACGAACTCTTACCCATTCGTCGCAGTCCATGTGGAACATGTACAAATGAAAAAACCATTTAGCAGTATATGTTCTAAACATTTACTCTAATAGCTGGCACTGTAAGCTTATCAAGCAACAAAAGTCCTTAGGCCTTGTTATCAAGTTGATCATATGTCATGAGTATACCAGTTTGAGAAGAATCATTGGCCAACTTGGCAACATAATCTGCAATTAAGTTACCTTCTCTAAAAGTATGAATGAGCTGAATATGGGTACTTGTTTCCTTAATCTGACATGCTAATTCGTATAAGGTCCATGGAGCTTTTAAGGGAAACTTTATGCATTCAAGAGCAACTAAACAGTCAGATTCCAAAATATACTCATAAAAGTCAAGTGGTGCTGCAACTCAATTGCTATTTGAATGGCTGTTAATTCAGCATGCAAACTTGAAAGAGCATTAACATTTTTCATGCAAGCATTGGACATGTTTCCATTAGGATCCCTAATAATCATGCTAACACCTGCTGTATTAGAATTGTTTTATCCATGATGCATCAACATTAATTTTCAGAGAATTTATAGGCTTAATCCATCTCACCAATCTGATATTAGGCTTAGGTGGGGGTTTAAGGCTTGGGATTAGACCTATGTTCATCCACTCAGTATCAGTAGGCCTAATGCAGTAGCATGGGTGGGCACAAAAAGCAAGAAAAATATCATGTTTGATATATAGAGTCACAAATTCTAGGTTTGGATTCAGATTTTCAAACAAGGTATTGTTTATTGCTTTCCAAAGATGCCAGCAAATCAAGGATGGAGCTAATCTAATAAGTGTCGTGTATAGCTTTGATTCTCCATTAACAGTCCAGAAATATGTCAATCTTTCCCAAATAGATTCGAAAAACAAAATAGGTAACCTGAGAGTCAAAGTGATGGATTCCCAAATTTTAGATGCAAAATCACATTCATTAAAAAAAGTGGGATAGAATGTCCGAGTTCAGGCAATAAATGCATTTAGATGCAATACTAATATTGGAGAAAATTATGATATCATCAAAGGGTAGTATAGCATTTACTAGTTTCCACATAAAAGCTGAGACCTTATCTGGAGTTTGGGATGCCAAACCTGTGCTAATGATCTCAATGGCCTTCTGCACTTTGCAATCTTTTGAAATGCGGATTTGAATATAAAATTACCATTTGTTGATGGACACCATACCATTATGTCCTCTCTATATGGGTAAATTTTGGTTTCCTGCAAGAAAGATAATATGTGAGGAGGCAGATAGTTGAGTGAAGGTAAAATCTGGTCTCTCATGTCTATGAAATCAGAAATAGTAAGCGAGTTCATTTCAGGTTCTAAGTTAGGACAAAGATCTTGAAGTGGTCCTTGTCCCGTCCAGTTAGAAGTCCAAAAATTAGCTAAACCTTTTCCATGAATGATCCTTATAAGTGTCTCAGCTTGAGCATTGACCTCACAGATCCTCTTCCAATTTTGAGAGTTTCTTCTATATGGAGGGATGGACCATAAAAATTGAGACCAAGGGGAAGTTCCATGTTGGAACTTCCACCATAGTTTAAGTGAGAATGCTTTAATTATGTCATTGAAATCCCTAAGTCCCATTCCATTTTGAAATTGTGGAAAACAGAGATTATCCCAGCTTTTCCACACTTTTTTAATCCCACATCAGTTTCTCCCCAAAAGAAATGGGTCAGGATTCTTTTAAATTTTTTGATGACTGTTTTGGGTGGCTTCAAAATAGCCCACAAATGTTGTGGCAGTGAAAAAATGACAGTTTTTATCAATGTTAACTTACCTGCCATACTAAGCCACTTATTTTTCCAATTTTTTATCAGATTTTCACATTTTTCTGTCAAAGCTTGAAAATAAGAATGCTTAATCCTACCCATAAAAATGGGACGTCCGAGGTAAGTAAAGGGAAATTTACCTTGAGCCATACCTAGTTGACTCTTAAGCAGCTGTACATGTTCTGTTTTGGCTAATTTCCCAATAAAAAAATTACTCTTTGAGTAATTAATTTTCTGCCATGTACACTTTTCAAAAAATTTCAAAAAGGCCTTTAATCTAATAATAGAAAGCTTGTTAACTTTAAGGAATAATACAGTATCATCAGCGTAGCTCAAGTGAGATATTGGGATAGCCCCTTTGGGTAAGTGAAAGTAGCTGAGTTTACCGTTTTGGAAAATGTATGTTAGACATCTACTGAAAGCTTCCGAAAAAAATGTTAAATAAGCAAGGAGACAGAGGATCTCCTTGCTTTATCCCTCTAGATTCTTTGAAAAAACCTGAAGGTTTTCCATTGATAATAATTGAAAACCATGCAGATGCAAGGTTATTCATTATTATGTTTGTAAAATCTGGTTGAAATCCAAAATTTTTGAGGATATCATCCAAGAAATTTCAATTAACTCTATCAAAAGCCTTTGCTAAATCAAGCTTAATGATACAATTTGGATTATCCTGTTTATTATTCAAAAATCTGACCATCTCTTGTAAATAAACAATGTTATCAGACATTTCTCTGTCTTTCATGAATGCAGACTGGTTAGGAGATATTAGTTTAGGCATGAAACCAGCTATTCTTTCCATGATGAGTTTAGAAAAAACCTTGTTAATAAAATTGGAAAGGCTTATCGGTCTATAGTCGGCAAAGGAATTGGGGATTTCATTTTTTGGAATCAAAGATATCCAGGTACTAGATATCCCTGAAGGTATTACACTACCTTTCATAAATTCAGTTGTAGCTTCTAACATATATAGCCCAATTAAGTTCCATAAATGTATATAAAAAGCTGCTGAGAATCCATCGGGTCCTGGTGTACTATTTTGATTAAGGGGAAAAACCACAACATTGAGTTCATCTAAGGTGGGGAGTGCCAGTAATGAAAGGTTGTCTTGTTCATCAATTATCTTTGGAATTTGATTCAGGAAATGAGCTTTAAAATTAGAGCAACTAGATTCAGATTCTTCAGTTAGTAACTGTGTGAAGAAACTGATGGCTTCATTTTCAATTTCTATAGCAGAGTCAATCCAATTACCACTAGAGGTTTTAATTCTAGTGATGTTCTGTTTTAGCCTTCTCTCTCACACAGATGCATGAAAGTATTTAGCATTCTAGTCACCCTCTTTTAACCATTTAGTTTTAGCCTTTTGCTTCCAAAATAGCCTTTCCTCATTTAGGGCTCTAAGAAGTAATGCGCTCTTACGCTTAAGCTCTATAAGATCAGAGATTGAGTTACTGTTTTCATAAATCAGTTCCTGCATTCTCAAATCCTCTTCTGCCTTTTTTATGTTTTCATTAATATCTCCAAACTTCTCTTTGTTCCATAGTTTTAAAACCGATTTTAGTCAGTTTTAGGAAGAATTTTAACATTCCTACTTCACGTAGAGGCTGTTTCCAGTTTTCAGTAACTATGTGATCTAAGTCAGGCCTAGTTAACCACACATCCAAGAATCTAAATGGTTTGGGGAATGAGACGATGTTGCTACCAATGGTCAGCAATAATGGGGAGTGGTCCGAGGTTAGTTTATTAAGGGTATGAATAGAGCTATTAGGGAAATTCAGTAACCAATCATTATTGGCCAAGGCTCTGTCTAACCTTTCTAAGGTTGGTGGTTTTCTACCATTCGTCCATGTAAAGGTATTTCCTACAGCGAACACATGGGATAGCTAGTTCTGGTTAATAAAATCCAAGAAGCCTCTAATATTATTAGCATTAGATCTGTGGGGGCCTTTATATTCATTAACTGAACACATCGCATTAAAATCTTCTATAATTAATCTGTTAGCAACAGTACTGGATTTCAGATCAGTCCATAAGGTTTTCCTAATACTAGGTACTGTGGATGCATGTATAAAAACTGCTTCCATTTCCTTATTTAAAGGAGAAATTTTTATTTTAGTGTGTAAAACCTGTTGTGAGTCATCAGTGATATCTATCAGTACATCAGAGTTCCAAAATAGCCAAATATCACTGTTACTGGAGCAAAAACATTTATCAAACTGAAGTTTAACCCTATAAATTTCACCTTGAGTTTGATTATGCTTAGGTTCAAAGATGCATAGCATACTGATAGCATGAATCCTGATTAGTTTTTTAAGCCTATCAATAGATGTCTCAATACCCCTTAGATTCCATACCAGAGCCTTTAGATTACAGGTTGTATCAATCATTAATAACCTGATTCTTGCTGCTTGAAGAATTTCTTAAAAGACTAATCTGATTTAGCTTGTTAAAAAGGGTTCTTTTTCTGCTTTTTGATAGTTTCAGGTTGAAAGTGAAAGCTTTTAAATTACATACTTGTTCCAGCTGGAGCTCTTTCGTACTCTTTTCCTCCAAAAAAAACCTGATTCCAGTTTCTCGCTATCATTCAGTACCTGGAATCTGTTTGAAGAATCTGGACTACTCCTAAGAGACTGAGTACAGAGATTGTTAGTATCATAATCAGCATGTGATAATTCTATAGAAATGCCTGTAAGGTCATCCAAGGAGTAGAACTGTTCTTTCTGTTTTCTAGCCTTAGAGTTCTTCGATGTTTTAATTCCCTCACTGTTATGAGGGGGGTAAATACTAAGGGCTAGTGATCAGTATAGGTGAGTCCTTCTTTTCACCAGTTTTGGGGGTGGGGGCTATTTGGGTTAGTTACTGATGGATTACAGTTTCCCTTCCCTACATTAGTAGGAGCCTGTGATTGTTGTACCCTTTGATCTTGCAACTGGTGTGGACTGCTATTTAAAGGGACTTGGCAGTTGATATTATCTGCTGAGAGACTCTTGTGGAGCTTGTTAATAGGTGTGGTGTGTTTCTCCTAGTTGATTTTTGCTTGTTTTTCAGTGTTCACCTGCTGATATGTGAATTCCTTTTGCTTTTGTGACACTGGGAGGCCTGATGAGAATCTAGGGATATGTTGTGTCATCAGTTTTCCACTGGTTTTAGTGGTTTTATCACTGCTTGTGTGATATGGCATAGGGTGAGATTTGGGCATGAGGTTGTGATTGAGTGCTCTACAAATAGACTTATCATGGCCTATTTTTTTTTACAGTGAGAACAGTAGGCAGGTAGGTTTTCATATTCAAGCGAATACTTCTCATTTTCAGATATCGAACCTAACCTTATTGCTATCGGGAGTTGATATTGAAGGTCGACCTCAACATAAATCTTTAAAGCCGAGGGTCTCGTTAGCTTCTCTGTGGCACTATCCATCTTGATGAAAACTCTGATCTGGTTCCCAATAGCTTTAATTGATTCTCTGTTATAATATACAGGGGAACATTTTTTATCGTAATCCATGCCGGGACGATTGATGATTCTGCGTTTGGCTTGAAATCAGATGTTCATCTCAGCACTCTCATATGAATTCCGTTGAATAACCAAATTGCCTTGATCCAACATCTCTGAAAATTAGCCTTTTCTTGGAACCGGACGAGCACATTCTTGTAATCTATCGCACCAATCTAATATTTTCCAGCAAAGTCAATTGTTTTGAAATCCACTTCGATTCGCTCTATTGCAGGTCTACCTTTGGGGAAATTCCCTATAAGGGCATTGTTGTAAGGGGTTGATAAAACTTGAATCTGTTCCTGCGAATACAAACAAGAAAGCTCTCCCTTGAATTGGATGACCGGGTTTAGGTTAGGTATCGATGTTAGCGATTCAGAGATTGGGATGTTTCTCGTTTGGAGTATTTGTGCAAAGGAATTCTGGGTATCGATGGCAGGGATTCTAGTTTGATGAGTAGAGGCCGTCATAACGGCGGTGGGGGAGACCGTGGTTAGGCAGAGTTACGGTGGCAGATCACCAGAGAATGAGAGAGAAGAGAGCATTAATTAGAAGAGAGCATTATTGTATAAAGGCAATAACTTTTGTGTTGGGACACGTGTCACCATATGGTTGGGACACGTGTCCCATTTAAATATGTACATCCATTTTTCCGTTGAGATGGGACACGTGTCACCATATGGTTGGGACACGTGTCCCATTTAAATATGTACATCCATTTTTCCGTTGAGATGGGACACGTGTCGCCATATAAGTGGGACACGTGTCCCACTAATTTTTTGTTAAATCAGAATTCTGATTTTCAAAATCCGTTGGACACGTGGCCCAACCAGAAGGCGCCACGTGTCAACGAATTTAAAATAAAAATATATATAATTCTGCATGTGGGACACGTGGCCCAATGCATGGGTGACACGTGTCCCACTCAGGCAAATGAAAATGGGCCGCAGCAGGCGGCCCCTTCCGCATGTGCATGCTCTGACACGCTGACAGGGAACTGGTTTCTTAACCGGTTCCCTACTTGGCAACTATGGGCCAGCTTCTTAACAAGAAATTGGCATAGAAACTACCACTGTGGGTGTTCTTAGTTTTTAGAGCGGTTTTTTAAATTTAAGAAACCTCCACTGCACTTGCTCTTACAAGAGATAATATAGTTGTAGTTCTAATGCATAAGTAGAAAAAAGGAAAGGAACAATGGTAGTGTTTCCATCCTTTGATCCTCCACCCAATGTGCTGAATCAAAGATGGCCAGAATTCCATTGATTTCCTAATTCCGACTACAAGCTAACTATTGTAACACTGCTTGTTAAGACGGTCTTTTGAAGCTCGGCAACGAGATTCCGTTTTGCTTAGCAGCTACAAGTTTCTCACTTATGAGATGGAATGGAAATCAGTTCTCGATCCCTTTGTTAGTGCTAGCTTTGAGAGCAGATAAGCCGAGCAGCTGGACTCCCTTAAAGCATGAGACAAAGATACTGTTATTTTCCTCCTGATGTATCTAAGAAGATGGATCATGCTCCATGGTTCTTTACTGTGTTCGGAAAGCAATTAGGCTATTTGTTTCGATGGAGCATTGGAGTCCTGAATCAGATGCCCATGAAACACCTGCAACTTAGCATGTAGAACTGATTCAGAAATGTAAACTTGAAGATAGCATGGATCATAACACCTGAAATATTCCCCATTATGCATTCTAATCCAGTTCTTTGTCCATTAAAAGCCGTGTCACAATTTACTTTGATTCCAGTATCTGGTGGTTTCCATTTAACAGTTAGCATTAGTTTTTCCTTTATTTTTCTTTTTAAGAAAGGAGCTAGACCAACATATAGCAGAAGATGGTCAGAGTTCAACTCTGATGTGATTTGTAGATTATTTGAGAATATAAGAATCGACATATCACATACTTGCTTCCAGATTTGTGATGCAGATGAGGCTTTGTTTTCCATAGTTTTCCCATTCTCCCCTTCCATAATTCCCAACAGATTATCATAGGTGAGTTAGCTAGAATTGTCAAAATTTGTGTGAAAATGAAGGCTGGGGATGTCTAATGTAGCATGTAGCTTATTCCATATCGTGAGAATAGATGATGAAAAAAATCTGAGAGTGTATCCAATTGATCACGGAATAAGCATTTAGAAGCAATTTGAAAGCCCATTTTTTAAAAAGTGTATTATCAAAAGGTAGACTGTTGTTTGAAAAATTCCACATAAAGAAAGAGACTTTCTTAGGAGCCAGAAGGTTCTACGCCTTTTGGAGGGAAGGTACTAAAGATTTTTTGGACCCGAGAATAGAGTAACAGATTTTACGGTAAAATTGCCTACCTGGCTTCCCTTCCAGATTATGTAATCCTTATGATCAGAAATGTTGATGTGCTTGCTGATGAGTGTCATTATGCTCCGTGGAAGGTTAGGATGTAGAGCAGCAAGCCAAAATGCTTTAGATAGAAGGAATTCACTAACTTGGAGGATGAGTGCTTAACCGGCATTCAAACATGTCGCGGTATGAAGTTTATTATTGGTGAACGGCGTTTTACTCACTAAAATAATTTGCAAACTTTTAAGATGAAATTAGCACAGTAGTAATCAGAGTCGATCCCACAAGGAACGGAGCAAAAACTATATAATAAAATACCTACTAATATAGAACACTTTTGGTGTAGCCACCACACCTTAATTTTCAGATTTATCTAGCAACAAATAATGCAACTAACTAATATAAAATAATAATGCAACTAGCAAATATAAAAATATATGAATAAAGTAATCGGCTTGAAATAACTCACATTAGTTAAACATCGATCATAGGCGCAAAGATACATCAATTCATATGCATCTATCAGTTATAGGAAAGTAGGTACGCTTAACCTCCCCAATTCTTTTGTACTTTATCGACAATTAACCAATTATAATTAACTAATTGTTTCTCTTACCAAGATGCCTCCGGAAAGTATTCGCTGAACCAGATACACACCTTGATAGCATTAAGAATGAAAAGAACCCGATATAGTAATTACCAAAGTAAAAGCAAATAGTAACGCACACTTAATTGTTCCCCATCTTGCTATTACAGTCTTAGCTAGTTAGCTTTTTTCACAAGAACTCGCTACTTACTAACCCTTTCCAACGATTACGTATTGGTGGAATTAGATAGCATTATCCCAATAATATTCAAGTTGATTAGGATTAAACACATTAAGAATAAATTGAACCAAGATCAATCAAGAACACATTAGAATCAATTATAAAACAATTAGGCCTCACGATCCATAAACTAATGCTTGTTATTCCATGCCGATATATAAATTAGCTACTCATAATAATTAAACTAAACAAATAAAGATTATAATAACAAAACATAAATACTCTAAACAGAATACTGACAGAAACAATAAAATCAAACCAAATAATTGATTTGCATGCAAAACAATGTGAATACGAGTTGACGTGAATAATTCTTCAAAACCTAGCAATGTTGCTCCTCTTCCGTAGCCTTAGAACCAAACTGACTAATGTATATAATTAACTCCAAAACTACTGCGTAAATAATGTATGCCCCTCTCCAAATCCGCGTATATGAATATACACGCATCAATTACAATCCCAAGCTGATTTGGATTCTTCTTCCGAAAATCAATCAAAATCTATTCTAATTCTAATCAACTAATTCCTAAAATTAAGGAATTTCAAATGGAAAGAGATAATACAATCCTTATCAATATGGGAATTGAATATCTTTATTTTCTTCAAATTCACATCTCTTCAATAATTCACTTTTCACCCCATAACTTCAGCAATTCTGTTTTTGCCTCTCTTCCTTCATCTCTGGAAAAATGTCTTATAAAATAAGAACATTTTCCATTGGAGCACATCGCCTCATTAAAAACCTTAACCTGGAAAACCCAGTTGGAAAAAACCGTTGGTTAAGGGAAAAAGAGTACAATGTATAGCTCCCTCTCAATTCTTCACAATCCATGAGCTCCTGCACCAAAAACACCTTAAAGTGAAAATTGTATCTCAATAAAATCACAATAATCCCACCAAATATGAACACAATATAACACACATCAAATATCCTCACACTTGAATCATACTTGCCCTCAAGTATGAAGTGAAGAATATAAGATCAATCAACAATCCACAATGTTCACAAATTCTTATTCCCTCATAAGACTCTATCTAAAATGACCCTATAAAAAGAAAAAAGTAAGATAGAAGCACAAATCACGCAATGAGATAAACGAAAATTCAACATTTAAAAACTCTAGATTCTACTCTTATAATGATAAATTTTCCCCTGCCAAGGAGTAAAAGATCACGTAAACGCACTTGAAAAAATCATCAATGCTTAAAGTAATTGGAATGAAAATGTTCAAGATCAGGAAATCTAATCATCAATTCAGTCAAAATCGGACAAGTAATGAATATTTTCTCACGTTTTCACTCAATCACCCTCAATATATAAAGGACATTCACTCAAATAATTCACAAGTTATAACATAGAGAAGTTAATATGCAAATCAGGAAGGTCTTTCTCAAGGGTTTTAACGGGGCTATGGACCATTCAGATTGGTGAGATCCTAATGGTTCTAAGCTCAAACAATATCGATCAAAATATTATGCACGTCTTTTTCTTCACCCATCATCCATGTATAATAGACATTCACCAAAAATCTTCATCTCATGGCTATTATGAGAAAGCCAAGTAATATCACATCAAATGTAGGTGCTATTTTATTTTATTTTATTTCTTTTTTTTCATTTTTTTTATAAAATTTTCAGCACCATTCTTCTCCAATATAGTCCAAAACCAGTACTCTTGAGAGAAAAATCGCAACATAACAAACAATAAGATTTTTTCCTTTTGTTTTTTTCAGTTACGCACTTCGATTTGGCCAGACGGAACCCCAATGTCACTGTTCATGATAAAATTCAGCCTTCATTTTTGAAACCATTCAGTCTGGGCAAACTGGACACATACTCAGTAATATCATCAACTCAAGAGAACACAAAGGATGAATTCATCAACATTAATGCCAAGAACATGCATAATAGGGCCAAAAGAAATGATAAAACAAGGCTTTGGCTAAGTATATAGTAACTCATATCAAAGAACATAGTCAAAGCTTCAAAGTGTTTCACTAGGGGTTAATGTAATTGTTAGGCAATTTAAGCTGTGTGGTTCATCCTAGTGCCTTCCATCACTTTCACACATAACAACTCCAATTATAACAATGTGATCTCTCATAACAAAGATTGATGTAGAGAGTGCTCTACTCTAGCTCGAACCTCACTTTAGTAGGCTAAAATATTCAATTAAACTCATCATTTTTCGTCATCCAAAAAATCATATCAATCAAATTTCACAAATCAAAGAAAATCTCATTCAAAAAATTCAAGACATATCATATTTACCAAGTTTGTTACAATGAAGTTTACAACCGGCAGGGTACTTTTATCAAGAGCCACTAGAATTTCTTCATGTCAAATTATTGACTCAAACAACACAAAAACACATGTTTGACTGTAAAAAACTGAATTTTTTTAAAAAAAATATTTTTTCCAAAAATACAAAATAAAACACTCAAGAAACCTCCCCTCACATAAACTTTTCTTGCCCTCAAGTAAATAATGCAAAGCTCGTATGAGAAAAGGTTGAACACACAGTCAACATCATAAAAAATGATAAAGGAAGAGGAAACTTATAGGGGTGGGTTTGGAGGAATTCCCGATCAAGAGGAGAGCGGTTGATCAAAAACAGGTTCTTCCGCCGACCTCCGGTTTGGCCAAACGGAACCCTGCGAGTCCAGCTTCATGAGTCCAGCTTTCCAAAATGTGTGAATCCTCCATGGTGCAAATTCAAGTACTTCAACTCTGTAGATCAAGAATTGAGATCAGATGAAAAATTAAAATTCCTAAAATTAAAATTTCAAAAACTTAAAAGAAAAAAAATAAGAAAATTGGGTTGCCTCCCAATTAGCGCTTTTGTTTATAGTCTTTGGCTAGACTTCCAGATGTCGTTAATTATCCGTCGTATGGCACAATGGAATTTCTTCCATTCTGCTATTTGTCAGACAAAATTCAGCTTCTGCTGCTGTATAAGGTCCCGTTTGGCCAAACTGGAGGCCTACAACAGAGCCATGTTCCAACACTGTCTTGTTACACTTGGTTGTCTTTTCAATCTCTGGATCAAATTTCAAATCCGGCAGCTCTAATCAAGCAGTAACACAAATTAGTAGGTAAAATTTTATAGAAATTGACAAACCGTTCCCCGACAACGGCATCAATTTGGTGAACGTCGTTTTACTCACCAAAATAATCTGCAAACTCTTAAGATGAAATTAGCATAGTAGTAAGCAGAGTCGATCTCACGAGGAATGGAGCAAAAATATAATAAAATACCTACTAATATAGAACATTTTTGGTATAGTCACCACACCTTCATTTTCAGGTTTATCTAGCAACTAATAATGCAACTAACAAATATAAAATAATAATGCAACTAGCAAATATAAAAATATATAAAAATATATGAATAAAGTAATCGGCTCGAAATAACTCACATTAGTTAAACATCGATCATAGGCGCAAAGATAAATCAATTCATATGCATCTATCAGTTATAGGAATGTAGGTACGCTTAACCTCCCCAATTCTTTTGTACTTTATCGATAATTAACCAATTATAATTAACAAATTATAATTAACTAATTGTTTCTCTTACCAAGATGCCTTCGAAAAGTATTCGCTGGGCCAGATACACACCTCGATAGCATTAAGAATGAAAAGAACCCGATATAGCAATTGCCAAAGTAAAAGTAAATAGTAACGCACACTTAATTGTTCCCCATCTTGCTATTACAGTCTTAGCTAGTTAGCTGTTTTTCACAAGAACTCGCTACTTACTAACCCTTTCCAACGATTACGTATTGGTGGAATTAGATAGCATTATCCCAATAAGATTCAAGTTGATCAGGATTAAACACATTAAGAATAAATTGAACCAAGATCAATCAAGAACACATAAGAATCAATTATAAAACAATTAGACCTCACGATTCATAAACTAATGCTTGTTTATTCCATGCCGATATATAAATTAGCTACTCATAATAATTAAACTAAACAAATAAAGATTATAATAACAAAACATAATTACTCTAAACATAATACTGACGGAAACAATAAAATCAAACCAAATAATTGATTTGCATGCAAAACAATGTGAATACGAGTTGACGTGAATAATTCTTCAAAACCAAGCAATGTTGCTCCTCTTCCGTAGCCTTAGAACCAAACTGACTAATGTATATAATTAACTCCAAAACTACTGCGTAAATAATGTATGCCCCTCTCCAAGTTTGCATATATGAATATACACGCATCAATTACAATCCCAAGCTGATTCGGATTCTTCTTCCGAAAATCAATCAAAATCTATTCTAATTCTAATCAACTAATTCCTAAAATTAAGGAATTTCAAATGGAAAGAGATAATACAATCCTTATCAATATGGGAATTGAATATCTTTATTTTCTTCAAATTCACATCTCTTCAATAATTCACTTTTCACCCAATAACTTCATCAATTCTGTTTTTGCCTCTCTTCCTTCATCTCTGGAAAAATGTCTTATAAAATAAGAACATTTTCCATTGGAGCACATCGCCTCATTAAAAACCTTAACCTGGAAAACCCAGTTGGAAAAAATCGTTGGTTAAGGGAAAAAGAGTACAATGTATAGCTCCCTCTCAATTCTTCACAATCCATGAGCTCCTGCACCAAAAAAATCTTAAAGTGAAAATTATATCTCAATAAAATCACAATAATCCCACCAAATATGAACACAATATAACACACATCAATTACATAATTTATCAATATTATTCTACCTCCAAGTGATAGCCATTTGTTCTTCCAATTACCTGTCCTATGAGAAAGACTATCAATGATACCATAAAAATGTCGGTTAAGTTTTCTACCTTTAAAAGTTGTAACTTCTAAGTAAGAGAAGGGGGAAGGATCCCTCTGACTGTAATGTGATCTTTCTAACATGATTCAATTTGGCGTTGCTGATTTTACCAGTATAAAATGAGTTTTTTGAAAAATTAACCTTCTAGTCACTGGCCATAACTGACATATTTTCAAGAATTTCCTTATATTGGAAAGTATTTTCTTGTTTCCTTTCAAGAAGAAGGTTGTTTCATCTTTAACTGATAATCGGGTGATTTTGTTGGAGGATCCTGGTGTTTTAAAACAATTTAGGTTGCCTATCTAGAATCGAACTTTAATGCTCCTAGTTAGGAGTTTAGTGACTATATTCAAAAAAGGGGGAGAGAGAATTCATTTGTTTAAGTCTTCTAGAAGGCTTGAAAAATCTTGTAGTGAGCCATTGATTATAATTGAAAACCAAGCCGCATATAGATTATTCATTATGATCCTAACCAAATTGCCATGGAACCCAAGTCCGGGGGGTAAAGTGTTAAGGAGAGACCAAAAAACTCTATCAAATGCCTTCATCATGTCAAGTTTTGTAATCATATTAAGACTCTGTTCTTTTCTATCTAGCAAACCTCCTTCATTAGAAGAATTTTATCAATGATATCTTTGTTAGCTAAAAATGTCAATTGTTCTTAAGAGATTATAGTGCTCGTTACCAGTGATGCGTATGGTGATCTTCATTCACAACTCGACCCGGATCTGATCCAACGTAGCCAGTGTCCTACAAAAAAGAAACAGAGCCCCTGGAACTCCGGGTGGAGATTTTCCGACGGTCTAGTCAGCAATTTTGTAGAGAGTAAAAGTAGGCAAAGATAGTATTACCAAAAATAAAAGAAATACCTCTCTATTTATACTATTCATAAACCCTAATATTTTTTTTGTCCATTTTGTCTTCTAGTGACTAGCCCAATAACAAGCTCATTTATGTGTGGCTTAGGTTATGGGATCCCTTTCAAAGTAATAGGACTGCCAGCCCAAATAGGTTTCAATCCTACCATGTCATCAAAAGCCCCCCAAAAAACTAAGTGATTTTCCAGTGGTTGAAGATGTGCCTTATCAAAGGTTAATCACATCCATCGAGGGTTCGAAAGCTTTGAGTATTCATTCTATCCCTAGTTCCTTTTCTGACTCCCAAGGGAGCCCTTAGAATTTTCTCTAGGAACTTGACTCTTAGGATTCTGCAAAAAGCGCGTGGGTGTATTTAAAGTGGAAAAAAGGCGCGCATGTGATGATTTTCAATAGGTTTTTCAACTTTTTTAACATCTTTTCATACTTCCCACCTTTTTAAGTGACGATTACTATGTCTTTCTCTCTCTTCTTCCTCTATATATAGCTCTCGCCCTTTTCACTTTCACTTTCATTATTCTGTTTGCAACTTTTTCTCCGAGAATCTCTACTGTGTTATCTTCTTCAACCCCCAAGTTCTAGATTTCCTCCACATTTGTTTCGACAAGTTCTTATGGATTCTAGCGCTATCCTTTTTTTCCTTTTTCTTCTTCCCCTATGGATCCCAAGAGAAGTAGCAAGGGGGTGAGTTCATCGTGGGTTAGGTTTTTGGGTAGTGAAACTTCTCCCCGATCAGTTGAAATTCTTATCGACTCTGAAAATACAGAGTCTACGAGCCCCATTTTTAGTCTAACCAAAGTGCCCAAACCCAACGAGGAGATTAATTCCAATAAGGTTAGGTTCCATAAATCTAGGGAGCTCACCGAAGAGGTTGAATATGAGTGTTCGGGGGGTAGCTCTGAGCGTATAGGTGCTTCCTAAGTGAGAGGGTCTCACACAAAATTCTGTACGAACCTTCGAAGAGGCGATTTATGCATTCACAAGCCAAATCTTTGTCGAAGGGCAATAATTCGGTGAAGTACACATTTCCCAAAGAAATAAAGAAACTAATCGAAGAGGTCTCATCCTACCAGCGCATCCCTCTTAACGTTGAGCTGAAGGCTCTCTAAGTAGATAATCATACCTCTTTACCCTTAAGGAGGGCCATGATCTACAGTAGGCATATTAGGCCTGGCCTTTGTTTCCCTTTCCCTTCCTTGTTATCAAGCTTAATGGAAGAGTTCGATGTGAGCTATCCCAGCACCATCCTAATGTGATAGCAATAATAATGGCATTCCAAATTCGATGTAGGGAAGTAAATGTAGAGCCTCGTTATGAAGTTTTTCGGGTTGTATATATACCTCCCGATTTGTTGACGAGATGTAAAGTGTACCTTCACCCTAAGTAAAAAGCTTTCTAGTGAAAGGTTTATAATTCCCTTTCTAATAGCTCAGGGTGGCAAAATAAAGTGTTATCCTTTGACTACTCGACAATCTATCGAACCCCTTGATGGAATCCCAATGTTATTGCTTAAACAAGAAAGGGGAAATACTTAATTCCTGAGAAACTTCGTTAAGACGTAGAGCGTATTCAAGGACTTGAGCCCTTAGATACCAATACTTATTCCCCTAAGACCGCCAAGGGTGCGAAGCCTTTCGTTTGGATAGAGTGGGTCCACGAAAGTATCTATGCTTCAGTGCTGCAAGTGCTAATAAAAGGAAGGGAGGGGATAATATACCACCTTGTCCAAGGCCTCTTCGATCTTTGGATCCGCTGCGAGTGGTGATTATTGAAGAGATAGCCTCTTTGGACTCTTCCGAAGGTCTTTGAGAGCCTTTAGAAGTTTATCTTTCTTCTTTTGCTACAGTTTGTAACATGTTTGTTCTTATTGCGCAGTGAGTCATGCACAGGACTTCGTCAATGCTCTTGAACATGAGGGGAATTTCAAAACAAAGGCGCCAGCTAGGCAGCCTACCTCGGCTCATACTCCAACGGGGTCTCGGGAGAAGTTTCCCATTCAGGGGAGGCGGCCAAAGAAGGCAGGGTCGAAGATGCTGGACCTTCCCATGAGGTTGGAAATGAAAATATCTATGACAAAAATGAAAATGATGACCTGTCTCTGGAGTATCTCGAGGATTTAGGCACCGAACATTCGGTATATTGTGGTTTCCTTTCTGTTTAATATCTTTTTGATTATATATATATTATTAATTTCTCACTTTTTCTTTTCTATAGGTGGTGTCAGCTGTTCGATCAGCCTTGCAGTCATCTAGTGTCTTTGGCGACCAGATCATATCCCTCTGCAAGGACCTATCAAAGCAGCCGTTGAAGCTGCTCGGCAAGAGAAGCGGGCGAAGGTTCAGAAGGAGATGGATGACTTGGAGGAGGATCTGAGGAAGCGAAGGAGAAGGAGAGGAGCCTTTTGAAGAAATTTACGCCCAAGTCTCAGAATGCTTTACTATAAACCTTTATTGACAAGCTGATGAGGTCCCAAAACATAAGCAGTGTCTTCGTTCACCTTCTTGGGCTTAGCAAGGAATGGGCTCGCACCAACGTCTATAACTGGGCAGTTGACCGCCTTAACCCTAAGGATGCTAAGGCTCGCACTGATCCAAAATCTAAAGAGAAGCTTCCAGAAGGGTGGGGTTATCTAATCAGTCCAGGCGGCTTCAAATGTTAATTTCTCGATACCCTCAAGAAGGGGAATCAGTTCTACTCAGCTTTGGAGCTTCGAGACTTCGTTGTTCCTGATCCTTCTTCAAAGACTAGTAGCAGTTCATCCAAAGAGAGCAAGGACTGGGAGGGAGATGGCCATGAAAATGTTACGAATGAAGAGATTAACCCTAGCATAGGTCATGAGGGACAAGATGTATGAGCTCTGATCCTTCTTATTTTAGGTTGTATCTTAATGCTAGTTTTGAATATTAATGCAATGAATGTTTTGGAACGCTTTATGGTTTTAATCAAGTAGATTCAAGCATTTGACTTTCATTCCTTATTGTTTTAGAATGCACTTTTGAAAGATAAGCTGGAAAGGTCTATTCGAGAGCTTGCCACAGTTAAGGTTGAGTTCTCGAAGGCTCTTACCAGGTTGGCTCACTTGGGCGAGGATTTATCCAAAGCTATCAAAGAGTTGTCATCGTGGCATGATGGCAGCCACCCTTCGATAAGAGAGATTTTTAACAAAATGAAGGGTGACTCTTCGACTGGTCGGTCGGTTATTGTCTTGCCATAGTAAACAAAACGTGCAGTGCTTACAATGTCAGTCATCAGGATACGTTACGAGAAATTATGAACGAATATTCTAGCTTGCATAAATGTCTAACAGATGCCAGCTTATATTGCACTTTGAGTCAATGGAGTGATAGTGGGCATTATCAGGACGAAATTAAGAAACTCAAATCTTATATCAATGAGATGGCCAAACGAGATAGCTTCCTCACCGAAGAAGTTTCTAGGATACAAGGGGTGATGATAACCAACAGTTCTACAATGAAATTGTGAGCAAAAACTCCCGGCTTTTGCGCCAGGTGTTAGCCCATGCTGCCACTATACAGCTCTCTTCGGATAGCCTTTGAGCACATGGCTTATTGTACGGGGTCCTTGACATGGGTCCTATTGGTGATATCTTTAAGTTTTTGTATATGGATTTTCTTTGAAAGGGTGTAGATTACGAGTCAGATTATTACAAGGCATTATAAGCCATTTGCGATTGGAAGGAGCGCCTTTGGTCATAAAATAACGCCCATTTGCAAGGAGCGGGTCCTTCGAATATGGGACCCTCAACTAAGGTTCCTCTGAATGGTGACATTCTCGAAGGATTTCTGAGAAGAAAAACAAATCGAAGGGAAATACTCAGGCGAAGCAGAAAGCTCAAAGTGAATCCCAGCCTCAGATTACAACTCCCCATGTTGGCTCTTCTAGCCTAGTATTATTGGTTGAACCCGTGGAAGAGACTCCTATAGGTGTTCATGATATTGGGGGATAGGTATCGCCGATCGTCGAAGGTAATATGGAAGGAGAACCATCGTGTTTCAGACATTTGATACCCCGCTGAAGGCGACACGCCAACCCTATCCTTGAGGCTTCAGAGAAAAAGTTGATCACTTATTTACTATCGCCAGTGGGGTGAAGCTAGATAACATTCAGTGGTCTGAATGAACATGTGTTGTATGTTATACCTTAATAAAATTTCCAATTGTATAACCTCTTAGGTAATTATTTGCCTTTCGAGCATATCCAAATAAGGCAGATGAACTGTTTATATTGCTCGAAGACTAACCGTTCGATTACTTTACTAATTTTGTCTTTTTAAAAAGTTACTAAGTCATTTGTCATTAATCAAACATAATCTACTTGTTTCAGTTTCGAATCATTCGATCACCCAAAAATTTAGATACAACCTCTTGGAGGTGAATTTTAGATTACTTAACATTGAATATTCGACTACTGAGAAAGAGTATATTTCTTGACATTTGAAACAAACTTTCAGTTACTAAAAACAAGTTTCATTAACACTAGAAAGTGGGTGTCTGATCACTTGAACACGAGAATTACCTGGGCGCTAGAAAGCAAACTTTTGATTGTTGGAAAGCAAGAATTACTTTAGGCTTAGAAGCACACTTTAGAACGCTGAAAAGTGAGAATTACTTAGGAGCTTAGAAGCAAACTTTCGATCGCTGAGAATCAAGAATTACTTAGGCTCTTAGAAGCAAACTTTCAATCGCTATAATCAAGAATTACTTAGGCACTTAGAAGCAAACTTTTGATTGTTGAGAGGCGATCATTACTTAGGCGCTTAGAAGCTAACTTTCGATCGCTGAGAAGCAAGAATTACTTTCCTCAAATTTGGGGGAGTGTCAAAATTTTCATTAAGTTAACCAGTTGTTGGGTAGAGCATACAAATCTGGGAATAATTACATGGCAACATCAGCCATTCTTCAACTTCACAAGATCTAAGGCAAACTCTTCTTACAACTAGTGATACTGTGAAAGGTTAACTATGTTCCACCGCTTAGGAATGCGGTCTCCATTCATCGAACCCAAGGTGTAACTCCCCCCTGGGTGAGCTTCGAGCACTCTGTAAGGTTCTTCCCAATTAGGGGCCGGCTTACCCTCTGGTTCCGGCTTGCTCTTCTAATTGTCTCTCATGACAAGATCTTCCACGACAAACTGTGCTCCTTTTCACCCTTTGATCATAATATTGCTTCACCCTTTCCTTGACTTTAGCTTCACGGATGGATGTTATGGTTTGTATTTCTTCAATCAGATCCAAGTCGAGGCAATGGTTTTCCGCATTGCTAGCATCACTGGCTATCATCATTCTGGGGCTGGGCATGCCAATTTCTGCAGGTATCACGGCCTCCAAGCCATACACTAGCCCATACGGTGTATCTCCCATGGTAGAAGACTCCACTGTTTGATAAGACCAAAATAAACTAGGCAGTTTATTGACCCAGTTTCCTTTTGCTCCCTCTAGTCTCTTTTGGATTCCATTGACCAAGGTCTGGTTAGTGACTTTGACCTGCCCGTTTTCCTGAGGGTGATTACTGATGTGAATTTTATTTGGATTTTGAACTCCTCGCACCAATTTTTGAAGGGATCATTCGCGAACCACTTAGTAAGATGAAATGATAGATTTCCCCTTGATGTTTAGTAATGGCTCAGCTTCGACCCACTGAGTAAAATAATCAACCGCCACTATCAAATACTTAAACTTTCCAGGTGCTTCTGGAAAAGGTCCCACCAGGTCTATTCCCCATTTATCGAATGTTCAAGAACTGTATATGTTGATCATTTCCGTCCGGGGGACATGGGTTACAGGCGCATAATTCTGACACTAGTTGCAAGCCTGGATATACTTGTTTGCGTCTTAGAACATGGTTGGCCAATAGTACCCGATGCAAATCATTCTTCTTGCTATCGATCGAGCTCCCTGGTGACTACTGCAGATTCCTTCGTGGACTTCCTGCATCAAGTACTGCGCATCGGTAGGGGTGACACATCAAAGTAAGGGTTGTAGATACCCCATTCGATACAAGGTTCCATCATGTATAACATACTTTGGTGCCTTAAGTTGAACTTTTTAGGCTTCAATGGGGCCTTCTGGGAGCAATCCATCCTGGAGGTGTCAAACGATATGGGTCATCCACGTTTCTCCTTCGAAAACCGCCATCACAATGATCTCTTCAAAGCTTCATTGATACAAGGTTTCGAACTTTACTTGTTTATGCACCAATTAAACAAAATCAGAAGAAGCTAGTTTGCCCAAGGCATCGGTCTTGTGATTTTTCCCCCTGGGTACCTGCGAAAGTTTATATGTTCGAAGGCATTTTAATAAAGGTTTCACTACCTCCAAATAGCATTACAGAATAGCCTCCCGGGCCTTGTATTCTCCATTCACCTGATTGATCACGATCTGTGAGTCACTGAATATTTCCACTTCTTCAACCCTCATTTCTTAAGCTAATCGAAGGCATGTGATCAAGGCTTCGAACTCTGCTTCGTTGTTTGTGGCTCTGAACTTGAAATGCAGGGCGTAAGTTTAATTAGGACCATCGAGGCTCGTGAGCAGCACCCCTGCCCCACTCCCCCATGAATGAGATTATCCATCCACAAACAAATTCAATACTCATTTCTCCTCGGTCTTACAGACGTGCTCGATGGGTTCTGTAGTTTCCACAATGAAATCAGCTAAGGCTTGCCCTTTGATCGCAGCCCTAGGATGGTAGTGTATATCATGTTCCCTCAGATCTACAACCCACTTCATCATTCTTCCGAAGGCTTCAAGTTTCAGAAGTATTTCTCTGATCGGAAAACTAGCAAGCACGAATATGGGGTGACCCTGGAAGTAGGGTCTCAACCTTTGAGCAGCATAAACTAATGCCAAGATTAGCCTTTCTATGCCAGTATACCTTATTTATGGGTCTTGGAAAGCTGGTTAACAAAATATATAGGGGGGTGTTGTCTTTCTTTCTTCTTCACAAGTACAACACTAATGGATAGAGTAGATGCAAAGATATAAGGGTACACGACTTCCCCTTTCTCCGGCTTCATCAACGTAGGCAGAGTTTTGAGGTGCTCCTTTAAGGCAGTGAAGGCCTTCTCACAACTTTCCATCCATTCAGATTTTTTGGCTTTGCGAAGCACTTCAAAAAAGGAAAGATGTTTCTCCACACCCTTCGGTAAGAATCTGCTCAATGCTGCCAAGCACCCTGTTAATCTTTGAACTTTTTCACATTACAAGGACTCCTCATATTTATCAATGCTTCTATTTTCTCCGAGCTAACATCAATGCCTCTCTCTGAGACCATGAATCCCAGAAATTTTCCAGCTCCAATCCCAATCATACACTTCGAAGGGTTCAGCTTCAAATTTGATCCTCATAAACCTTCAAACAGTTCGCCCAGGTCCTGCAAAAACTGATCGTAGGTTACACTTTTTACCACCATATCATCGACATGAATCTCCAGAATTTTTCCAATCTTCTTCTTATGGAGTTTGTCCACCAACCGTTGATAAGTATCCCCAACATTCTTTAACCCCAAACGGCATTTTCTTATAACATAAGGTACCCACATCCGTAATGAACAAAGTCTTCTCTTTGTTCTCCTCTACCATGAGTATCTAGTGGTAACCCATGTGTGCATCAAATAAGGCCAGGATCCGGTAGCCTATTATAGCCTCCACTAGCTAATCCATCGAAGGCAACGGGTAGCTATCTTTTAGGCAACACTTGCTTAGATCTATGAAGTCTATACACATGCGCCATGTTCCATCTGGTTTTTGGACCAGGATGGGGTTGGCCAACCACTGGGGGTACAATAACCCTTCGATAACGCCCGCAGTGAGAAGCTAATCCACCTCTGATTTGATCGTCTCTGAGGCAAACAATCTCCGCTTCTACTTAACAGGTTTTATCGAGGGATCGATGTTCAACCAGTGGACTGCCAATTCCGTAGCTACCCCTGTAAAATCTGAAGTTTCCCAGGTAAACACGTCGTAATAATGATCCAACAGAGCCTTCATTCCTGCCTTACCATTTAAGGCACCATACTTCCCACAGTCATTGTTCCTATGTCTCGAATGGAGAGAAGTTGGGTTTCGGCTAGCTTGGCTTTTCCATGCATCGAAGATACACTTCTTTCTTTTCCCACACTTTTTACCGCTTTATAATTGTAGCTTCGAGCAACTATCTGATTCCCACGGATGGATGCAACTCCATTCTCTGTAGGGAACTTCATCATAAGAAGTTATGGCGACCACACTACTCGAGCTTAACACATCAAGGGCCTCCCCAGGATCACATTGTAAGGGGAGAAAGCATTGATGACTGCAAAGTTGCAGTGCACCGTGACCCCCTTATTCCTGTCTGTTACCCTCGCAGGAAAGGTTATCTCCCCTATTGGATAGATTATCTTTCCCGTGAATCTGGACAAAGGTGAAGTGGACTTCTTAAGGTTCGTGCGCCCGATCCCCAGCAGATCGAAGCAACTCACAAACATGATATTCACTCTGCTTCCATCGTCAATGAACACCCTTTTCACTAGAGCGATCTCGATCACTGCTGAAATACCATGGAGTCAGCATGGGGGGTTTGGTTTGGGACTGCATCTGCCTCAAAGAATGTGGTCGTTTCATTTGGTCGAAGCATCTTCCCTACCGGCTCTTCCTGCTGGAATGCGCCATAACTGTATTTGAAGACCTTTCCCCAACAACACCACTAATAACATTGACCACCCTATGAACCACGGGATCCTCTTTGTTCCTATTTTTAGCCTGAAGGTTTCATTGTGGCTCATCACGACACTCATACCGTTGCCCTTGGAGGCCACGATCTTCCCTGTTTCCAGCATTAAAATTCTTCTTAGGTGGGCATCTGTGTCCTTGGTTATTCTTGTGCCTCATGTTATCATCTCGAAATGGCTGGCAAGGCTCTTTTAAGAGACCTTCTCTCCCACATCGATCAATTTTCATTCAAAGGTGGGTGCATTCATTTGTGAGGTGTCCATAATCTTTATGGTGATCGCAGAACTTGGTGGCTCTTTGATTTGCAAAGGCCTGATTTCCCTCATTCATGGGAGGCGGTGGTTTGAAAATTCCTCTATGAATACTCTATATGTCGGCTGGGGAATGACGGTTTGAGGTATATTTCTCGAAGGATAGTCTTTCGACTGGTCTCTTTCCCTGAAGGTCGTTAGATTTGGATTGGTTAGCCATTAGCCCTTCTTTCTTTCTCTAAATAGCCTCCTCCACATTTGAATGTTGTTTTACAATCTCCTGGAGATGTTGAAGTGTTTTCGGGGTATTCGCTGTCGGCTTCATATACAACTCCAGGTCCTCCATTCCTAACAGATAACCCTGAATAATTTCATTCTTCATGCCTTCGACCACCCACAGGTTATCATCGATATAACTGTGATAGAAGACAACAGTGGAATCCCCATGTTTCCGTTTCGTTTGATACAGTTCCGTCAATGTCTTAGTGAATTTCTTTTTTTGGCAATACTGACTCAGTAGGGATCCACTGAAGTCTTGATATGAATGCAATAAATCCCTTGGTAGTTTGTTGAACCACTCTTGGGCCTTTCCTCGAAGGTAGCTGCCCACCAGCTTGCACGCCAACTTCTCATCGAAATTGAGAATTCATCAACCCAAGGAACATTTGCATAAACTCTTGTAGGGTCTAAGTAAGTCCTTCCGATGGCATCATGTCTTAGGGCCAGCGAGTTGTCATTACCACCGGACCAAACGGGGATCCTGCAATTTGCCCCATTGGACCTATCAATCTATTTAACTCCCTGCCTGGGGCTATCTCAACTCCGCCATAAAGTTTCCCCATGTTCTGATGTGGTCCTCGAAGGTCCCCTGGATTAACGAATGGCATACCCCATTAGCTTCCAGCAAGGTCCAGGACGCTTACCCAAGGCATGATTCCTCGACTCTATTTAATACCCTCGAGTGGATAAACTGCCGTTGAGGTGGAGATGGGGCAGCTTGCTTGCATATACTCAGGGAATGAGGGTTGGGGTCTTAGATGTGTAGCCACCCTCGCATACCCCATATATGGGACTCCGCACACCTGACTCGCCAGGGGTAGCACTCTAATTTGTACTTCCATAGCCCCTGATGAAACATGAGTCATTGAAGTTATCATAGTCGTTGAAGGGTGAGGAGCCATCGAAGAGGGGACAACATGATAACTTGCTGCTACCAACATCTGTGTGATACGATCGAAGCTATGCAGGGACTCCTTAGCTTCGTCCATGACACAATTTCCCAGGAATTTTCGTTCGTAAACCTCAATTTACGAATAATAGGAACACTCTGGGAGATGGCCATCCACACCTTGTGACCCACACAATGGTATCGCAGTGCCAACTCTCACGGCCAGTTCAATAGTAATTTCCGCTTCTCCTAAAGCTCCAGGTAGGGTCCTAACCCGTGACCCTTCGATATCAAGGGTCGTTGGGCCAGGTCCCGCCAAAGCTTCTACTAGTGTTGTGGGTGCAACTTGGCCTGTGACTGAAGTGGCCATTTTCTCCCCTTCCCTTGATTTATACATAGATCTGACCTCAACTCCCGCACCAGTCCCTTTACTCCTCAACCTTTTCACTCCGATGAGTTGAGGTCGTCGACAGAGACATACGATATAAGATCCTGATCTGGTCAAACTTAGGTCCCCACTGGGCGTACCACTTGATATGTACGATGACCTTCGTTTACAACCCGACCCACACCCGATCCAACGTATCACGTATCCTACAAAAAGAAACAGACCCCGGGAACACTAGGGGGAGATTCTCCGATAGTCTAGTCAGTAATTTTTTAGGGAGGAAAAGTAGGCAAATATAATGTTACCAAAAATGGAATACATACTTCTCTATTTATACTATTCCTAAACTCTAATATTCTTTGGTCTATGACCTAGCTTCCTTAGTCTTCTAGTGACATGCCCAATAATAAGTCCATTTATGTGTGGCTTGGGTTATGGGATCCCTTTCTAAGTGATAGGGTTGCTAGCCCAAATGGGTTTCAATCCTACCATGTCATCAACTGGCTTGATTCTGTCAACTATGATTTTTGGCCATGAGTTTGTTAATGAAATTAGAGAGGCCAGTGGGGCAAAATCCAACAAAAGATGAGGGAGTTTGAGCTTTTGGAATTAGAGAAATTAGGGAAGATCCTATTGGTCTTGGAATTGGTTTCCCAGACTGAAACTGAAGCATGACATTCCACACTCCGGTCTTGATTATAGGCCATACTTTTTGGGAAATACCCCCCTGAAAAACCCTCTGGCCCTAGGGCTGCAGATGGACTGAGATTAAAAATAGCTTTCCAGCTTCATTCAGAGTTATAGGGCTCATCGTGATCTGGTTTTGATCATCATCAATGGTAGGTTGAATAATTTCCATGAGGAAAAGCATATAGTTCCACAAGGATCTGATTTCTTCTGAGAGCTGTTCAGTGTAGTAATCTGCTGTTGCGTGGCTTACCCCTTTTGTCCTTGTAAGCATTGATTATGTTTGTTCTTGACTTTAAATGTGGATAATCTAGAGTGTTTTTCCTTTGAAGACTTATGGAAACAAGTATTCCATGAATAGTCCTTTTTTACCAACACTGAAGGTGATGAATAAGTACTTGTGCCGAATTGTATTTCAACATTTCATCCATTTGCTTCTCGGTCTTATCCTTGTGAGCATGTGGATATTTGTATGACTTGACTTTGAAAGCACGTGCATTAGTATCATTTAATGGTCAATGATGATAATGATAGGTAAAACACAAGGAATGTAAAACACAAGGGCATAAGTAGTGAGAACATGTTTTAGAACCCCAGGAACTCTTACATTATCCCAATCTATGGACTCTTCTGAACATGTTGCGATATTTATAGCTTCGCTAATTTCAGTGTACGTGAACTCTTTCTATGGACTCTTTCTCACATATGATTCTTTTTTTTTTTTTTAATTAAACCATCCATAGATGGGGGAAATTATATTAGGCCTTCCCAAGCCTTAAAATAAACAGAAACTGAAAGTTAAAGAAAGAGAGAAGCCATTGGCTTAGTTTATATGTACATTTGTGACCCATAGGCTCATTGAAGCAACATTTGTTGCTTCCAAAATGAATAAAAAAGTATAGCTAATTGTGAGAGGATTACTAAACTCTTAGATGAAAATGGAGATCATCGAACTTATTAGTAGATCGTAATGACGAAACACTGGTCAGTCAAAATCACCCCATCTAAAACTAAGAAGCTTATCCCCTATAAAGATAAACAGTGGAAAGACATCACTGTAACCGAGAGCAGCCATGAAACATCTAGTAGCATCCCTCAAGCATCAAACAAATCAGCAATGTTGTGCATCAAGCAAATGAGCAATGAAGAACATCAAGCAAATCAGCAATGTTGTGCATGAAGCAAATCAGCAATGAAGAAAACCATTGCGCATTCCTGAATCTTCATGGAAAATTCACCATGTTGTGCGTCAAGCAAATCAGCAAGCATCAAGCAAATCAGCAAAGTTGTGCATCAAGCAAATCAGCAATGTTGTGCATCAAGCAAATCAGCAATGAAGAAAACCATTGCGCATTCCTGAATCTTCATGGAAAATTCACCATGTTGTGCATCCTTGTGGTCGTAGTAAAATCAAACTGCCTCCTTGTGCCTACAAACGGTGAAAACATTTAATCAGTAGCATCCATACTATGTAAAATTCTTAAGGAGGGAGTGCCTAACTGATCAAGTCTAATCAGACCCTGAATATGATTAGGTAACATATGAAAGGAGAAAAAGGATTCACTTGTCCCATCTTTGAGGCATTTCTTTGCTAGTGCATCAGCTACAAGATTTGCTTGCCTCAAAATATGAGTAAGTTTGAATGGACTCAAAGATTGTTTAATTTCATCCGCAAGTTGGAACAATTGCCAAGGGGCAAGCAACGGATCTGATGCTGACAAGACAGCATTCTTACAATCGGATTCTATGCATACATTTACCATAGAACCATCAATTTTTGATGTGGCAAACTGTATTGCCCTCATTTCAGCCTCTTGAGGAGATTTAGCATTTGAAATTTGAGTATGAGCAACAATAAAATTACCCCTACTATCTCTTAGGATCATGCTAACTCCAGTCAAGTTCAGATGGGAATTCCAAGCAGCATCAACATTTAGTTTATATCCCCTGATAGGTTTAGACCAAGCAATTTTAAAGATTTTCGGTTTAGGAGGGAGCTTGATCAGTGGCAGAAAAGAGTGATTTGCAATATCTTTGTCAAAATTTGTTCTAATGAAAGCAGGTTTAGCAGTGAACATATAGAAAATTTGTTCTTTGATGCTTGCTATCACCACACCTGTCAGAGGAAAAGCTGAATCAAAAATGATTCTATTTCTCATTTTCCACAATTGCCAACAAGTTATAACAGCTGCAGATTTTATGATATCATTATGAAGGGCACTTGTACCCGAGATAGTTAGATAGCAAGAGAGTCTCTCCCAAATAGAGGAGTAATCAGCAGCAGTAATCCCCATGAAAGAATGAACAGTTTCCCAAATTTTTATTGAAAATGTGCAGGAGTTGAAAAAATGGTCTAAAGAGTCCTCATGATTATTACACATACAACATCTTGAAGTCAATGAGAATCTCAGTTTGCGCAGCACATTATCGAAAGGGAGCAAAGAATTCATCATTTTCCACATAAAAATAGAAACTTTTTTCTCAATTCTAGTATTCCACAGGTACTGAGCAGATTGGATATTACCTCTTTGATGTCGTAGCAGTGTGTAAGTAGCTTTAAAGGAGAAGTCACCGTTTGTACCTGGTTTCCAAATGAGTCTATCCTTTCTATGCGGAGATAGGGTTGCTTCCTGCAATAAAGTGGCAGCATGAGAAGGGAGAAATGGAGCAATTTCTTGAAGCCAAGAAGCTTTATGTGTGATGAAGTCAGAAACAGTGCTTGATTGAGGGATATTTACAGTAATAGGATTACACCAATCCTCAACCGATCCTATACCTAACCAATTTGAAGTCCAAAAGTTACAGTCTCTGTTTCCCACTATAACCCTAGAGTTAGCTTCTGCCCAACTATTAATATCACAAATTCTCCTCCAATTTTGAGAGGTCCTGTAGGATGAAGGTAGAGATGCCAGAAGGGAAGACCAAAGTACCTCTCCCTTTTGGAATTTCCACCACAACCTAACAGAGCATGTCTTTAGGATTGTATGAATAGATCTAAACCCAAGACCATTTTGATCAATGGGATAACAGAGTAAATCCCACTTTCTCCATGTTCTTTTTGATCCTTGATCAGTTGTACCCCAGAAAAACCTACTAAGTTTTTTCTCAATGGTGAGGATAACTTCATTCGTAGGTTTTAAAACTGACCAAATATGTTGGGGGAATGGAGTATATACATGACTGGATTAAGATGATCCTACCCCCCATAGAAAGCCACCTGTTCTTCCAACCCCCTATTTTGTTTTCAATCTGTTCAATTATAGGTTGGAAATAGATTTTTTTGGGTGACCCTGTAAAAATTGGAACCCCTAAGTATGTAAAGGGGAATCTGCCTATTTTCATACCCAACACCCTTTTGATATTACTGATCCTGTCTACTGAAACATGCTTTCCTAAAAAGATGTCACTCTTTGAGTAATTAATCCTTTGTCCACTGACCTCCTCAAACTTGGTAAGAAAAGCTTTAAATCTGATCAAAGATTGGTTATTTGCAGTTAGAAAAATAACAGTATCATCAGCATAAGATAAATGAGAAACTGGAAAGGTGTTACCTGGAAGATGATAGTATGATAGCTTACCATTCAGAAAAATGTAAGCTAAGCTCCTTGTGAAGGATTCAGAAAATATATTAAAGAGAAAAGGGGAAAGGGGGTCACCCTGTTTAATTCCCCTAGAGGCCTGAAAGAAACCGACAGGCTTACCATTTATGAGGATTGAGAACCATGCCTGAGATAAGTTCTTCATGATGATAAAGATGAATCTAGCAGAAAAACCAAATCTAGCAAGAATTGAGTATAGAAATGACCATTTAACCCTATCAAAAGCTTTCTGAAGATCAAGTTTAACAATGCAATTGGGATCTCTTTTCTTTTTGTTTAAAAACCTTACCATTTCCTGTAGGTAGATGACATTATCATAAATGTCTCTACCTTTAAGAAAGGCAGTTTGATGTGGTGAAATAATTTTTGGCATTATAGACTTTAGCCTTTCCATCAGTACCTTTGAAAAGATTTTGTTTATAACATTGGAAAGGCTAATTGGTCTATAATCATCAAAAGATGTAGGAGTTAATTTTTTGGGGATAATAGTGATCCAGGTGCTGCTTATACCTTTGGGAATATTTGAAGCAGATAGAAAATCATTTATAGCAAACAATAAATCATCTGCAATAATATCCCAAGAGTGCATATAAAATTTAGCAGTAAAACCATTAGGGCCCGGACTGCTAAGCTTATTTAAATTAAGCACAATATCTCTAAGTTCATTAAGAGAGGCTGATTTCACTAAACCATCATTATCCTCCTGAGTAATCAGTTTAGGAATTTGGCTGAGGAAGTGTGATGTGTAGAGATTAAAATCTGAAGAGCTATCCTCAGCTAAAAGATTATTGTAATAGTGAATGGCCTCATTTTCAATTTCCTGAGTAGTATCAACCCATAGGCCATTACTATTTTTGATTTTTGTAATCTTTAGTCTACAGTTTCTCTCACTAACAGATTTATGGAAAAAACTTGTGTTATTATCCCCCTCTTTAAGCCATTTGACCTTTGCCTTATGCTTCCAAAAACTTTTCTGCTCTACAAGTGATCTTATTAATTTAGCTCTGGCTTCTTTCAGTTTCAGTAAGTTCAGATCAGAATTAACCAGGTCATAGTTCTGTTCATGAGCTAGGAGATCAGTTTCTGCATTTGTAACATTATCAGTAATGTTACCAAATTTTTCTCTGTTCCATATCTTGAGCTCCTTTTTTAATCTAATCAGCTAAAGAAAAAACCTCAACATACCAGAGTTATTCATAGGCATTTCCCAATTATTTTTGATCACCTGAGTGAATTCTCTCCTTTTATACCATGTATTAATAAACCTGAAAGGTCTAGGAGAAGAGGAGACATCACTACCAATAGTAAGCAACATGGGACTATGGTCTGATGAGATTCTATTCAGAATGTGTACTGATAAGGAAGGAAAATTAGAAGACCAGGAGGAATTACATAATCCCCTATCCAGTCTTTGAATAGTAGGGGACCTAAGCCTGTTATTACTCCATGTAAACAAATTCCCAACAGTATTGATTACTTCTAATGCCATGACACTAATAAAATCATTAAAATCCTTCATACTACCTAGTTTAGGAGTAGCAGGACCTTTATACTCATTTATTGATGTTATGGCATTAAAATCTCCAATAAAAATGGAGTCAGAATGATTCAGTGATTTTAAATCTGACCAAAGGGACTTCCTCCCATTTCTGGTCCGTAGGCCATAAACAAAAAAAGCATCCATGCTCTTGTTGAGAGTTAAACTTATCACATTGACAGCAAGAAACTGCAGGTTATCACACTTTAGTGTCAAAGAAATGTTGGAATTCCAAAAGAGCCAAATTTGACCACTACTAGCATACATACAATTATCAAAATGTAAAGCATGCCTGTAACCTTCACATTGAGAGTTATCATGTTTTGGCTCTATCAAGCATATTAGATCAAATCTGTGCCTATTAATCAGATTTTTAAGTCTTAACATAGAAGTATCCATTCCCCTAATGTTCCACACCAAGAACTTTATCTGAATTGTTGTATTACTCATAGGGAAACATTGTTAGAGCTTTTTGATCTAGTCATGATAGTATTTAACTGTGTTAAATAGGTCTCATTCCTATGATTAGAAACTAGCTTTTTCTGTTTATCCTTTTTCAATTTGGAAGAACCAGATGGAGAGTTTGAAGAGATAACCTGAATGTCCAGAGACTCCCCAGTATCATCTCCATATTCAGAAGATGCAGAGTGTGTGGTGACAGCAGGGGAAACCACTTGGGTTGGCATTTCCTCACAATCCAGAGCTTGAAATCTATTTTGCCTATGCTTGTGTTGAGGAAAAATGAAATTTTTTGCTGCAGCAATTGGGTTAAAAGGGGAGGAAGACTTACTTCTTATACCTGAGATGTCATCTTTTGCGAGGCCTACCTTTTTGTGGAGTTGGGGAGGAGCTGATAGAGATAGTTTGTACAAAGGAATAGGAGACTGAAGTACAGGATCAGGAAGTACATGAGAAGTAATAGGTGATGTGTCCATTTTAGGCGCATTATTTAGTAGTGTTTAGGATCACTTTTGTGCTCTTTTATTATCGAGAGCTTGTGTTTTACCTTGAAATTCACTTAGGAGAGGTAAAAGCAACTTTGTACTCTTTTACCTCTTTTAAGTGGATTTTGTGTGACAAGGGAAGAACACGGAACCAACGAAGACCGGAAGACATTGAAGACTATACTTTCGAAGACTTTTGGATACTCACTTCGAAGACATGAAGACCGGAGGCCGTTGAAGACCATTTTGGAGCTGTTGAAGACTTGAAGATTGAGAGGGATGGCTATGAAGAAGACAAAGAAACAATGCAAAACTATGGCTGCCGTCGCGACACCGTCGCGAGTCGCGACCTCGCGACCAACACCGTCGCGAGTCGCGACGAACTCCGTCGCGAGTCGCAACCATCGGGCGGCCAGAAATCTTTCTTATTTTCTTTGCACTATAAATACCATCTCTTTTCCCTCTTCTTCTCCAGTTCTTCCAGCGCGCTTCTCTCTGGTTTTGGGCGCCATTTTTAGGTTTTTCTTCTTCTTTCTTTTCTTAGCTTTCTCTTAGTTTGATTATGTCTTTTCTTGTTGTTCTAGAGTAGTTCTTGTTCTTGGGAGCAAAGGATTGAAGCTTCCACTATCTATGTAGCAAGAACTCATTTATATCTATCTATTTGGTATTTTTGCTATTGCGCAATTATGGTGCTTTGAATGTTAATTGTTGATTGCATTGATGTTGTTGAGAGCTTGATGATATGAAATGCTTGGATTAATTGCTAGCTAGGGTTTGGGGGATTTGGGTTAATTTCCCCCCTGTTCTTGTTAGCAATGTGAGAGTATGAATTAGAGCTTTCGATTGTGTTAGTGTGTTGACAATGTGCTAGGCGAATGTGATTGATGTCGAACTCTTCGTCATGTTCGTTTGTGTAGCAAACGAGAGAGTCATATGCTCGCGGATGAATGTGCGTTGCACGTTCATCCAATCTCGTGTAATTGCATGAATTGGTTCAATGCCTAGTCACGGTGTAGTGGTCATAGGCATTGCCAAGCTTGTTGGTCCTTCGTGATTAAATGCCACCAATGATACCTTGAGTCGTGGTCGCGACTCGGAAGTCATTGGTGAGGTTTGACGAGAGATGTGGAACTCACTCTTGCAAACTACGAACTAAGAAGGATAGGAGTTTAGTCTCCACGACAAGTAGTTGAAATATTGAATAGATGGCTTGTACTCATTCTTGAAGCATTTGTTATTTGGCGCTTATGTATGCTTGATGGTATGTTTCACTTCATGTGTGCCATGAGTTGTTTGAGCATAGGGAGTGTTTGTATGGTTGAATTGTTTTGGTGTTAGGAGCGTGACGAACTCCGGGACTCCTTTGCATGAAAATCTATGAGCATGAACTTAGAACTTCTTGTGATGTATGTGTTGTGATCCTTGCTAGATGGGTATGTGAATGTTGAGTCATGTATGCTATATGATGGAATGAGTGAATGATTCAATGACCTACGTATGATTTGGAAGTGGATATCCATTGCCCCCAAGGCTTTTTATCTTTGTAGTTTTAAAACCCCTTTTCTTTAGTTTCGTTTGATGATTAGCATAGTCACTTGACCTTGCTAGTTATCGTGTCTTTTTATCTTTGTTAATTTAGGAAACCAACCAACCAACCCCCCCCCCATTTACTCGCTTTTATGTGTGTGTATATATATTTACTCCTAGCCTAGTATATCAACCATTTGTGTGCTTAGACGCTTAGGAAGATCCCTCTTCTCATTGGACGACCCCGATTTGCCACTATCTACCTAGTTGTAGAAAGTAAGCACTGAGGGCTTATAAATTATCTTTTGGCGCGCGGGCGCGACGACCGCCCGCGCCTGTCAAAATGGCGCCGTTGCCGGGGAAGAGGCGTTTATTCTTAAGTATTTAGGTGTATTTGGTTGTGTATTAGCTAGTTGTTTTTATTTTCCACTACTTGGTGGTTGCTTTTGTTCGGAGTAGGTATTGCTCGAGTTCTTGGTAATTTATTTTATTAAGAATCCTTGCACTATGATTCCGAACTTTTGAAAAATAAAAAATAAAAAAAAAAATTTAATGGAGCGTCTCACCTTGAGGGAACTCATGATGAGAAGAGAGGCTCAACAAGCAAGGTTTTGTAGGATGTGTCATTTCGACCATCCTACCGAATCTTGCCCTTTGTTGTGGGAACAGCACGATGACCGAGACAGAACCCTTGGTTTCCAAAACCTTGGGTACTATGAAGAGTGCTATCAAGAGGTAGGAGATATTGGTTTTCAAGGGCAAGATGCTCATGAATGCTATCCATACCACAACTCTTACAATCCGGAATGGAGTGGTAGTCCGGATTTGTGGTATGAGAATGAGCCAGAAAACCAATATTACGAGCAACCTAGTTGGCCATCACCACCCTATACCATACCCCAAAACCAAGCCCAACAAGGAAGTTCAAGTTTGACACGTGAGGATGTCTTAAATACCATAGCAAACTTGAACTCCTTCACTAGTGAGGAGCCGGATACCCAGCTTTCCTCTAGTGTTGAGGCCATTGAGGGGCATGTGAAGAACATATTAGAGGTATTGGCCCGAATGGAAGCTCGTGATTCCGAAAATACACCATCCCAACTTGAACTCGATGATTCGGTGAGTGAAGTCACCAATAAAAATGATTTTGAGTTTGAAAGGGATGAGGAGTTGGTTGTAGAGGATAGAAAAATGGAGGAAGAGGTGATAGTGCTACATTATCCATTAGCATTGTCACCCCTTCTCCCACCTAGTGAACCAACTCTTACATTTTCAGAAGTTTTGAGGGAAACGAGAGAGGAGCCAAAAGATTATCCTAAGCTCCCTAACCACTTAATCCCCTTTGAACCATCTCCACCTCCACAAGACTTTCCTCTTGGAAGTTTTGTGCCCCCACCTCTCTTGTTTTGGATGCTCATGGTGAAGAGCTTCAAGCCTTCACCATACGGATAACATTAGGGTCGTGCCGACGACCTTAAAAATACGGAGCTTCGTCGTGCCGACGACGTTAAATAAATTCGGCATTTCTTTTAGTTTTTGTTGCTTAGTTTGTGTTTCTTAGTTTGTTTTTGTTGTTGTTTTGTTTTGTTCTTTTTATGGCATGTTTTTCTATGATGTTGTAGCAACATGAAGTGCATTGCAATGAAGGAGATGAAGGAACGAGATCAATGAACGAGGAAAGCAAGCTTGGACAGTTGGTAAGAAAACAAAAAAAATTTTAAGCCTGGGATACCCTGCCGTCGCGAGCCGCGATGTGCTTCGTCGCGAGTCGCGACGAACAGGGGAGCAAAATCCACTCCCAGCGCCAACTTTCCGCGAGTCGCCCTGACGTCGCGAGGCTCGTCGCGAGTCGCGACCCCCTTCGTCGCGCGTCGCGACGAGCTCAGAAAATATTGAGCTCCCGGACTCCACTTTCCGCGAGTCGCCCTGACGTCGCGAGGCTCGTCGCGAGTCGCGACACCCTTTGTCGCGAGTCGCGACGAGCTCAGAAAATATTGAGCTCCCGGACTCCACTTTCCGCGAGTTGCGATGACTTCGCGAGGCTCGTCGCGAGTCGCGACGAGCTCAGAAAAATTTGAGATTCCGGACTCCACTTTCCGCGAGTCGCGATGACTTCGCGAGGCTCGTCGCGAGTCGCGACACCCTTCGTCGCGAGTCACGACGAGCTAAGAACATTTTGAGCTCCCGGGCTGTACTTTCCGCGCGTCGCGATGACGTCGCGAGGCTCGTCGCGAGTCGCGACGAACCTCGTCGCGAGTCGCGATGTGCTCAGTAACTTTTGAAAATTTTTTTGAGCCCGGATTTCAAGTTTCCAAGCTTCCAAGTTTCCAAATGATTTTAAACATTGCATAATCCTTCCTTCTTCTCCACCCAACACTCCCAAGAACATCACATACCTCTCAATTCTTCCACCATCCTACATATATTGTTGACATATGAACATTCTTGCATCCTTATAGTACATTTATTGATTGTAGTATGCCGACTACAGCATTGTGACCATAAGTTCTTAGCCTATAATGATGCTTGTATACATGTCAATATATGTTGGATATTTTTCATGCATAATCTTATAGTGGTGATTGAGGGTTGATTTGTTGTTCTTTGACAATACTCTGGTTATTAACTCTTGATGCTAAACCTAGTATTACATATCCTTATGTACTTGTGAGTTTAATGTGTTCTTCGTGGTGTAGTCTTGATCAAACGGCGCCATGGAGAAAATGTTTTTTCTCGAGGGGTGAGTTCTTCTACGGCATTTTTGCTCACCCTTCCGGTTCCGAAACCTATCTCGGGACCATCCAAGTACTGGGATATCGCCATATCACCGGCGAATTGCGGAGACACGGGTGTCACTCTAACTCCCTTACCTTGATTTTTATTCTTCTTGCCTTACATGTTTACATTGAGGGCAATGTAATCTTTTAAGTGTGGGGAGGGGTTAGAGGATTCAATGCATGCTAGATTGTTTTGGAATGCTTTTTGCTACTTTTCATTGGAAAAACATGAGAAAAAGAAAAAAAAATATAGAAAAACAAAAAGAAAAAAAATGAAAAAAAAGAGAAAAAGAGAAAAAGAAAACCCGCTAAGTTGAAAACCCGAGAGGGCAACTTAGACAACATTGGGGGCCCGGATAGGTCGAAAACCCTTAAAGGGCGGCCTAGGCAAAAATGAGAGGCTAAAATGTGCGGAAAAAGGTGAGATGTGAGCTAAAGAAACATGATGTGTGGCTAGGATGAAAACTCGAAAGAGCTCCTAGGCAAAATGAGAGAAATTGAGGGAAATTGAAAAATGCTATGATTTTACTCATTTGCCGGCGTTGGAGTCATAAGGTTGCGGTTGTCACACGGATGAATCGGGTAGCTCAATATCTTTAGACCTCTTGGGATCGGGTAGCTTAGTGGGTTAGGAAACGAATTGTGGTTATGAAATTCCTTATCTCTTTCTACTTCGTTTTTGGTTGATATATTGGCATTAGGTGAAGCATGTGTTTAAAACTTCCTCTATGGTTTTAGCTTCATTTTGTGTCATTGGATTCTGGGAATATCAATTCTGGGCTGTGAAATATTTTTATGGGTAGTGAATTGATAAGTAGTAGGTTTGGTTAGATTTAGGATTGGGGATGTGTGTGTGCAAAATTCTCATGTGAGCTTTTATTTTGGGATTTTTGAGATTGAGAGTTTTTGTGAGGCTTTGATTGGGGGATTAGTTTAGGTTTTGGGATATATCATTTACTCCGCATGCTTGAATCTTTTCTTACTCGAGGGCGAGTAAGGTTTAAGTGTGGGGAGGTTTGATGTGTCCATTTTAGGTGGTTATTTTGGGGGTTTCAGGATGTGGATATGCCATTTCCTCCGTATGCTTAAATCTTTTCTTACTCGAGGACGAGTAAGGTTTAAGTGTGGGGAGGTTTGATGTGTCCATTTTAGGCGCATTATTTAGTAGTGTTTAGGATCACTTTTGTGCTCTTTTATTATCGAGAGCTTGTGTTTTACCTTGAAATTCACTTAGGAGAGGTAAAAGCAACTTTGTACTCTTTTACCTCTTTTAAGTGGATTTTGTGTGACAAGGGAAGAACACGGAACCAACGAAGACCGGAAGACATTGAAGACTATACTTTCGCGACCATCGGGCGGCCAGAAATCTTTCTTATTTTCTTTGCACTATAAATACCATCTCTTTTCCCTCTTCTTCTCCAGTTCTTCCAGCGCGCTTCTCTCTGGTTTTGGGCGCCATTTTTAGGTTTTTCTTCTTCTTTCTTTTCTTAGCTTTCTCTTAGTTTGATTATGTCTTTTCTTGTTGTTCTAGAGTAGTTCTTGTTCTTGGGAGCAAAGGATTGAAGCTTCCACTATCTATGTAGCAAGAACTCATTTATATCTATCTATTTGGTATTTTTGCTATTGCGCAATTATGGTGCTTTGAATGTTAATTGTTGATTGCATTGATGTTGTTGAGAGCTTGATGATATGAAATGCTTGGATTAATTGCTAGCTAGGGTTTGGGGGATTTGGGTTAATTTCCCCCCTGTTCTTGTTAGCAATGTGAGAGTATGAATTAGAGCTTTCGATTGTGTTAGTGTGTTGACAATGTGCTAGGCGAATGTGATTGATGTCGAACTCTTCGTCATGTTCGTTTGTGTAGCAAACGAGAGAGTCATATGCTCGCGGATGAATGTGCGTTGCACGTTCATCCAATCTCGTGTAATTGCATGAATTGGTTCAATGCCTAGTCACGGTGTAGTGGTCATAGGCATTGCCAAGCTTGTTGGTCCTTCGTGATTAAATGCCACCAATGATACCTTGAGTCGTGGTCGTGACTCGGGAGTCATTGGTGAGGTTTGACGAGAGATGTGGAACTCACTCTTGCAAACTACGAACTAAGAAGGATAGGAGTTTAGTCTCCACGACAAGTAGTTGAAATATTGAATAGATGGCTTGTACTCATTCTTGAAGCATTTGTTATTTGGCGCTTATGTATTCTTGATGGTATGTTTCACTTCATGTGTGCCATGAGTTGTTTGAGCATAGGGAGTGTTTGTATGGTTGAATTGTTTTGGTGTTAGGAGCGTGACGAACTCCGGGACTCCTTTGCATGAAAATCTATGAGCATGAACTTAGAACTTCTTGTGATGTATGTGTTGTGATCCTTGCTAGATGGGTATGTGAATGTTGAGTCATGTATGCTATATGATGGAATGAGTGAATGATTCAATGACCTACGTATGATTTGGAAGTGGATATCCATTGCCCCCAAGGCTTTTTATCTTTGTAGTTTTAAAACCCCTTTTCTTTAGTTTCGTTTGATGATTAGCATAGTCACTTGACCTTGCTAGTTATCGTGTCTTTTTATCTTTGTTAATTTAGGAAACCAACCAACCAACCCCCCCCCCATTTACTCGCTTTTATGTGTGTGTATATATATTTACTCCTAGCCTAGTATATCAACCATTTGTGTGCTTAGACGCTTAGGAAGATCCCTCTTCTCATTGGACGACCCCGATTTGCCACTATCTACCTAGTTGTAGAAAGTAAGCACTGAGGGCTTATAAATTATCTTTTGGCGCGCGGGCGCGACGACCGCCCGCGCCTGTCAATAGGGTTATCCATGGATTCAGAATGAACATATATTACATCTGAGGTTTCTAGGTTTGAAGTTAGGTCAGGATTCTGCATAGTACAGTCAATTCCAGGGGCAAAAACTTTCTCAGAGACACTAACCTTCTCAGGATTCCCAGGGACATCTTTCCCAGTATCATAATTAGAAATGACAGGGTCTGCTTGCTCAGTCACATGAGTAGGAGATTTATCCTGTACTAGACTGAAAACATCAGACTGGTTTTGGTTATTGATGATATCCTTTCCTACCTTCTGTTTAGGTACATATCTAAGGTTTTGAGTTGACATAGCATTAAACTTGTCAGTTACTGAGAGACCAGACCCTCCAGCTTTGTTAACTTTATCATGAAACTGATTAACAACCTCCTGTTCCTGAGCATCTATTGGCTTTTTGTGATCCTTACCAAGGACACTTTGCATAGGATTAGTGTTATCAATTTTATTCATCTTTAGTTTTCTCAGTTCCGGATGTAAGTAGATGCATAGATTGTCATCATGACCAATAACCTTACAGTGATGACAATATAAAGGAAGATCATCAAACTGAAGATGCAGTTTAGATACATTATATTCAAAGCCATCTTCCTCAATGCCCACTCTAATATAAGATGGTTGTCTTTTTTTCAAATCTATTTCTACACACATCTTCACTGCGGATGGTCTAGTTAAGCCAGCAGTAGCAGAATCCAACTTAATAAAATTCCCAATCTGATTACCCATGGATTCTAGCATAGCAAGGTTATAGAAAAAAACCGGCACATGATGAATAGTAACCCAAACCGGAACTATAGACGACTCAATTTCAGGAGAAAAATCAGTTGTCCATTTTAGAACTTTCATTTGGGCATTATTAAAATTCCACTGACCTTTAATCCAAAGACGCTGGTAATCTTCCTTGTCCTGGAAGCGTATCAGAATGTGTCGATAGTCTATGGAACCCAGTTGGAATTTACCTTTGAATCCGACTGAATTGAAAGCGTCGTTGAGAGCAACCATGGAAGGCTTCCCACGCGCGAATTTTCCCACCAAAGCGTTGTGGTAGTGAGAGGCCAGAGTCTCTGCCTCCTTCCGAGTTACCAAGCAAGAGATCTCACCTTTGTAATTGGTTTTAGGAATTATCTCTGGATTAGAGGGGAGTGAGACTGATAGTGGAGGTGATCGATTTTTTAGAGCTTGTAAAAATGATTTGGCCGGCGCTTGTCCGCCACGGCCAGGCGGAGGAGCCGCCATGGATGGGGTGGAGGAAACGCAGAGAAAACAGTATAACGATCAAAGAGCCGTTAGGCAGAAAGGAGGAAGAAGGAAGAGGAACAGTGGAAAAATGTGATATTAGTGTGTGTTTCGCACTTTTTTTCGCACGCAGTTAATTCCCTCTGCAAAAATGACATAAACCCTCATCACTTTTTTTCTCACATATGATTCAATAGATTATTCTCATAAACCCTCATCATTTCCATTTCCTCGGGGCTTTCATTCTTAGTTATGCTAATATTGTCACATTTCTCCCATTTAATTACCACAATCTGCTCAGTCTGAACAGCTACTTCCAAATTGTTCGTACCACCATTCTAAACAAGAAAGTTAGCATCATCAGTATTTCGTAATTCTCGCATCAAGTTTAGCTTATACTTGACGGTATCCATATTAACGGTACTTTCACTCTAATTAGTGATACCCAATTTACCAATTCCATCAAAATCAAATAGAACTAGAATTTCAATCTCCTACAGTTCACACAACTTCCAACTGTAAATTCAAAAGATCTTTTCTAGCATCTTTGTCCTTTACTAAATGTAAATTCATAGGCTCGTAATACCCTCCCATTACCAAGTGGTTGCCTTTTTGTTGTAGAAATAAACACTCTCAAAAGAGTAATCCAGAAAAAATAGATAGTTCAACTTTTGGTTGATTGTTACCAAAGATGAGATAAGGTGGTGGTGACGGGATGTGTGGAGATGGGTTGAGGTGGTGCTGGCGGATGGTGTGGAGAAGGGTTTGAATGGTGGTTGGAGGTTGGTGTGGAGAAAGACTGGGGTAGGTGTGAAGCAGGGAAGAAGGAGGTGGCTGAAGAAGGGCATGAATGGTGGCTAGTATTGATGGGTGGTGGTTAGTTGGTTGAAGAAGGGTAATTTTGATATTTCACATGTCTGAAAATTTTTGTTCCTCTTTCTATCTGTGCAGAATGTTCTGTGATTGAGGGAGTGGATAAGATTTAATGAAGATTATTAGTGGTAAGCGAGTCAAGGATAGGATGAGCATGGAATAATATCTAAACCCGATTGATTATCCGTGGCAGGTATTAATTTATTTCATCTCCATTCCAGTCCCATTTCCATTAAGACGTCACTCATCCCTACCACAACCAAAATTCGATCCTAACTGGAGCAAGTATTTTTCACACTGGCATATACAAAAAAATTGACATAATTTTATAAAACATCACCATAGTTTCCAGAAGTGGGAAAACACATCACCAAACTTTTAAAATGTATAGATGCATTACCATGCTTTTAATTTTCGCTACGCAACACATCACTCTGCTAATTCCACTGTGTTACGAGGTTGGGATTATCCCCCCCCCCCATTCTCTGTAACTCCCATCTCTGGCCACCACACTCCATTTGTACCATCAAATACACTACCAAAACCATCAAATAGCCTTTTCCGCTCTGCTACCAAACTCCACCTAGAACCGCCACTATCACAAAAACCTCGTCAGTGCCACAATCATGAACTCGTCATGAGAACCAAAAAAAACACTCACACACTCCATTTCCAAACCGGCATATACCCTAATTGATCCCATGGCGGAGTCGTTGCCGATGGATTCCTTATTATAGTGCTCACTAGAGGATTTGATAAAGGAAGACACCATCAAATCTTCCAACTTCATCTCCACATCCATCGACAAGATTCACCGCGAGATTAATGCCACTAGCACGGAAGAAAACCATCGCCTAGCAAAAACTCACCTACTCAAACTCCTTCGACGGCATCGACATGTCCAAAACAGTGTTCCATGCAATGGAACTCTCCTCTGCCGCTAACTTTTGCTCTAAGTGTGTTGTGTACCTCGTCGTTTAAATGCTGACACTATGTCCTCCTTCTCCTCACTCACCAGCTTCGAAAGGACCTGATTTACTCCAACCCGCCCGAGGTGATCCCCGTGCTTCAACGCCATCTTCAATATGTAATTCCAATTTGGATAGGAATGTTCCCTAAATTGTTCACTCTTTTTAGTAGTAGTACCTATTAAAAAAGAGTCTTTCTTACTCCCCGTAAAATTAGAAATATTAAAAGACAACATCTCCTATACAAGTAACAAAATGCTAAAAGTTGATAATCACATCATTTTAATAGACGCTCAATCTTAAAATACATCTTCAATGCAAGAGTTAATGTTAGACGTCAATCTTACGTGGCAAGAATTGTAAGTGATCCCTTTAATTAGAGCTTTTTGAAATTTGGCTTTACCAAATTTTTCTAATTATTACTAGTGTGTTCCAACATAACCTATCTAACCAAGTATGCAATAAAGTAAAGCATTAAAGACACGAGACTTGGTTACGCAGTTCGTGAAATCCACCTACATCTGCGGGGCCTAGCCCAGTTCAGAATGAATCCACCAATCAGAAAAATACAGTACAAAGTACACCATACAAAATACTTATCTTTACTAATTAAACGTGTGAATTCTGCTAGCTCCCCTAGCTACCGATCCACCTTGATCAGACTCCCTCTGACCTCGAAACTCGTCGACGCTAAATCTCCTCCTCCCCAAGGAATTAAGGTATGTGATTCTAAACTTTGAACAGCAGGTCACGTATGTTGGAACATAGAATTCTGGCTCTTTGTTATCCTCTCGAAAGCTTGAAAATCTGTGTGCATATTTTCTCTGTTTAATTCATGTATTGAATGCAGCTGTGGTGTCCCCTTTTAAAGTCATGAGCAGATCGGAACTCTCCATGATTATCTCCATAATATTCATATTCCTTATCTGCCTCTTGATTCATATCCAAATCCCACTAATAGAGGGATTTTCCTTATCACATATCTCCCATATATTCGATAATATCAACACCATATTTGTAGGGATTTTCCATAAACCAACTATACTTCTACACGCCTGATATATAACAGAATATTCATATTTCCATAAATCACAAATACCATAATATTCTGTTTTCTTTCTCGCAAAATCTGATCGGCGTATTTATGCTAATCCGCATGTTCCAACATGGAAAGATTTTCATTTCCAAATATGTTCACAAAATTACCAATTAAAATATTCAATGAATACCACTTGACTTTACAATCTCCCCCTTTGGCATTTTGTGGATCCAAATCTTTGTGGACATTAATATAACGACGAAAAACTTGTAATCAAATACATAGGTCTTCCCAACTCCACCTAGGTTGGAACATATGAAAAATACTGAATCTGATATAAAAGAATACCGACTAAATACCATAATTTCATCAAAATACCGATCAGAACCGAATACCAGAATTCCAGAATACCATCAAAAATAAATAATTAGATTACAACCAAAATTCTCCCCCTGGGGCCATAAATATGCCAAAGGCAAATAAACCAAAAAAAACATAAGCAGAAAGTAGGCTCCCCTGAATGTAACACCAGATCTATGTTGGAACATGGATACATCAAAAGATCATCCCCGTTCGGGAGCAGCAGTCTAATCCTCCAGCTGCACTTTCTCATCCTCCAGTTTAGCCTTCTCTACTTCTAGTACTGCCATTTGAATGGCTATTGCCCCCAGTCTTGCATTCAGGACCACTAATTTGGTCGTCTTTTCAGCAGTTGCAGAAGTGGAGCCTGAAGGATTCCAAGGTAGATCATGGACATACCTCATGCCAAAGGTCTTCTTGTTAGGCCGTAGGAATTCCGTAACTATGATCACATCTTTCGCCTTCCCCTTCACCTTGGCACTCTTAGCCAACGCCAAAATCAAGCAAGGATACACAATCGCATGTTTTGCCTTAGGAGTTGTAGCTTGCCTCACTAGATTCTATTGTATGAACAATCCAAGGTTTACTGATTTTTGTGTTCCAACACAGAACAACAATGTAGCCATTTCTCTAGTCAGGGCCATAGTTTTTTAGGATGGCATCAAGCAGTTTACTGCTACTTGATACAGACCAAATAATCTCGATAATAGACAAGAAGCTTGTGAATAACCAGTTTTGGGTCACTTGGTCTTGTATCCTCTTGAGATTGTCTCCAGAATCTGATCATCTGACACTTCTAGATCAACTGGAAACACCCCCTCAAATTATGGAGTTTGCAGCCCTAAAATCTGTTTATTTTGGCAGCTGAGAAGTCAACAATCTTCCCCTGTAGATACACCCTTTCAAACCAAGGAGCGTCAGCTTCTAAATTTTCAGCCATCAAATTGGCGTACACCTCAATGACCACATGTCTATTGTACTAAAGATGTACAGTGGCAGCCATCTTCATTCCTATTAGTTCCAAAAAATTCAGAAAATCCACTAGCCCTGTATGCCTCCAGGTCTACGGGTCTTTCAGAGATCACCTTCCTCTCTGCAAATACTTCTCCCATCTCTTCACATTTTATATCAAAATACAAAAATGACAGTGCATCACTTACAGGTAGAGGTGGTAGCACTTTCTTTTTGGGAGCATTCTGATTTTTCTTGGCCTTTTTAGTTGGTGGGGAATCCTCTGTAGCAGTCACCTTTCTCTTGCCCTTGGCAGTCTATAAGAACTCATCTAACACCCCATCACTTGAGTAGTTCATCTCAGGATGTTCCAGTGTTGGAACATACTCAGTATCCCCCACCTTCTTCTTCTTCAGTAGTCTGTGTTCCAACATGCTGGTCTTGGTCTGGTTCACTTTTTCTAGAAATAGGATCTCCAGTCTGCTATCCATCAGCATCAGCATCACTCGATACCTCAACCTGGTCTTCACCCCACATATCTTCATCATCAACCTCCATCTCCTTAATATTTTCAACCTCTGCATTCTGTGTTGGAATATAGCCAACATTATCTTCTTCTTCGCAGTCAGAGACTTCAATTATCACTGGTTTTCTCAGTTCCTCCATTCTCTGAGCAGCCTCTGAATCAAAGAATCCTACAGGCAGCCTATCTGTAAACTTGATTGAATCCCATCCTGCTGCCTTATCATCACTAATCTCTCTCATAAAAACATAACTCAGACAAGGTATAGATGAATAAACGTGAAACTTGTCCTTCCCTCTGTACACACCATACCTCCCCCTTAGAAATTTAACTTTATAGTTTTCAATATTCCATAGATTTCCAATATCACCGGACACGAATTCTTTGGCCTTAACATTCAAGAATTCCCCCACTATACTCTTAACCTGAGCTTGTATCAGCATCTTCAGTAGGGTGATTCCACTCATTTTCAACAGAGTATCATGCAAGTTAATCCAGTGAGTTGATGAAAACTCTCATGCATGCCTTCCAATAATTGTAGTTGTTGTCTTCCAGCAGGGGGGGTCGAGACACCGAAGCTCCTTCTTTGGTCCCCATGGTAAAATCGGATCACACTTTCCTTGACACGACCAAGGGAAAAATAAGTGATCAAGCTCTGATACCAAATGAAATTTGGTTTTACCAAATTTTTCTAATTATTACTAGTATGTTCCAACATAACCCATCTAACCAAGTATGCAATAAAGTAAAGCATTAAAGACACGAGACTTGGTTACGCAGTTTGGTGAAATCCACCTACATCTGCGGGGCCTAGCCCAGTTTAGAATGAATCCACTAATCAGAAAGATACAGTACAAAGTACACCATACAAAATACTTATCTTTACTAATTAAACGTGTGAATTCTGCTAGTTCCCCTAGCTACCGATCCACCTTGATCAGACTCCATCTGACCTCAAAACTAGTCGACACTGGATCTCCTCCTCCCGAGGAATTAAGGCATATGATTCTAAACCTTGAACGGCAGGTCACGTATGTGGGAACATAGAATTCTGGCTCTTTGCAATTCTCTCAAAGCTTGAAAATATGTGTGCAGATTTTCTCTGTTTAATTTATGTATTGAATGCAGTCGTGGTGTCACATTTTAAAGTCATGAACAGATCGGAACTCTCCATGATTATCTCCATAATATTTCTATTCCTTATCTGCCTCTTGAAGCATATCCACATCCCACGACTAAAGGGATTTTTCTTATCACAGTATCTCTCATATATTCGATAATATCAACATCATATTCGTAGGGATTTTCCTTATCACAGTATCTCTCATATATTCGATAATATCAACATCATATTTGTAGGGATTTTCTATAAACCAACTATATTTCTACACGCCTGATATATAACAGAATATTCAGATTTTCATAAATCACAAATACCATAATATTCTGTTTTCTTTCTCGCAAAATCTGATCGGCATATTTATGCTAATTCGCATGTTCCAACATGGAAAGATTTTCGTTTCCAAATATGTTCACAAAATTGCCAATAAAATATTCAATGAATATCAATTGACTTTACACTTTTATTCTTTGAAACTCAAAGTGAGACCATCATCATTAAGTTTTGGCTAAACTTTCATGTTTTACTACATTTTCATTTAATTCTTAACAATTTATTTATAGTCACGTCATACTAAAGTTGTAATTGTGACGGTAACATTGAAGATCAAAATTTTAAAATTACCATGAATTAGTTTTATTTGGTTGCATAACACTGAAGTTCTATTCAAAATTCGATATGTGGAGCCTAAAAATATGGAAGACCCCCCATAGCATTGGAGATGCTCTAACTATGTTGTTGGTACGAGTGATGCACTTTGAATTTAAAATGAAAGGATATGAATGCATTTTGACATTCTAAAAATATGATACTCCCGCTCTCCCTCCCTAGCTTGCAAGGAATCTTATTCCAGTCAAAATTGTCAAATTTTGGTCATATATTTGAACAGATATGTGAGCAATGATATTATCTTATAAGATATTGTTAGATAAGTCGTAATATGTAGTTTCTGAATAGACTAAATTATTTTTTTGGTCCTCAACATAGCATCTTATACATCTTTTGTTCCTCAAGACCAATACCGCATTTGCTCAGCAACCTACAAATACAAAATGATTTATTAGGTCCCAAAGGTGGTTTTCAGGTAAAGTCAACGATAAAATTGGTCAACCATCTATAAAATGACTATTATACCCCTGAGTTTTAAAAAACAAACAAGAAGAAGTCGGAGGAAGAAGAAAAGAAAACAAATGAGGTGGCAGTGACAAAGGAAAAGAAATCGGATGAAGAACCCTAATAGGAAGGAAAGCCACCGGAAGAAAAGGGTACACCCATCTCGGACGACTTGAGACACAACTCACAAGGTGACAAGAGATAAAGGACGCGATCGGTGGGAGGCGGCGGAGAAGGTGGAGACGTGGCCGGACGGATGGTGGCGTGCTCGTCACGGTGGATGGACGATGTGTCGGCTTCAATGTCACATCGGAAGTGGGAAGCGGCAAAGGCGGCAGCTCTGTTTTGGATCGCGATTTTCCCCATAAGGTTTCCTATGATTTGGGGTTTCAATTTGGGCCAATTGGGCTATCTTTTTTTGCCTTTATGCAAACAAAACGACGTCGTTTCACTTAAGGCAAAACGACGTTGTTTTGTTTAGTGAGGAACAAAAAATAAAAATCTTATATCTCAGTCATCATCTTCGGGAACGCTCGGCGGAATGAGGGGCGCTGCAACGTCTCAAGGGGTTTTTAACTTCCAATGCTCTGCGAGTTTGGAAGTAAGTTTAGGGCAAGTTCTGAGCAATATTATCACAAATTCGGGTGAGTTTGGAAGCGAAGCTACCTCCTCTATGGCCCCTCTGACACTGGAAAGTCCAACTCCATCGGCGTCATGGCCAATCATCTAAAATTCGCCGTCTACAGCGTCGATTTATCCCGGATCTCCGACAACTCCGATCTCAATCTGCTCCTTTTACAAATCGCCCCCAAATCAATCGTCGTGGTGGAGGATCTCGACGTCTTCCTCTCCACTGCGGCATCGTGAACGACGATGACTCCCTTGCGACTGCTGAATTTCACAGACGGGGTCGCCAATTCTTGCTCTAGTGACGAGAAAATTGTGGTCTTCACCGTGAACAACCACCCGAAATAAGATAGAAATAGATATAGAAAAAAGAAAGAGAAAAGTGCATATATAACCATATATAATTGATGAAAGTGCAGATATAACCCTGCAATAATGAAAGTGCAAATATAACTCTGCGATAATTGAAATTGCAAATATAACCCTGGTCAATCAATGCCGAAAATAATGGCTATAGGATTATATTTGCACATATATATAATAGTTAGGGTTATATTTGCACATATGTATAATAGTTAGGGTTATATTTGCACTAACAAATAACTCAGAGTTATATTTACACTTTCTCCAACGTGTAGGGTTATATTTGCATATTACCCAAAAAGAAAAATAGAAATAGAAAAAAATAGAAAATAGAGAAAATAAAATTAGGAAAAAATAAAAGAAATGGAAAATGTTTTTAGGAAAAGGTGCAAAAATAACTTTATTGAACTGAGATGGTGCATGAATAACCTTATATGGTTAAAAAGTGCAGAACTAACCCCATTTTTTGATAAAATTATGCAGTTTTACCCATTTAACCATTTCTAGCATTGACCGATGTAAATCCAACATTGACTAATACTGAAAGACATAAATACCCCTGACTAAGAACTACAATTGTAATAACAATTCTAGCTCAGACTTCTTCTTTCTTCTTCTCCAAACACACCATGCCCACCACCTGCCACTGCCGCCGCCGCTGATTCATCTCTGCTCCGCTTGCACCTTATTATACCCCTTCATCTTCTTCAAACTTCCCCCAAACCTCAGCCACCGTCTGCTGCCACAGAGCCACTTCCAATCAACAATTTCAGCCAATCAACCATTTCAGCCAATCAGTCATTGCAACCTACAAACCCCTACCTGTGAGTTGGCGACACCCATTCCACCGACTGATCAAAATCCACACCGCCACCGGCGCTCGGATTCATCATCTCTGGGTTGACTCAGCAGCAGTAAAACCTGTTGATCGTATATTGAAAACAAAACATGTCGAAATTATACAAACAATTTAACATCAGTAACATTAATGAAATATTGCTAATGAATAATCAAATATTACTAATTATTCACACGTACAATTAATAATCACGTTTCAAGCAATCACATATATCACATATTGATGGAGTCACGAGTACACTCGCTGTCCTTGAAACGAATGAGTCCCGTCGTGGACATCGTTCCCTAGGATAAAACCATCGAAGGTAATTTAACAAGTAAAATTACCTCGGAGTCACACAAAGCCCGAAGGACTATCACCGACAAAGACAGAGTAAGAAGATAAGACTCAAGTTTAGAAGTAGGGAGGAACTTGAGAATGGTGCGAGTTTTCTGTCTGACATACAGGCTCTATTTATAGATGTCTAAGAATCCATATGAGAAGATACGTGGAAGATCTGATTTTCATAATCAGAGAAAATATTCTCTAACCACCAAATATTTTACAAATATTTGAATAGATTCTGGAAAGATAAGAATATCATATTCCTTATCATGATTAACCGCGTATCAAATCTCAGATATTCCACACGTGATTCTTAGAATATTTGTTACGCGGTTTGGGCTTTCGGAGACTTCCACGCGATCCAAACGCATTTTAGACAGTCAAAAAATTACAGAATACTTAGTACGTACAGATGAATTTCCGCCTAAGTTTCCATTCTCAGAGTGACTCTTTGAGCATCCATATCTCATTCACCCTTTATCCGTTTTGAGAGTTTAAACAGTCGATTTTATAGTACTCGCAGAGGAGAATCCAAAAACGACACCCACTGACTCTAATTCAGTTCGAACCCAACTCAAAAACGAAGCCCAAAAGTTGACGAAATTCAACTTGTTTTACAATCATTTTCCAACAATCCCCCACATGAATAGATATTGATGTGGAATCAGAACAATCACGCCAGACACGGAGTTTGACTTGGTGATAGATTCATTTCGACGGCATAGATGCTGCATAGGATAAGTAGGTATCACCCTTTGAACTTTCCCTTGAGAGAGTACACTTAGCCCACTGGTTAGGAAGTAGACGCGATGTCCTTGAACTTCCCCGACCGCTTGTGTGAACGACAATGCACTTCCCACAGACATCTTTCCTAGCCTTTGTGCTTTCCTCGGTTGTGTCCATTAATCAGGCCATGGCACACCCCCCCCTAGTTCTGTAAGGTTTCTAAGGAATTGCGTCTCAACAATTCCCTTTCGAAGCGGCCACACTTCTCGCTTACATAGGTGATTCTTTGCGTAAGAGCAGTTCCGTAAACTATGTGCTCTTTCAAGTATCATGCACTCGATGCCGTGAATCATTAAAAGCAATTTAATGCTTAACCTCCACTCACTTCACTGTTTCTTCATCATAGGAAATAAGACAGGAGGTATGAACCCCCCCCACAGTGATCGCGATGGTTCTTTGCAGTTTAGTTGTCCCATTGAACCTAGATCTTGGGATCTCCAGTCACATAGGTTGGGTTTCCACGTACGTAACCCATCATTTAATGGACTTCAGTCCCATTCCTCTCGATGATGTTTCAACTACCTCTCGATTCAACCCCTTAGTCAAGGGATCAGCTATGTTGTCCTTAGACCTTACATAGTCAATTGTGATCACTCCAGTTGAGAGAACTTGTCTTATGGAACTATGTCTCCGTCGAATATGACGAGACTTCCCATTATAGAGCATATTCTGAGCCTTTCCAATAGCAGATACACTGTCACAATGTATACATATGGCTGGCACAGGCTTCAGCCATCTAGGAATATCCTCTACGAATTGAAGAAGCCATTCGGCCTCCTCACCTGCCTTGTCTAAGGCAACAAACTCGGATTCCATTGTGGATCGAGTAATAACCGTTTGTTTAGAGGACTTCCACGAGACTGCTCCTCCACCTAGTGTAAATACATACCCACTAGTGGATTTCAGATCCTTTATATCGTGTATCCAGTTTGCATCACTGTATCCTTCAACTACAGCTGGATAACTCGAATAATGTAGACCATAATCACGAGTGAAACGTAGATATCTCAATACTCTAGTTATTGCTTTCCAGTGAGTCATACTGGGATTACTCGTGTATCTACTCAACCTACTTACAGTGTAGGCAATGTCTGGTCTAGTACAACTCATCAAGTACATCAGACTCCCAATGACTCTCGAGTACTCCACCTGATTAATAGCCTCCAATTTGTTCTTTCGTAGATGCAAATTTGGATCTATTGGAGTCATCGCCACCTCTAAGTCATTCTTGTTGAATTTCTCAAGGATTTTATCTACATAATGGGACTGGGTTAATGTGATACCATCAGAGCTTCAGATGATCTTTATTCCCAAGATCACATCCGCCAGTCCCATATCCTTCATGTCAAAACGAGAATTCAACATGTCCTTGGTAGATTTGATTATCTTTTCATTACTACCCACAATGAGCAAGTCATCTACATATAAACATAGGATTACATATCCCTTTTCCGTGTCTTTCACGTAGATGCACTTATCACACTCATTGATTTTGAAACCATTGGCAAGGACGATATGATCAAACTTCTCATGCCATTGCTTTGGTGCTTGTTTGAGACCATACAATGATTTCACCAGCTTGCAGACTTTTCCTCCTTGTCCGGGAGCCGTAAACCCCTCAGGTTGCTCCATGTAGATTTCTTCCTCTAAATCTCCATTCAAGAAGGCAGTCTTCACATCCATGTGATGAACCTCAAGCTTACGCAATGCGGCGATAGCAAGTATCATTCTAATGGAGCTTATTCTCGTGACTGGAGAATAAGTATCAAAGTAGTCAAGACCTTCCTTTTGTCTATAACCTTTGATTACAAGTCTGGCTTTATACTTGTCAATCGAGCCATCTACTCTCATCTTCTTCTTGAAGATCCATTTGTAGCTCAGTGGTTTACACCTTGGAGGTAAGTCCACTAGCTCCCAAGTATGATTATGTAGAATTGAGTCGATTTCGCTTTTAATCGCTTCTTTCCACATAGGCCCCTCAGATGAATTTACAGCTTCTTTATAACTTTGTGGCTCACTTTCAAGCATAAACGTTAGATAATCAGGACCAAATGATTTTTTGGTCCTAATCCGTTTACTTCGTCTAGGTTCATCCACTTCCTCCTCTTGATCCTCGAGATCATCGGGAATTACTACGCCTTCGTCCAGTGACTCAACGGTCCTTTTTGACGATTCAGACCTTTCCTTGGCAGGGAACACATTCTCAAAGAAATTTGCATTTCTTGATTCCATGATTGTGTTCTTGTGAATCTCTGGATGATGAGATTCATGTACAAGGAAGCGATAAGCACTACTCTCATGTGCATATCCTATAAAGATACAGTCAACCGTTTTAGGTCCAATCTTTAACTTCTTGGGGGGTGGGATTAATACCTTCGCAAGGCACCCCCACATTCGCAAGTACGTAAAGGATGGATTCGTTCCTTTCCACAGCTCATGAGGAGTTGCTTTCTCATCCTTACGGGGTATCTTATTCAAAAGATAATTGGCTGTCAAAATAGCCTCCCCCCACATGCTCTGTGGCAACCCAGAACTTATCAACATCGCATTCATCATCTCTTTAAGAGTGCGATTTTTACGTTCAGCCACACCATTAGATTGAGGCGAGTAGGGAGTAGTGACCTCATGAATAATGCCATGTTTAGAACAATAGTCCCTAAATGGCTCTACATATTCACCTCCACGGTCACTTCTAATCACCTTGATCTTCTTATCAAGTTGATTTTCAACTTCTGTTTTGTAGAGAACAAATTTCTCAATTGCCTCATCTTTGCTTTTCAGCAAGTACACATAACAGTATTTCGTACAATCATCCACGAAAGTGATGAAATACTTGTTACCTCCTCTTGTTTGCACGAACTTGAGATCACAGATATCGGTATATATCAACTCAAGAGGTTTCGTGTTTCGTTTAACTTGTTTGAAAGACGTTCGAGTCATCTTAGCTTCAACACAAGTTTCACACTTATGATTTGCATCAATTTCCATGTTAGGTATGTTTTCCATTTTAATTAATCTTCTTATCGAATCATAATTAACGTGTCCTAGTCTACCATGCCATAAATTGGAAGACTCAATCATGTAAGCAGAAGAAGAAGCATTCATTTCATCTTTCTTAGGAGGTACAACCATAGTGTTCAACTTGAACATACCATCTAGCTCATAACCTTTGCCTACAAACATACCTTGCTTTGACAAGACTAACTTATCAGACTCAAACACTAGCTTAAAACCATGCTTGATCAACATAGAACCGGACACAAGGTTCTTGCGAATGTCTGGCACATACAAAACATTCTTCAAAGTCAACTCCTTCCCAGACGTCATCTTTAGTACCACAGTGCCACGCCCTTTCACCATAGAAGTTGCAGAGTTGCCCATGTAGATGGTCTCTCCATCTTCAATTGCCTTGAAGTTTGAGAACACTTCCTTAACAGAGCAAATGTGCTTAGTAGCACCTGTATCAATCCACTATTCCTTTGGATTAGAGTCCACCATGTTGACTTCCGAAATCACAGCACACAGATCGATGTTCTTCACATCTAGTGTAAGATTTTCAACCATATTGGCCTCGTTCTTGGCATTCCTTGGCTTCCTACATTCGGAGGACTTGTGGCCAATGAGGTTGCAATTGTAGCACTTGCCAGTGAACTTCGACTTCTTCGAAACTCCACCCTTGGCTCCTAACTTGGATCCCTTCTTTGCCTTGGCCTTCTTTGACTTGGAGCTCCCACCAACCTCCACGAGATTGGCCCTTGCCACAGGCACATATCCATTCATCCTCTTTTCAGAGATGCGGTTATCCTCCTCAACACGAAGCTTTTGGATCAAATCCCTCATGGTCATCACCTTTCGCTTGTGTTTTAGATAACTCTTGAAGTCCTTCCAACTTGGAGGCAACTTCTCGATGATGCAATAGACTTGGAGAGTCTCGCACATTGTCATCTTCTCGGCTATCAGCTCATTGATCATCATTTGAAGCTCTTGAGCTTGACTGACCACAGACTTGGCATCAACCATCTTGTAGTCGAGGAACTTGCCGACGACCCACTTCTTGGATCCAACCTCCTCACCCCTGTACTCTTGGTCAAGAGTTTCCCACAGCACCTTAGAAGGCTCTTTCACTTGATACACACTCCAAATGGCTTCGTGAAGGCTATTCAAAATGAGGTTGCGACAGATATACTCCTTAGAGTTCCATTCCACCGCAGTATTTTGGACTTCCACATTGCTAGTCTCATCTGCAAATGGACGATCTTCGCGAACATAGCGCTCCAAACCCATAGTGGACAAGTAGAAGAGCATCTTCTGTTGCCACATCTTGAAGTTCATACCATTATTGAACTTCTCGGGTTTCTCAGCATGAGGAACAGCCATAAGAGGCGTCACCCCTGGGGTAGTCTTAGCCTGAACAGTCACAAGAGGCGTCGCCTCATGGATAGTCTCATCGCTCGACATGGTTCTGTTGTAAACAACCAAAACCAATTAATTAGCATGTATACAATTTCCATAAAGCATGCAATCAAATATTTTCGCAGACTTGCAAAACCACATGCATATTAGTAGCATGCATATCTTTCCAAACTTACAATTTGCATAAAGCATGAAGTCACATATATGGAATATATTAAATCATGCAAGTAATGTAGAACCTTACGCATGCGTATGCGAACCATGCAAAAATATGGTAATGTAAGGCATGCAATATTGATGCAGATTAATCATCTAATCACGTAAGCATACATAAATTTTGAACAACTATTTAGTTGAGTATTATGAATGCAAATTCTAATTACTTATGAAGTATACTACATATATACTATTAATCCAAACTAGGCATATAATTCGCATACGACATGTATGGCACATTTGTGTACGACATGTATTGCATAGGCATATAATTTGTGGCATATTTGCGTACGACATGTATTGCATAGGCATATAAACATGTATTGCATAGGCATATAATTTGCGGCATATTTGCGTACGACATGTATTGCATAGGCATATAAACATGTATTGCATAGGCATATAATTTGCACAAGCATTAATATACATGGCGTGTAAATTATTATTATTATTATTTTATTTTAATTTTTTTTTCAATATAACCCAACAAATATCATTCGTTTCAAGACTGTTGATCGTATATTGAAAACAAAACATGTCGAAATTATACAAACAATTTAACATCAGTAACATTAATGAAATATTGCTAATGAATAATCAAATATTACTAATTATTCACACGTACAATTAATAATCACGTTTCAAGCAATCACATATATCACATATTGATGGAGTCACGAGTACACTCGCTGTCCTTGAAACGAATGAGTCCCGTCGTGGACATCGTTCCCTAGGATAAAACCATCGAAGGTAATTTAACAAGTAAAATTACCTCGGAGTCACACAAAGCCCGAAGGACTATCACCGACAAAGACAGAGTAAGAAGATAAGACTCAAGTTTAGAAGTAGGGAGGAACTTGAGAATGGTGCGAGTTTTCTGTCTGACATAGAGGCTCTATTTATAGATGTCTAAGAATCCATATAAGAAGATACGTGGAAGATCTGATTTTCGTAATCAGAGAAAATATTCTCTAACCACCAAATATTTTACAAATATTTGAATAGATTCTGGAAAGATAAGAATATCATATTCCTTATCATGATTAACCGCGTATCAAATCTCAGATATTCCACACGTGATTCTTAGAATATTTGTTACGCGGTTTGGGCTTTCGGAGACTTCCACGCGATCCAAACGCATTTTAGACAGTCAAAAAATTACAGAATACTTAGTACGTACGGATGAATTTCCGCCTAAGTTTCCATTCTCAGAGTGACTCTTTGAGCATCCATATCTCATTCACCCTTTATCCGTTTTGAGAGTTTAAACAGTCAATTTTATAGTACTCGCAGAGGAGAATCCAAAAACGACACCCACTGACTCTAATTCAGTTCGAACCCAACTCAAAAACGAAGCCCAAAAGTTGACGAAATTCAACTTGTTTTACAATCATTTTCCAACAAAACCATGGCGCCAGCGCCGGATTAAGAACCCTAAAATTGGATGACTATCAACCCTACCCGCCGCCGCCGTGGATGACTATCTGAGATTTCGAGCGCTACCTCTGAGATATGCAACCCTACCTGCCGCCGTTGTGGATGACGATTTCAAGCCTCCGCCCCCTGCCAGAACCACCACTTCCGCCCTATCTACCGCCGCGCCGCCGCCATCAGCCATCTCCGGACCATGGCACCACCTGACACTAGTCACCTCCCCTTCAGTCACCGCCACCTCCAGTCCGTTGCTCCAGCCAAATCGGGCCAAATCCCGGAACTGTAGCTACGCGGGTTGAGGGCGATGGGTGAGAAGGAATGAAATTGGTGGTGGCGATGGGTTGAGGGCGATGGGTAAGAAGGAAGAGAAATCGTTGGTGATTGGCGGCGGAGGTTGTGCCAGTTTGAAATCAATTGCTCGTCGGCAGGCTCGTCACCGTTGGCGGAGAAGGAAGAGAAAAAGTTGTTGAAAACAAAAGAAAACGGATATAGAAGGAAAAGAAAATCAGTGGTTGAAAAGACAAACAGCAAGGTGCATTTATAACTCTATATAATTTATGAAAGTAGAGATATCACTCTACGATAATTAAAAGTTCAAAAATAACCCTCAATGTTTAGGTTATGTGTAAATGTAACATTTTATGGCAATTTGAGGTCATAATTAGATAAAATATCAATTTCACCCTTCTAAAAAAGTAAAATTAACTATTGTAACCCCAAAATCTCGTAACCCTAATTGCTTCACCTTCCTCTCGTCGTTCTCTTTCTTTTCGTCGTTCCATCCGTTCCCAACCAAAGAGCTCAAAAGTGAACATTCACATCAATTCTCGTTGCAGAATTGCTCTGCATAAATCGGCCAAGTTATCAATGGCATTCCAGCGGAAATCCCTTCTATCGTTGAGTTTCATCTGCAGTGAGTCAAGAAGGCATCAATTGCTCGATGAGATAGAATCAGTACATGTGGCACCAACGCTAAGTGGTGGTAGTGGTGGCACCGACGCTAGGTGGTGCCACCGTCCCACCGCTGCTCGACCTAATAGATCCGCTCCCTCCGCCGTCAAGACTGCTCGACCCGCTAGACTTGGTGGTGCCAGCGCTGTCATAAAGTATATAGCGGGGAAGAGGGTGTCCTTCCCGCACAGAGTTGTAGAGTTGCAGTAATGGAATTGCAGAGTTCCAGAGTTGCAGAGTCGCCTGCTCTTCATCGCCCACTCCAATGGTTCTCTCCTATTCCCACTCCACTTGTTTTTTCAAAGCATATTCGTCTACTTGTTGTTCCATTTTCAATTCCATACATGTGTCAATATTCGTCTTCTTGTTGCTGTTGTTGCTATTATCCTATTCCAATTAGAATGATTTCAGGGTGATGATATTAAGAGGAACGGTGATGGAGATTTTTTAAAACAAAAGGAAGTTTTGTTAGTATTGTTTTTTGTGGGGCCCACGTTAATCAGGGAATAATTGACTTTCTCATTGAAGGCTTGGGGCATAATGGTATTTTAGTCGTTTCAAATGGGTTAATAGCTGGAATTTGTTAGTCAACGCCGGAATCATAGTCGGAGGGTTATATTTGCACTTTCATTCAATAGTCAGGATTGCTTTTGCACTAAAAATAATTGAGAGTTATATCTACAATTTCTTCAACATATAGGGTTATATTTGCATATTACCCCAAAATAACAGGAAACGAATATTTGTTATGAAGCAGGGGTATTATTGCCTTTCACTATTTTTTGAATTTTTAATTTTTTAACAGAAGGGTAAAACGATCATTTCAACGATTTCCAGTCATTTTTGCAATTGACATTTTGGTCAACGAATTGCAGGGTTAAGTTTACACTTTCTGATTTTACAAAATCTTTTTTGAACTTTCACCCAAAACATAGGTTTAAAACGCACTTCACTCATGTTTTTAATTAGTAAAATTATGAAAATACCTATGTCCATACCGGAAAATGGTTTTAGTTTACCTAAAATACATCTTTGGGGACAAAACAAATCATTTTGTATGTGTTGGTAGTTGAACAAATGTGGTATTAGAGTCGAGAACCAAAAGATGATATTGTGATATATGTTGGGGACCAAAAAAATAATTTAATTTTCTAAATATCATTTTTTATGCACTGTTACTACCTGTAGTTGCATATATTTACAGTTAAAAATATATTTTGTGACTTTTCGATATGAATCTTGCAAAAGAATCGAAAACAAAAACATACTATCCCATCTTAACTTCATAATAAAGTCTTTTCAAAGCAAAAAAAAAAATTCTATCTTAAAATTAGATTTAGTTTCATACTTTCCAATTCACACTAATTATCATTGTCAACTAACATCGTGAACATTAGTCATCATAAGTATCCTAAATACACCACTTCAAAAAAAATTAAAATAAGTAACTCTACTCTACCTGTCCTAATCTGCCACTAAAAAAACGGATGAGCTAAGGCCAACAATACAGCAGTAAAGTACCACAAAAATAACAAGACAAAAATTATAAAATTTAATAAAAATATTATTAGGAGAAGTCAAAAGATAACCTGTTTTTCTTCAATTAATAACCATAATCGAAAATAACTAGAAACCTCAACCCAACAGTGAGAACGGATAAGACGGTGGCTCCGCACAACCGCTCTCCTCCCCCGCCGCCGCAGCCTCCCCTATCACAACCCCAACGCCGCCTATGTAACTCAAATCCCCATAACAGTAGTTATTCTCGTAGGGCGGCGGTGGAGGAGACACGGCGAATCCACCGTTCCCGGCCGAAAACTGGAAAACATTCCCCCTCCCGTTACACTCTTCGCCGATCAAAGACTTCCCGCCGGCGACCGCCTTTTCCCGGCTGAACCACTCCGGCGACTCCATCTCCGGCGAGGGAGGACACCGGGGGAAATTCTGCTCCTCCTCCTCCTCCTCGCTCTTGAAAGAGGAGCTCGCGGTCGCGCCCCTCCCGGAGGAGGAGGTGGTGGACCGGGAAGGAGACACGACTAACCGGCGCCTTTTATCTCCATTGATTAGGTTAAGCTTTTTACTGTGAACCTTCTCGAGTATCACCTTGGGTATGAACTGGGGGTCCTCTGCAACTCTGGACAAGAAGGCCATCATCTGGTGGGGCCTCTTCTCCGTCGCCTCCAGCCGCTTGTTCATCCGCAGAACCACCTCTTCGAGATCCTTCTGCTCCTGCCGCAGCGCCGCAATCTCCATCACAAGCCCTTCTTCTTCCTCCCCGCCGCCGCCGCTTCTGCACCCTGAAGAACTCCTCCCGCCGCCGTAGTTGCTGTGTTTTCTCCTCGCAATGTTCTTCAGCAAATGTATCTGCCCCCGCAGAAACCACTCGTTCGCGAAGGTCCACTTGTCCGGATCCACTTTTCTGAAACCCTGTTTTTCAAGAACAGACAAACACTCAGAAAACAGAATCATCTGAAAGAATAACACAGTGATTGATTGTTTGGGTTGGCTTACGTAGGTGTTGAGCTGGCGAACGAAGCTGGAGAAATTGTTGTGCTTGAAATAGATGGGGAGAATCCGCTGGGAGAAATCGAGCGGCTCGATGACGATGAAGCTGTTGTTGGCGGCGCCCCAGGCGATGAGGGCGTCGGTTGAGGGATCGTTCACCATCTGATACGTCTTCATGACGAAAGGCGCGATGACATCGTGGCCGCCGTCCATCCTGCTACATGCCCGGCCGGAAAATGAAGGGGTGATAATTTCAGGCTGCCGCCGGTGAGGGGACTGGAGATGGATGAATGGATGTGGATTTGGATTTGGATTTGGATTTGGGGTGATCTTCAGGGGGTACAAACAAGAGTCTTGTGAGATTATGTGAATATATAAAGAAATTTGTAACCAACCATTTTATATGTATAAAATAACACACCAACTTGTTCATCTTTTATACTCCCTTGGTTTCACTAATAGTAGTACACTTATCTTGTTGAGATTTTTTTTAAATAGCACACTTTTTATTTTTGATAAGATTCCTATAATTTCATCCATTTATTCTATTTTTTATTTTTTACTTTCTACACTCAATTTCAACCTGAGCATAAACTTAGTGTGTCATTCGGATGAAGTATTTTATAAGTAACTCAATTACACATCCATCTAAATTTGTTTTAGGGTTAGTCTCATTCTCTTTTTCTTTATTTTTAAAAAATAATCATTAATAGTTGATGCAAATGAAACGATTTCAATAAGCGAAATTAACCTAAAGGCTAATCTCATTCTCTTTGTTTCATTAAAACTGACTCCTTTTTTAAAGATAATTGATTTATACGAAAATTTTAAATTCTGAGATAGAAAATTGAATGAGTGTATGAAATAGATTCATTTATCACAATATCTTATTTTATACCACCTAATTGTTGGAGTGGGTGATTTAATGTTTGTTGTCATTTTAGTGGAACAAGCTTTATATTTTTAAAAAAATATTTAATACTATAAGTGATTTCAATCTTATACAAAAAGTTGTCATAATCGGGCTTTTAATAATTGGTCTAACTGCTAGGATGTCTAAGAAGAGGCTTTCACTTTATTACTTTTTATTAAAAAAAGAGAAAATCTATTGTGGGAGCGACTAATTGTTTGACCATTTATGAAAATTATCTTTTAATCATTTTAGGATCACAATATAATTATTTATACAATATAATACATTTAGACTTTTTTAAAGTTATAAGAACCTAACTGCAATAAATAAAAACCTTAAATCATCTCATTAGTTACATCAATTATAAAATAATTTTATTTAACGGTTAGTCAGTCTTGAATAAATTAAATATATTTTATTGAGAATTTCTTCTGAGACCGACTAATGCTTAAACCAATCATAGAAAACCTATTTTTATAATCTTTAATATTAGTTATAATTATAGGTGTTTCATTGCAATAAATTAAAATAAATATAGTATCACCTTGTTAGTTATACTAATTATAAAATTATCTCATCTAACAGTTAATCAATTTAAAGCAAGACTTTGTGTACTTTTTAATGTTAATATTATTAAATTAATAGTGATAAAATTGTTTTTTTAATTGAATTAAATCGAAATTATTAAAATATACCTAATAAAAACATATTTTATAGAGAAAGTCTCATGTTAGACCTAATGGTTAGACCAATTATGAAAACCTCGCTTCAATAACTTTTATGGTCAAATTATAATTATTTTTAAAAAAATTCAAAGTTGTAGGAATCTCGTTGTAATAAATAAAAATAAACATCAAATCACTCAATTAGTTACATCAATTATAAAATAACCCGTCTAACAGTTAGTCGATCTAAAACGATACTTTTATATTTTATTGAGAAAAAATGTCTTTTAACCCAATGTTTTGATTGAAAGTGTCAATATAACTTTGCAAAATCTGAAAGTGTCAATCTAACCTTGGACTTCATTGACCAAAATGTCAACGACCAATTTGGCCAAAAATCGGTAAAATGGTCATCATATCCCTGATTAAAAAAATCAAAAAATAAATAAATAGAATATACAAAAATGCCCTCATTCCCTTTCTCTTTCCCAATTTCTCTTTCCCAATTTCTCTTTCCCGTATTGACTAACCCTAATCATAAATTCCACTTTGCCCCCAATTGCTCGCCCTCAATAACATATATGAGTGCAAATATACCCTAATCATAAATTCTCCAGCATCGATGGCGGAGCTGTTAGTGGCGCAATTCTTCACCGCCGTGGTTCTGGCCCGTGGAGATGCGAGAGACGAAGGTCGATAGAGATGCGACCTCTGGGAGATGCCGCTCGGTGGTTAGTGGTGCAATTCTCCACCGTCGTCGTTCTCGTCGGTGGAGATGTAAGTGAACTGGGGAATGCGAGAAGCGGAGGTCGACAGAGATGTGAGTGAACTGGGGAATGCGAGAGGCGGAGGTCGACGGAGATGCGACCATTGATGGTGCTGCAGTGGGCGTCGGAATCGGGTGGTCGAGACGCGAGCGATAGCGAGCGGCTATTGGTGGGGTGGGGGATGCGATTGTGAGCATTTGTTTTTGTGAGCAGTGTTGTTGATGGTGGTGGTGGTGGTGTGGTTGGGGTTGGGGTTCAGTGCGGGGCTGGGGAGGTGGAGGAGGGGGAACGGCTGGGTGAGGAGGAGGGGGAATGAGATGGAGATGCTGTGGAAGGAGGTAGGGCTGGAGAGCGGCGACGGACTAGGAGCGAAGCGGCAGCTTCGAACCAGTGGGCAGCGAGTGCAGATTATACCCAAAATCCTGGGGGTATAATGGTCATTAAATTTTTAGTTTTAAGCACAAGGTATTTATGTCTTTTTAGGTTTGATCAACAACTGATTTCATTGAGTCAACGTCGAAATTGAGCAGCATGGGTATAATCGCACAATTTTACATAAATTTAGGGTTAGTTTCGAACATTATGATTTTACAAGATTATATCTGCATATTCAAAGTTTAACAAGGTTAGTTTTATACTTTGCCCTGTTTTATATTTGTAAATTGAATTGAACTAAAATAATACTCTCTCCGTCCTAGTTTAAATTAACTACTTAATTTATAACGCTATTCTCTATCAAAATTTGATCGCATATTTGAATAAATATATGAAACATAATATTATCATATTTGATATTGTTGAATTCGTAGTAAAAAATAGTTTATAGGAAGTGACTTTTTATCAAATGTCGTTATTACAGTAGTTAAATATATTAACGGTCAAATATTTTTTATCAAATAATATAAAAATAATTAAAATGTATTTTAAACTGGAACGAAAGGAGTAGCATGAAAGGAGTAGCATGGCCTGGTAGGGTAAGGCGGTGATGGTTTATTGCAGTGTACGAGTGATATTTACTTCTTTCTTTTTCCCCCAAAAGGCGGTCCCCCTCCGGCCTCCAGTGGAGAAGATATTTTTGGGGCGACGTTATGATGGGTTGCTCACGCGCCGGGGCAAGGTGTGGACAGGATTGGAAGGGAATAGCGTGGTCCAGGCAGAGAATATGAAACGTGTCGGAGGCACATGGACTAGGTGACCTGGGAAAACGAAAGGGTCCCGCCTCCCTCATTTTCCTTTATTTCCATATAATCTTACGTTGGGAATATAAACTCGATTTTACCAAGATTAAAAATGAGTACTCCCTCCGCTTCATCGATGGTAGCACTTTTTTTTTTATTTGGATTATTTATTTTATATTGACATTTTCTAATGAGTCTGTCTCTTGAAAGACGGTCTTTCCATAAGTTATGGAAAGACCAAGGTTTAAAGTGTAAATTAGAAGAAATGGAGATAAAATTTTTGGGTTGCATGAACCGGGTTATAAATTTTATAACTACTACATGTTGCATACTAAAAGTTTAATATTGCAACTAAGACCTTTTACCTTTTATTATTCTAGTTAAACCCCGTCTTTCCATAAGCCTTTGGAAATACCGTCTTTCCCAAGACTTTGCCTTTTCTAATTATGATAATTTTAAAATTATTATATTCATTCATTCTACCTTTCTTTCTTTTAATTTTATTTCATTCACTCATTTATCATCTCCTAAATTCTAATACCCAAAAGTGATGTGCCACTAATAGACAAATAGAGGGAGTACATAATCCTCCGTTCAGCTAATACTCCTTCCGTCAAATAAAAATTTTCATAATTACCTTTTACACACCCATTTAACAGTGCTGAGTTAGCTAACGAGAAAGAGAGAATTGTGGTTACTTTTTTGTTTCAGTGGGTCATAGTGGAATTGAAGCCACCAATTTGTGTTCAAAAAATAAAAAAGTCAAATTATAAAGTTTTCAATAGGACGGACCAAAAAGGAAAGTATGAAGTTTTCTATGGAATTGAGAGAGTATTAACATAACTTTTAATCAATTTTCTCAAATCACTTCTAATCATAAATTTTATATAGTATATGAGTAGTAATATATATCATCACGTGAAGTATCGTTAGAATCTTCGTAACATGTACTTTTTAAATATCAAAATCTTACAATGCCGTCAATATATGTATCAGAACTTATTAGTGGTTAAACATATCCTAAGAAAATTGGTTGAAATGTGTGTCATAATTAGTTGAATGGAGGGAGTAGTTTTTTATATTCCCTATTTCACGAAAATTGATATCTTTATTTTTGATACTACAGTATAGAAGAGTTGATGTGACAAAGAATAACTGTAAAAAATAGAGATGTTTTGATAAGACTAAATTATTTTTTTGGTTCCCTATAAAGCATCGTATACCATGCTTTAGTTACTATTTGCAAATCAACCCTCAAACGGTACCAAAAAAAATTCAGAAGTATATGTTTTGGTCCCCAAAGGTGATTTTAAAGTAAAGTCAACGATAAAATTGGTCAAAATCTATAAAATGCCCATTATATCCCTAGGTTTAAAAAAAGGTCCTTCTTCTTCGCTGAGCCTCTTCCCTGCTGAACCCTAAATGCCGATCAAGAGTGTTGCCACCGACTGGAATCCTTTTTCAACAATAGGGTGGAGGAAAATTGTTATACCTCCACCGCCGCTGGTGTCGTAGATGTTAAGGAGCCACTCCAAGTCGGCGATGGAGTTCTCGAGGAGCACCTGCAACTTCTTGAAGTCGACGACAGAGATGATGGTGACGAGGCCACGGATGAGGCTACCTCGACGGTACTAGCGAACGAGATTCAGTGTCTTCTCCCGAAGCTTCGTGACCGCCGCCGCAATCCGGTGGATGGGCCACTCGTTGAGAGCGCTGAGCAGAGTTTTAGGCCAATTTCCTCGGCAAGGATCTTCACGGCGGTGCACTCGGATTTGATGGAATTAGCCTCTATTTCCTCCTTGCGTATGTGTTCAAAAGGATCACCGGATACGAGATGAGGTCCTCCATCACCTTCTTGTCAGTGGCGGCGGTAAGGGGACCGGCGGTGCCAGTTGCAGCCTCGCCGCCTTTGCCATTTCTTATTTTTAGTTTATTTGCAATTAAGCCCCTCACCAAATATAGAATATTTGCGTATTGACCCTATAATTTAATTGAATTTTTTTAATAAGTAAAATTATGAAAATACCCCTGACTATACCGGAAAACTATTTAGTCCTACATGAAACCACCTTTGGGGACCAAACAAATCTTTCTTAATATGTGGGATACAGTCTAAGGATTGATTTGTAAACGAGGACCAAAACATGGTATAACATACTCTGCAGGGAACTGAAAAAACAACTTAGTCTTTTGATAATGCAGTGGATTCACTTTTAAAGTTATTAAAGTTAAAAAAGACAGTATATGAATTTAACAACATATTCTTTGTTATTTTGAATAATTTCAAAATATGTCATTTTAGTGGGAGATAGGAATACTGTTTTTTAAAAGAAAATTTAAAAACTCACCGTAGTGAGTAGGTATGTATTAAGTTCCCTAAGCCCTAAATGAATAATGCGAAATAAGCTCAAAATTTTGTACATAAAAAAGAAGCTAGTGGAAAGCTATGTACGTCAAGTTCTGCCCCCGAACCCTCTGTTTACACCCCTATGTTAACAACGAATCCGGCCATTGAACCCATGTCAGAGTCTATTATGGCCTACCATTTTTATGCATCCACACCCCGTTCGAAACAAAGGGATGACCTCCCATAATAGCCCTTAGCAAAACACTTCCCCAAAAGTGGTTCACTATATAACAACAGTAGAACTGAACCGGCCTTTGCCAAAATACATCAGGTTTTGGTCATTAGCAGGCCGTTCCAATGTTCAATTTTTGCCTCAGTTTGCAAATGTCTATTTCTTCAATCTTTGTGCAAAACTGAGTAAAAGTCATAGCTTTCTCAAATTGCATCAGAAATGCAGTCTCCAATCTTCTTGTACCTGTTATAAGTATAACACAAAGAGAAACAACATTATTTTGTCCATTGAAAACTAATTGTGTTTAATATAAGGCGTAAGCATTGCATCTAACATAATCAGGCCCTGAATTTTCCTTAGTAAATTGGTATAGTCGAATAGAGAATTTACCTGATCAGAGCCTGCCATTTTAGCCAAGACATCAGCAACACTGTTAGACTCTCTAAAAGCATGGGAAATTGTTCCTTGCACTAAGTCCATCAGTTTCCAAATATCTCTTACTTCCAGAGCATACTTCCATGGGATTTTGAATTTTCTTCTAACCACTTTCATGAGAAGAGGGAAATCACATTCCACCTGGATGTTAGAACAACTCTGTTGATGTGCCAACTGCAAACCATATTGTAAAGCTTTGATTTCAACCATTAGGCTTGTTCCCTGTCCCAGATACTTTGTGGCTGCAACCTGCATATTTCCTTGAGCTTTTCTGATGATTACACTAGAGCCCCTGATTCACCATTTTGCAGCGCTAAACCATCCGAGTTTAACTTCGGGTGTCTTGGACATTGCAAGATTACCATGCACTCTCTGTCTCTTCTTTTAGATAACTTATGTTTATAGAGAAGAGAAGTACTGCTAGCATTGAATGTGAACTTAAAATCCAGATTGTGAACTTTGAAAATGTCTTAGTATTGGTTAATAACTTTCTAGATAATAAGCTCAGTGGTTAGTTTGATTGAATAATACATATATTTGTTTCTTGCGCACCATCTAAACCAAGCCACTAGACAAGGCATAATTCTTATCAAGTTTAGTAAGTTCACATTTGAATATTGAAAGCTCCAATAATAAAAGAACCTGTCCCATAATGTACCAAATTGAATCATCTGCAGGTTAAGAAGACTGTGAAGTTTATGGCATATGTTCTGAATTCTTATGCAAGAATTGAAGGTATGATGAATAGAATCTGACTCACATTCACAGAGCACGCATTTTAAGGGTAGATTAAATGAAAAATCCTCCAATACATCAAGCATTGCCAGTAATCTATTTAGTAATTTCCAATTGAATACACTAACTTTTCTTGGAAATAACTTTGACCACAGGTATTTGAAAGAAGGGATTTCACTTCGTTTCTCTTTAATCAGTTCATATGCGGATTTGACAAAGAAAACACCATTCTCTGCAGGTTTCCAAATGAGTGAATCTGGATATTCAATGTGATTTAAATGGATGTTTAATAGCTTAGAGATTACTAATTGAGATAAGCCTTTTTTGATATTTTCCATAAATACATTCTGATTAGAGGAAAAACTCCTTTATAGAGGTTTCCTCATTTGGAAAAGGCCAGGAGATTCCCAAAAGAAGGCCAGAGTACCTAAGTTAGTCCAGTTAGTGAGCCAAAAAGAGACATCACCATAACCAACTTGGAGATAAGAGTTATTCATAGCCAGATCATAGACTTCAATGATTCTCTTCCAAGTTTTTTATGTTCTTTGATTTTTTTTGTTATTAACCACATAACTTGAGACCAAAAATATTTTCCAAGTTGTAGTTTCCACCACAACTTAAATGAAAATCTATAAATCATAGTGTAGAGATTTTTAAAATCCAGTCCATTTTTGGGAAACACATGTTACTGTAAAAATTTTAAACTTTCTTGCTGCCATGTTCATTATTGATAATTCTCCAAAATAATTTACCAAATAAGACATGGATTTTATCACTGATGCTTTTTGTAGGCTTGAGGACAGTAATAAGATAAAGAGGGATAGCGGATAAAACATGTTTGATAAGTACCATTCTCCCTGCTTGATTTAGGGTTTTGTTTTGCCACAATTTTGGCTTAGAAGATACTGTATCTTAGAGGTTTTGAAAATAAATATTTTTGCTTCTTCCTAGATAAATTGGACACCTTAAATACTTAAAGGGGAATGATCCTTCTATCATGCCTGTTTCAGTGAGGATTATCCCTTTCACCCTTGGAGTGGAGTACTTTGACAGAATAAAGGAAGACTTTTCGAAGTTGACCTTTCGTCCAATAGTTTTTTCATAAGTTTTTAAGAAGGAAATTAGTGTTTTAATTCTACTTTTTGAGTACTTTAGAAAGACTGCAGTGTCATCGGCAAATGACAACTGTGTGACTTTATTCATTGGCTGAGGCAATTTGTAGTATTCCAAATTTGCATATTGGAATAAGAAATTCAAATTTCTGGTAAAAGCCCCAGCCATCAGGATAAACATGTATGGAGAAAATGGATCTCCTTATTTTAATCCTCTTGATAGTTGAAAAAAAAAGGCATTTGGAATTCCATTTATTAACTGAGAAAAATAAGTCCTTGAAATTTCCAGTTATTACTTTAACAAAGTGTTCTGAAAAGCCCATTTTTCAAGAGAATTTTAGTTAAAAGTTGCCAAGAAACTCTATCAAATGCCTTCATCGTATCAAGTTTGAAAATGATGTTGTAGCCTTTGGATTTTGAATTTAGGAAATTAGTGATTTCCTGCATTAGCGGGACATTATCAGCTAGTTCCCTTCCCTGAACAAATGCTGATTGTTCTGGGGAAATGAGGGAAGACATTGAAGGTTTCAATCTGTGAGAGATCGGCTTAGAAAAAATCTTGTTTATGAAGTTACAAAGGCTTATTAGTCTAATGACTTGAAAGGATGAAAAGACTTCTTTCATGGGGATCAAGACAATCAGAGCTGGGAAATTGCTTTTAGAATTTTGTCACCATCCAGAATATCTTGAACTGCCTGCAGTAGATCATATTTAATGGTATTCCAACATGTTTTAAATAATTTTCCATTAAACCCATCAGGTCCAGGAGCCGAATCACTTCCATGGAAGATACTAAGTTATAGAGCTCTTCCATGGAGATTGGCTTGGTTAAGGACTGATTCATGTCTTCAGTGACCAAATGAGGGATATTTTCCAGAAGAATAGATGAGTTAATACCATTTGGATCAGTATTTTCATTTGTTAAAAGGTTAGAGAAGAAGAAGACAGCTTCTTGTCCAATATCTTTTTGATCATCAAACCAATTCCCATTTGAGTCCTTTATTGAGGCAATATGTTGGCGATGGTGTTTAGCCTTTACTGTGTTATGAAAGAGTTTTGTATTGGCATCACCCTCTTTCAGCCACTTTATTCTTGATTTTTGCCTCCAATAACTTTCTTGTTGTGCTAAAGTCAGGGTTAACTCTGCTTTGGCTTTATTATATGCTATCAGATTGGAATAATTTTCCCAATTTTGTAAGTCTAATTCACATTTTAGAAAGACTTCTTCACATGTTTTAACTTTATCAAAAATGTTCCCAAAGGTATTTTTATTCCAAACTTTAATAGTCATCTTAAGGTTTTTTAATTGAAAAGAGAACTTTTTCATTCCTTTAAGATGTGTCTTGATGCGCCAGGCTTGGCTTACAATATCTGAGAAGATGGGGTGATTGATCCAACAGTTTAAGAATTTGAATGCCTTTGGCCCAGCAAACTTGTTGGCAGATTTGATATGCAGAATTAGTGGAGAATGATCAGATTGTTCTCTAACTAACACATTGATATGTGAAGAAGGAAAATCACTCAACCAGCTAGAATTTGCAATGCCCATGTTCAGCATTTTCCATACTCTCCCTTTAGGCCACATAGCAGTCCAGGTGAAGAGACTGCCTGAGGTGGGGAGAGTTAGGAAATCACCAGAGTTAAAAAGGTATTAAATTCTGCTATCACATTGGGGTTAGGAATAGAAGGGCCAAGGTATTCTTATTGGTCTTTTATATAATTGAAATCACCTATTAGCATTATTGGAAGATTTTTGAATTTCAAAATGTTCTCCCAAAGCTTAGATTTTGCCTTTCGTGAACATTTTGCATACACAAAGGCAATGTAGCAAGGTTTGGCAAGGGAGTGGTGATTTATTCTGGAAAATATGTATTGAGTGTGAGTGCATAAAATGTCGATTTTACACTCTCATCCCACAAAAGCCATATTTTCTCCACTAATTCAATGTTTGTTAAGCTGGATGAAAGTATTACCCATTGAACTTTTTATTCTCCTTATTTTCAAGACTTGTTTAACTATAAAATTTAGTTATAAGTGCATAAATAATTATATTATCATATAAAAATATATTATATTAGTAATACTATATTATTATAGTCATAATAATAATATTAAATATTACAATTTTATTCATAATTATAATGTGTAACTAAAGTTATATTCACTTAAACATTAACTTGCAAATCGTTGCCTAAGAATAAGAATAATTGACATTCTAAATTGGAGGAGTATAGTGTAAATAAATTATGAGGTTCAATCTTTCATCTTAACTATAGTCAGATTTTATTTTATTTTCAATTATGTTTTTGATCTAAGTGTGCGAAACTAGTTTACCTGAAAATGAACGTAATTGTGGCTGCAACAAATTAATGGGGTTATGGAAGAGTTTAAATGATTTAGTAAGGAAACTAAACTAAAATATTTAGCATGTGTATAAACTAACGATCAGATGTATGTAGACACATGGGTTAGTTATGGTTAGTCATATCTTTGCTTATAATAAACTAGGCAGAATTGCAGGTTCGTAGGGAAGGTTGTTGGTTTAACAATGTATGTGTACGCAGGTAAAGGAAAGGAAATATGATAGTTTCATTTAGTTTTTTTTTGAAATATTTTCATGGTATCAAAGCTAGGCTCTCTGCCTTCAACATGACGAGCGATGACGGTGATCAAAAGTCGTCAAGTTCATCGAACTCATCGACGTCAGTCTATGCCTTGTCGTCCAACGATAAACCTAAAAACTTGATCACTCATACTCTATTGAAAGAAATGAATTATGAAGAGTGAGTGAACACCATCAAAATTTCACAGTGGGAAAAAACAAGATGGAATCTCTTGATGCATCCTATAAACACAACCCAACAATGAGTTAGAGGACATTGAAAATTGGTGGATGGTAAACTTCATGTTTATATCACGTATCCTTAATACGATCTAGCCTTCCTTGAGATCCACGATATCATATAGGGACACCGCTTAATCAATCTTTAAAGATACTCAAACAAGATTTTTTATCCACAACAGTGCGCAAATTCATCACTTCAAGTATGAGGTCACTCAGTGTGAATTGGTGATGGCTTATTTTTAAACTATCACAAAGCTTTGGGATGATTTAAATTATCATGAACCAATGTCAGTATGCACTTGTAAGGGGTGCAAATGTGATATAATGAGGAAAGAGTCCATCAGTTCTTGATGGGACTCAATGATTTCACTTATAGCATTGTGAGGTCGAACATTATTGTTATGGATCCTTTGTCAAATATCAATAGTGTGCATTCGAGAATCTCTAAGCAAGAACAAGTGAAAAATATAACTCAAACCTTGCTCAAAAGGAACAACCCAGTGAGTTTCGTAGCAAAGGTGATTTCTTCGAAGTTGTAAAATTCAAGAAAATGGTGGACAACGGAGAAGCTAACTCTCTTGTACCAGCTGCAAGAGAAATGGACAAACCGGTGGGACTTTCTATCCCATTATTGGTTTCCAGACGAGTGGAAGCAAGGAGAAGGGTGAGGTTTAGGTAGAAGCAGCGGATAAGATAGAGCCCCTGAGATAGTAATGGCGAATTCCGTCTATGATGGTGATGGAATCAACCAACTTTAAGTGTTGACTGATGCAGGCAAGGCTAGTGTAGATGATGTAAGAAACAAGGACTGGAAAAAATTAAAGACCATTTGGAACTGATAAGGGTCACAATCGAAACTTCCTCCAGGGTAAAATGCAAAGCTATCATTACTTGGGCCAAAGGCCATGTAACTACATGTTGTTGGGCTGAAGCCCAACAGTCAAAGGGAAGATCTCAAAACACAACTTTATCTTCCGAATACACTTCTTTTCTAGTACAATTATGGTACATTGATATAGTAATTCTATTATAAAAACTTAACAAGACACTCATTCCAATATGAAAAATGCATATATATATCCCAAGACGATTGGGAGATCTCCAGAGTATCAACCCCAATAAATACCAAGGTATTCACCCCCTTAGTTCATCATATTTTCAATACTTAGATTGAACAATTTTGGTTTGATTTTGGCATCAGAGCTTCTTTTGCCAGCCATTCATGGAGAGTCTGTTTAGCAAGTTTGGCGCATTAAAGAAAACTTTGACTATCAGATCACGATTTGACACGCATCAGGAACACAAGAAATTTACATCAAAATTCAAGGCTTTCTGGTAAACCAAACACCCATTGGATCTTTGAAACATGAGCTTCTCATCATATGATCTGTACAATTGCGTGCTATGATGAAATTTGGAATATTAATCCATGTCCCGTAACTTTGTCAAACAGAGAGAAATTCGTGGCAACTAAAACTAGAATGGTGACTTTTGCTCTTCTAACATTGCACAGTGTTTTGTTTATTGTTGATTTAAACAATAATCTGGTGTCTGTTTTGAAATTGGCATGTGATAAAACAAATATGCTGAAATTTATTGATAAGATGTGCGTTGTATATGACTACATTCTGGGGGTGCTGACTGGGGCGGGTAAAGAATGTGATGTTGTGTATGTGGCCGTGGACATTTCCTAGGTACGAGTGCACAAATTGACTAGTCAACTTGTCAATGTGGCTAGTCGAGAGTTTTGGCACAAACGTTTAGGGCATCTGTCTCTAAGAGTGGTGGATGTGTGTCTCCTTTCAGTAAGTGGCAATAAAGTATTTTTTTGTGAAGTTTGTCTACAAGCAAAATAAACTCGTGAACCTTATAGTCTTAGTAAAAAGAAAACTTCAGCAGTACTTGAGCTATTACACTTTGATTTTATAGGGACCATCTAGAGAGACTGCATCTTGTGGACAAGAATATTTCCTTACTACTATTGAATATTTCTATCGAGTTGTGTGGGTGTTTCTTTTGAAGGAAAAATTTGATGTTTTTCATATATTCAAAAATATATATCTAAATTTAAGGATCAGATGAAAACGGTTGACTGGAAATTTAGGGCTCAAGTGAAAAAGTTTGAACAAAAATTTAGGGCTCGAGTTAAAACGGTGCGGAGTGACAATGGAAAGGAATTCATACGTATGACTACTTAGTTAAAGAATAAGGAATCAGTAACCAAACTTCACAGGATACTCCACAACAAAATGGTCGAGTTGATAAGAATCGTGGGCACATTCTCAATATGGCGAGATCTTTGTGTTTTCAAGAAACTTATACTTCAGTTTTGGGGGTGTGTATTTATAATTGGATGCTTAATAAATCAAACACAGACACCAATTTTTTGCAAGAAAATTCTTTACAAGTTGTTGTTTGGAAAACTACCAGTGTATAACAATTTGCGGGTTTTTGGTTGCATGTACTACTCGGGAAATTTGAATAGGGAAAAGGACATACTTGCTAGTCGTAATCACAAATGCAAATTCATTGGTTATCCATATGCCAAAAGGGATGAACTATGTGTGATCTTGATACGTTGCTGTATTCAAACCATGAAATGTTGTGTTTATTTAGTCAAAACTTTTGAACTGCATATTTGGAGAACATAGATGTGCAATCAGAATTAACAGTTTCTACTTCTTATGAAGGCGAACCACCGTGCGGAAATGAGACCACTCTAAATGTAGGAGGGATTGGTGTAACTGAGCAGCCTTATGAACAAGCTCATGCACAAACCCATAACGAACCAGACGAGAGTCGATTGTGATACTAGCAACTCGTACAGAATGATGTGCAAACTTAAGTTGATGAGTTTGCACATTGTAATCTTCATTTGAAGATCTGGAAAGTGCAGCGAATGCTTTTGGAAGAGGGATGAGACAAAATAAACCTAGCACTAATCTTAAGGATTATGTCATATATACAACACGTCACATACTTGAATTCATCCCCGCCCCATTAGCATGCTTACGTACGGCATATTATGACACACGTCATGTGTTTTCCACTTTTTATTAAAGTTTCCTTGCAGTTGATACTGTTGGGAAGCAGCCCTCTAATTATAAGTAGGCATATGATATTTCTGCATAGAATAAGGCCATAAAGATATTCAAGCACTAGAGAATAAAGGGATACGAGAATTTAATTATGCTCCAAAGGTTAAGAAAGCAATCGATGGTAAATGGGTTTACATATTGAAGTATAATACTGATGGAAGCAACATAAAGTTGTATTGGTGGTTTTTGGAAATCATCATATTTAGGGATCAGACTACTCGGAGACCTTTGCACCGAAAGTAAAAACAGTGGCGGTTCTGACATTTTTAGCGATAGCACCAACAATGCAATGTGAATTGCATGAGATGGATGTTCACAATGGTTTTCATTACGGTAATATTGAGGAGGAAAAGTACATGAAGTTGTGCTTAGATTTTTTTTCCATGATACTACCTTGGTCTATCACCTGCGTAAATCCTGGTTAAAGCAAGCTCCGAGATACTATTTTGCAAAGCTTGAAGCAGCACGTATTCGCTACGGCTTTCTCAAGTTTGGGTATGATCATTCTCTTTCCACTCTTATAAAAAGGGTAATATTGTTCTCCATAGTCTAGTATACGTTGATGATTTAGTTTTAGATTGTAATTATTTTGTAACTATCACTCATTCCAAGAGGCACCTCTCCAATTTTTTCCATATGAAAGATCTAGGAAAGCTTAAATATTTCCTGGATCTTGAAGTTAATCGTGGCCCTTCTGGAATCTTTCTAAGTCCGCGTAAATATGCGCTTGATATTATTTATGAACTGGCCTTTTATGGGCCAAAACCACTGTAACTCCTGCTGAGCAGAATCATCACTTAGCATTGGCTCAAGGATGCGTGATTATAATATGCTTGATTGTTATCGTCGACTTGTGGGCAGACTTATCTATCTCACATTGACTCGTCCTAAGCAATCGTAACGTGTTTGTATCTTTTCCCAATTTATGCAACAATTGAAAGAGTCTCATTGAGATGCTATACTATGAGATATTCACTATCTAAGTCTAATCATGGCAAGGAATTGTGTATAAAGCCAATTCCTCCTTGAATCTTATTGATTATTATGACATGGATTAAGCAAATTTTCCTTTAACTAGAAGGTCCTTGACTTTGTACTTTGTATCTTTAGGAGGATCTCTCACTTCTTAGAAGACTAAGAAGTAACACACTGTGTCCCATTCCTCGACTGAGGTTGCATACCACACCCTTGTTGTTACAACTTTCCATTTATTTGGCAATCTTAGAGTACATTGTTCCACACCTACTCACATTTACAGTATCACTCAATTAGCGATTCATATTGCTCAAAATCTGATGTATCATGAGCGCATTAAACATATTGAAGTTGATTGTCATTTCGAGAGGGATGGGATTTTTTTAATGTTTTTGTTCTAACCACTCAACAACTCACGGATGTCCTCACCGAAGCCCTCACTTCTCGGTCATTTGCTTTTGCTTACTAGGCAAGTTGTGTATTTCGAACCTTGCTCCAACAAGACGTGGGGGGGGGTAGTTGCATGTGTATGGACCCATGATTAGATGTATGTAGACATATAAGTTATTTATAGTAAGTCATATTTTTGCTTATAATAGACCAGACAGAATCACAACTTCGTAGGAGAGATTGTTGGATTCACATTATATATGGATGCAGGGTAAAGGAAAGAAAATACGAGAGATAATTTTGTCCAATCATCTTTTAACAAACAACCACCTAAAGGACCGTGGTGAAAGACACAATCTTCTGTGATTGTTAAATCTTATTTCAATAGTTAAGAATCCTTTCAAAGACAATCACTATGACGACACTATCAAAGTACAATTGACTTAGGGAAAGAAATCATCAGTATCATACATCATGAACTATCATAATTGAAGAAATCGGAATCTGCATGGTCATAAAAAGTTGGATAATCAATTTCTTTTTAAAAATTTACTTTAAAATTTACAATTTTTAATAGAAATATAATTTAACCTTGAAACTGCTTCTCAAACAGAGAGTAGACCCTTACATTCAACTCATGAAAGTAATATATTGAATGCAGAATGTATGATTAAGAAAATCATAATATTTGTGATAATTTCATGAAATTACGACAATATCGTAGTGTAATGTTTATAATATTGAACTCACCATCACTTTTCTTAACTAAAATGTTGCTCCTTATTAAGAAAGAGCATTTATAATGAAATACTCCTTAAATGTAAGAAGTGTTCCTTAAATCTTACATCTATTATATTAAAGAGTTGAAAATTTAAAAATCAACTTCCAACAATATATAAACTTATATCCCAAAAAATTATAAAATCGATATACCTTTTTTCTTTTTTAGTCCAAAAAAATCCTTGATATTGATAATTGAGTTGGCAAAGTTTTACATTTGAAGATCTCAAGAATCTTTTGCATAGATGTATGGAAAAATGAAATTTTAAAATCTAGAACCCTAATTGAAATCTAGAATCGATATACCTTCAATCTTGTTTAAAATAAATTTAAATAATAAACGATGTTGCATTATTAGTTGTCTAATTAAGGAAAAGGCATTAACTCATTAAGTAAATAAATACTCATTTGTATTAAGAAAAAGAAAACTTAAATGAGACTCAATAAAATTCCCCATCCCCTTAGTTGATGAGCTTCAAACTCCTCGCTAAAGTTTAATTGATAGAAAATTATTCGATTTAAGACATGCCAACTTATTGATGTTGTCCCAGAGATAATTCAAGAAAGGATTGCCAAGTCAATTCACGGGATTGGGGAAATCCGTCGAAAGCAAAGAGAAGATAGGGAAGCTAGAGTACAATCCTTGCCTACAATCCTAAGTGATGATGAGGACCCCGAGGAGGAACCCACACCACAAAGAGGAGCACTAGTGGGAGAAGAGCCTAGTCTAATTGGTGAACATTCATTACGGGGACTATCTTCAGAGGAAGTATTGCAGAGGCAAATTAAAGGGAAATGCAGGAGGCTTGGGGGTGACCAGTCAAGTGGGAGGGAAAGGATTAAATCCAAATTTTATAGAAGTTATTATACTGGGGAGTGTTCGGCGCGACGGGATGGGGAGCAGGTGGAGGAAGGTGGGTAACTTGGAAATAATGCGGCTCTGACAGAAGTGCCACAACCAGATGGAGAAGGTATGTTCTTATCTACAACAATTCCTATTTATGAATCTCTATCGGTTACTTAGCCAAATAACCCAGCCACCTGTCAAGTTAAAAATGATAGGCCTCCTCAAGTAAGCCACCAAACCCAACAAGTCCATACTCACCCTTCTGAAAATGAGATGGCCCAATACTACTCAATTTACCAAGCCCAAAATATCATAATAGTTGTGACTGACCCATCAGAAAATTCAATAAAACAAAAGTGCTCACTTAAACATATTCAACTCAGCTATGGTCCAAACCAAAGAACCAACCCATCATACAATTGTTGTACCAACTAAGCCCAAAACATCCCATCCACTAGTAGCCACACAAAATCAAGAGAGAAACCCAACCATAATATATCCAATCACCTCAGCCCACAACACAATAAGTCTTAGCCCAAATCCCCAATACATACAAGCCCAAGACCAAGAAGGACTTACGCTGGAAGTGGAGGACGATACGCCGTATCTTAATCACCATCTCAGCGGCCAGCAACATCGGAAGGAAAAAGTGGAGCACCATTGAACACCATAGGTCATGTCCTACAAAGAAGCATAATGAACTTTAGTACCAATTGTCAAGTATATCGCGGACCACAACAACAACCAATCTAAATGTTGGTACAAGGAAGCAAGAACCTAAGTATCCGTCAAAAGAGGCTCATGCGACTGTCACCTCTATCCATCCAGGGTTGGAAATCAGCTAAACTTTGGCATCGGTGGCACCCATCCACACTTACCCAGCAATGGAAGGGAACACCATCAGTTAAGCGGCATCGGCGGAGTACCCTTCGAGAATCTCTGCAGTGGCAGCGGTCGACTCCAATACACCACCGTTGGTACCTAATGAGGGAAAATCAGAGCTGGCAAAAACAGGATTCTGTCAAGAAAACAGCGCGGAAGGAGATCTGGGACCAACCATTGGTAACCAATGCGGTCTGGGCGACGAAGTTAGCATCGGGAAATGTGGAGGGGAACTCCTCGGAACCACCTCACTAAGAAGAATACCGAAGGCTTTTTCAAAATTAGTAATTAGTGATCTAAGGGAGAGGGAAGAACCAGACAAGGTGGAAGAAATGGCTCAAGGTGAAGAACATATCAGACTCGACAAAAGAATGAGGGTGGGGTCCACACCCTTCATTCTTGAAATTAACTCTAAAAAAATCACTACTTTTGAAGATTCATTCATGGGCACACAAATGAATGATCGAGCAGGCTGTAACAAAATAATGGGATACAATGGAGGGTCAAGGTGGGGTACAAGAGCAAGGCTCTCACCATCGAAATCCACCATAGAGACCATAATTATGATGGAAAAGAATTTGCAGCAACAAAGAGATGCCAATTTCCTATTCCCCATAATGGTTCGGTCTGGCCCAATTCAACCCATACACATAAGGAACACACTGCCTGAAGAGGAAACAAATGAGGAGAAGTTCACCCACAACCAAGCTGAAGCCCTGAGTTGGGCCATAGAGGAATTTATGCCAATAGCAGGAAAACTGGGAGATAAGAGAAAGAGGAATTTGAAGTTCGAACTGGGAGATATTGCTTTTTTCAGGGGATCCAAGAACAATGAGGAGGACGAAAAGTAACTAAATCAGGCGATACAAAGATTCCCAGAGATAGACCAGGTTGCCGGAATCGAATATGGGAAGATGGTCATTGTGGGAGCTAGCACTCATGAGGATGTTTTCTTAGTCATAAAGAATGCAAGTGAAGGAAATGTCTATGGTAATTTGGTGATTGGCCCAAAACAACCTCCAAGAGGTATATGAATACTCAGCTGGAACTGCAGAGGGCAAGCGCACCCTCTAATGGTAAGTACTATAAAAATATCATTTCACAATATAAACTCAATATTATCTTTCTTATGGAGACTAAATGTAATAGTAGTAAGATTAGTAAGTGGCTAGATAAGTCTTATTTTACCAAATGGGAGATAGTGGATGCTACCGGTGCCAGTAGGGGGTTATGTGTAGCTTGGACACCATAAATCCAACTAGAAGTAGCAAAAAGCTACAAAATTTTTGTATCTTGTCACATCACTTCCCTCAATGGGGAGAAATGTAAGCTTGTTTTGTTGTACGGATATCCCAATAGAAGAAATTGGAAAATGGTCTGGGATGATCTAAATAATGACATTTTAAATAGTATAGTTCCACTCCTAGTGATAGGAGACTACAACCAGGTGATAGGGATCGATAATAAATTAGGGGGAAACATAGTCACAGATCAACAAATGGCAGCACTTGCGGAGGTCTTACGAATGAACTAGTTGCATGAGCTCCGCAACCACGGTCAGTGGTTTACATGGACAAACGGCCGGAAAGAGGACCGATGGATTGTAGAGATACTGGATAAAGGTTTTGCAAATAAATCTTGGCTCAACTTATTCCTGAAGTACATGCTCAGAAACTTGCCAATGACAAGATCAGACCACGGCCCACTTATCCTAAATTCACACCACTAGAACATGTATGGAATGATCCATGCAAAACCAAAGTTTGAGGCATTCTGGGTCCGTAGGGATGAGGTAAAAAACATCATCAGATAATCCTGGGGAAGAATACATAGTCCTACTGACCGGCGAGGCGCAACGACGACACAGCCTTGTCTCATGCCACCTTGGAATACAAAGTCGAAGCCACAATGCAGAGGCTAAGTAATTGGAGCAGAGAGAATGTAGGTTGTCTAGAGAATATGATTCGAAGTAAAGAGAGGGGAATTGACAGACTATAACTGAGAAATGAGTTCAAGGCGGCAAGCACAAGCTCGGATGAGCTAGACGAACTACTTACTCAACAAAACAATTTCTGGAGACAGAAAGCAAAGACTATGTGGTACACAAAAGATAACAAGAATACAAGTTTCTTCCACAAATGGGCAAAAAATAAACAAGGAAGAAGTAGAATAATTCAAATGAAGAACAATGAAGGGATATGGGTTACTGATTCAAGACAACTACGTGCCATGGTGATTGATCACGCCAGCATGGTATTTGTCAAGGAATCTATCATGTCGCAGGTTGCATACATAGAATCTACTATCAACGACGTCCTACAACTTATCGGACCCTCAGTTAACGACGAGCAGAGGACAAGGCTATTAGAAGAGGTAACAGCGGCAGAAACCAAAACAACAGCCTTCCAAATGGGTAAGTAGAAATCACCGGGTCTAGATGGGGTACCAGTAAGCTTCTACCATCACTACTGAAACGAAGTAGGGGAGGATCTCACAAATACAGTACAGTAATTCTTCACAGCGGGAATAATGCTCAGTAACTGGAATGCCACCAACATTACGGTGATCCTGAAGACTAAGGTACCAACTAAAACCGCTAACCTAGACCAATTACTCTGTGCAATGTTACATATAAAGTGATCGCAAAAGTCCTAGCAAACAGACTAAAACAAATATGGGGTATCTAATATCGGGAAACCAAGCTGCGTTCATGCAAGGAAGGTCAATAGTCAAAAAGTCATTGATGTTGCACGAATTGATAGAAAAAGTTAGGAAACAAAAAATTGGGAAAACTGCAATCGCTGCTCTAAAAATTGATATGAGGAAGGCCTATGACAAAGTTTCCTGGGACTTCCTAAGTAATGTCATAGGTTGGATGGGGTTCCCAATAAGGTGGATAAGCTGGATTATGGAGTGCATCACGATGATCACATACTTAATCTAATTCAATAGGAGGTTTCACAACCGTTCAAACCCATACAAGGATTGCGACAAGGATGTACACTCTTCCCCTTTCTATTTATTCTGTGCCAGGAAGCATTGTCATCTATGTAAGCTTCAGCACTGTTTCAACAAGTGTGCAGAGGAATACAGTACGGCATAGAGGTCCCTCGTGTGCCAAACCTTATGTTTGTTAATGACTGCATCTTATTCTTTGAAGTAACGGAAAGGGGAACGAGGAAACTTGTGTCCACCCTAAATCTGTTCGCAGAATACTCAAGATAACGCCTGAAATTTGAGAAGTACTCACTCCTCATTAGCTCGAATGCAAATCAATTCACGGTGAATCTCCTCAAACTAACATTCAAGATCAAACCAGACCTTCTACAGGGGAAGTACCTAGGCCATGACATGAACTTCAAAGGTTCGAAGGTTAGACTTTTCAAAGGGATGCTAAGGAAAATTATAGCGAAAATGACTGCCTTGAGGAAAACTGACTTGTCAATAATGGGAAGAATAATGTTGTGTAAACATGTGTTGTTCTCACTTACAAAATACACCATTAGGGCCTTTATGATCCTGAAAACTATTGCTAGAAATATTGACAAACATATGGCAAGGTTCATCTAAGCGGGGGATCCGGAAGGAAGGGGCATCCACTGAAAATCATGGCCCAAAATGTGCACCTCAAAGTGGATGGGCGGGCTAGGAATGCGATCAACCTCAGAAATGAATCAAGCAATGCTAGGAAGCAGGCTTGATCACTGCTAACAAATAAAGATTCATTCTTTTCAAAACTATTCCTCACAAAGTACTGTTGAAAACAACTATTACTGCAGACAAGACAAAAGTAGGAAGACTCTTGGGGGTGAGGGATATCATATTGGGATTGGATCTCATTAAGTCACATCTTAAGTGGAAAATCATGCAGGTGAGGTAGTGGACATCCAACAAAATTGGATCCCAAACCAGGCCAATCCAACGCGATTCGAAAGGAATACTCTATCATCACTAGGATTCAAAGTGTGCGACCTCATCGATACCCATAAATGCTGGAGAATGCTATTACTAAGAGTAATATTCTCAACCAATGTAATTAAGGAAATTGTCAAGATGCATACCCTCATTCAAAGCTTTGGGGAGGTGGACTTTTTAGCCTGGGATGAGGAAGAGTTAGGGAAATACACGATCAAATCTGGATACCACACACCCTGGAAAGCAAGGTCAGGAGCGGAACCATCATCTTCTACAACACATCAACCCAGCAACGATGAAAGAAACATGTGGAAAGGGCTTTGGAACAACGACATTCCAGAACAAATCAAATTCCTTATCTGGAGAATGATTCAAGAGGCATGTCCAACAAGCCCTAATCTCAGGAAAATAGGAATTAATATCTCTAAAAAGTTCCAGATGTGCTCACTAGCAGAAGAATCGGTAGAACATGTGATCTTTGAATGTGATATGGCGAAGAAGGTTTGGAGGCATAGCAGACTTGATCTAGACTTCAATGTGGGAACGTCGGTCTCATTCAAAATATGGTTGGAAAATTTGTTCAAAAATGCACCTCAGAAGGAAGATAAGGAACTTGCACCCTTCATTATTTGGGCAATTTGGTGTGCCAGGAATACGGCCACTCTAGACCAAGTCCCAGCATCGTTTCACAATACGATGGCAGAGATCGCATCACTAACAAGGAATGCGAGAAGAAGGGATATCGCTCAGGTCACAAATAACTAAGAACCTAACACAGTACTCCAAAGGCTCCCTCAATATGTGGACATAGGAGAGGAACCAATTATGGAGTCAACGAAGGCGGGTGACATCAACCTACTCTGGTTAAAGAAAGACAAGAAGGTGGATCATCTATTCCAAGATTGCATTATAATAAAAACTTCATGAGATGGGGTAGCGGCCTGGTGTGTACAACCGATAGACACACATGAGGGATGGTCGGGAACATCAAGATTCCATGCACTATCAGTGGTTCAAGTAGAGCTTACAGCTATCCTACATGCCATAACGCAAGCAAGCTACCAAGGAATAATGATGTTACTGATCAAAACAGACTGTGAGAATGCATTGCGCTATATCACCAATTACCCAGAAATCCCGCCAGATGTTAGGTATTCTATAGTTTATCAATTGTCAAGGTAAATAGACTAGAAGTAGTTGAAGCGCATAAATTAGCACGCTCTGTCTCAAATTGCAACCCTAATTTGATACCTAAATAAAAGATGATCACAGTTTTCTAAAAAAATAAAAATAAATAAAGAAGTTTAATTTCTTTTTGTTTTCAAAAGAGAAGTTTAATTTAATGAGTTACCATATGGGTATCTTATTCTTTTGAGAATGCCATTACGGATACTTATTTATTTATTGAAGTAGTTCGCGTCACTCAGATTATTGCATTGATGAAGATCTGGATCACTCATTATTTAATTCTCAAATGTACCGTTTAATGCGAAAGTGCTACGTGCATCCACAATTGTATTGAACTTAAACATCACTTCTTACGAATCATATTATAAATTTTGATAATAATTAATTACTTTTTTATATTTTTTATTTATGTCGCCATAGATTTATCGGTTTCAATTTAGGTGAAGAAAATGAGTGGATGAAACTGAATGCAGAAAGTAAAAAGTAGAATGAGTGGATTGAATTGAAAGAATCTTACTGAAAATGTAAAGAGTGTCAAATAAAAGAAAACATTCATTTATAGTAAGTGTGTCATAAATAACAAAACAATGGGAGTAAGAAGCAACTACCAACAATGGTAGTGGACATAAGGAGCACTTCTTAGACACTTTTTTAATTTTAAATTATAATTAATTAAAAATATAAAACAAACAATTTTAAATGATATTTATTGATTGACTAGTATGTTCATAAAGAAAAATGTGTTTACTCCTTAACTAAGAAGTAACTCTTTATTAAGAAATGTTCATTGAAACTTCACAATAATATTCATTAAATAAAGAGTGCTCGTTATTAAAAAAAATTATTTCCTTACCACCGCAGATGCTCTTACTCTCTGGGCTTTCAGCAAAGGTGCCCCAAACCGAAGAGCAGCACATGCACAACACGCGCTTGAGCAGAAGAAAGAGAGCGGGTCACGAGACTATTTCTTGCATCAACCATAAAATCCCAAACAGAAATGGGTGAGTTGAGTGAGTAGATACGGTGACTAGTAGCATGGAGGGAATCGCATTTTTCGGCCTTTATCTTCCATTCCATTTTATCCACTGGCCCTCTTTATTTCTACCCTAAATCTGAATCAATATTTCTAGTTAATTATAAAGAGTTTTGTTATATCGCCTAACGATTAGTTTAATTGTAAAAAACTCATTTTTTATAACTCAAAGAAGACTATTAATTTGAGGTCTCATTTTTATAACGGTTAGTCCTGTAATGACAAAATTGTTAGTTAAGAGGTCAGCTTAATTGAATTTCAGAATATCTTGAAATTTTACAATAATTTATAGACGGTCTTTCCATAAATCAGGGAAATACCAAAGTTTAAAGTGCAAAATAGATGAAATGAAGATACAATTTTTGGATTGCATGAATCGAGTTATAAACTTTATAACTATTATACGTTGTATAATAAATTCTTAATATTGCAAGTAAGATCTTTTACCTTTTATTATTCTAATTAAACCCTGTCTTTCCATAAGATTATAAAATAATTTTTCCTATTTATAATATTAAATGTTTCGTAACAAGTTGTCTTATAAATTTAGTTTTGCCCATATCTTACAAACTGCTGATCCTAAAATTATTCTGTAATAGACATGATATTTAACTATAGAGTTTAAATCAAATTCTTCATACACCATTTTTATTGAATTTGTTCATTATAAATATACTTGTGATACATAAGATTCTAAGATTGTAATGAACACGTATTTATAAGGAGTGAACTTTCCTCAAATTATTATTTTTTATGATAGTGCTAATCAGACATTATCTTTTTTACTTAGGTGCTAATTTAATCCTGTATTTTTTACTAAAGTGTTGATCTAACGTTGTCCTATTCATAAAAGTACTGATCTAACCCTACCACCAGTGGCCAACGATGGCTACCTGCGAGGAGGTTTGAGCACTTTTTGGGAAGGGTAATACCACTTTTTCATGTTTTTGAATTTTTTTCAAAGGGATATAATAATCATTTTAAAAGAATTCCGACCACAATTTAGTTGTTATGGTTAGATCGGCACTTTTAACCAAAACATAGGATTTGATTTGCACTTTCAAATTTTTACAAGGTTATTAACCGTCAAATATAGGATTGAAGCCGTACATTTCTCTTATTACTGCCCCTAGTCGTACCGCGACACGAACTCCTAGATCAATTCCATTTCGGTCAGATCTCAAATCATTGAACGATTCTAATAGAGAGAGTGGTAATTCGGGACCTTTTTCCAGGCAGAAAAATGAACATACTCAAAGAACATGAAATTTATTTAATATTTCTTCTTGTTGGAACAAAAATAATTAATAAAACCCACTCAGGGTCAGCTATGAATATGAGGCTAAGAGCTATCCCGTCCCCCGTGCGCTGGCTTAAAAAAAGACAATAGGAGACGTGGGTCATCCAGCATCGAACACTTAGCCCTTTGAGATTTATTAAACTAATCATGTATTTGGTGTATAGGGCTGGGGAAACAATATTCTTATATGCCCCCTAACCTGGATTTAACACCACTCCCACTGTAAAGTTAAGGATTTGCAATTAATTATTTTATTGATAATTTTTTGTGAATTGTTTTTGAACTGATCTACAGACCATGTTGGAACATGGTGCTGCTGCAGAATTCACGCCAAAGATTTCGATGGAATTCAAGCCGAAATATTGAAGTATTTTAGAATTTATGGTAACTGTATATTTGGCTATATATTGGGCGTAAGAAGCATATTTGATTTATGGAAAAATCCCTACTTATATGGAGAAGATTTATTCGAATATATGGGAGAGTTTGAGATAAGGTAAATCCCTTTATTTATGGGATTTGGATATGCTTCAACAATCAGATTTGGAATAGGAATATTGTGGAGATAATCATGGATATTTGGATCTGATTCGTGGATATAAATATGGGACAAACACGGCTGCAAAACTAACGATTTTACAGAGCAAAATCTGCACCCAGATTTTGAGATCTTACGAAACTTGCTAGAGCCAATATACTGTGTTCCAACACTGTCCTGCCGCACTAAGTTCAGGCCCCATCTCTAATTAGTGGATTCATTCTGAACTGGGCCAGGCCCCGCAGATGTAGGTGATTTACACCGAACTGCGTAACCAAGTTGTGTGTCTTTTACGTTTCACGTTATTTTTACACTTGGTTAAACTAGGTATGTTGGAACACACTAGTAAGAACTAGGAAAATTGGTAAAACTAAATTTCAATTGGTATCAAAGCTGAGTCACTTATTGTTCCCTTGGTTGTTTCAAGGAAAGTGAGATCCGATTTTACCATGACGACAAGAGAAGGAGCTTCAATCTCTCGACCACCACTGTTAGAAGGAAACAACTACAACTATTGGAAGGCTCGTATGAGGGTGTTTATTAATTCCCTGGACGAACTGGCGTGGTTTTATGTTGAGAATGAATGGAACCATCCTACAGAAGATGCTACCAGCTCTAAGGAGGTGGAAGGGGAGTCAAGTCAAAAACTCAAAGACAAGTCTAAATGGACTCCAGGTGATCTTAGAGAATCTCTAGCAAATTCAAAGGCACTTAATGCAATATTCACGGCAGTCGATGAAAACCAGTTCAAGCTTATATCTACATGCCACCAAGCGAAGGGAGCATGGGACATCCTACAAACGGTTCATGAAGGAACCAGTCGAGTGAGGGAATCCAAACTACAGATGTTGGCTACCAAGTTTGAAGAACTCAAAATGGAGGAGAACGACACCATTGCCACATTCAATGGAAAGCTTAGAGATATCTCCAACATGGCTTATCAACTTGGAAAAGTGTACAAAGAAACCAAGCTAGTGAAAAAGACCTTGCGATCTCTACCTAAAAGGTTTGCAATGAAAGTAGCAGCAATAGAGGAGGCAAGAGATGTATCCACCATGAGCCTAGATGAACTAATGGGGTCGCTGCAAACATATGAGATGACATTCCAGCAACCTATAAAAAGGGTCTCCAAGGATTTGGCGTTTAAAGTTTCTTCAGCCAAAGGAAGTAACGAGTCTGACAGCGATGATGAGTTTGAAAAACTGGCACTTATTACAAAGAATTTCTCAAAGATGCTAAAAAAGGTGGTCAATAAGAAATCTCAGGAGAGGTTTGGCGGAAACAGACAAAAGCAACAAGATTCGAACAACAATCGTGGATTGAGGTTTGAACAAGGAAATATGCAATTTGGGAAAAATCAGTACAATGAACCAAAACAGGCTGGAAGAATTCAATGCAGAGAATGTGAAGGATTTGGTCATATTCAGGCCGAATGTGCTAACACCCGAAAGAAACAAGGAAGATCATATGTTACCTCTTGGAGTGATGATGAAAAGAATGAAAAAGATGAGGAAGAACTAACCAGTAATTATGTAGCCTTTGGAGCAAAGGTCCATGATACTTCAGAAAGTCAGTGTTCCAACACACTGAACAAAGGGAAAGGTGTAAGTTCCAATATGAATCTGGACGAGGCTCGTAGTGATGAAGATGATCTTTCTGTAAGTGATGAAGAGATATATAGCACATACGAACAAATGTATGCCATGTGGGTTCAAGTAGCAGACAAAAACAAAGAACTGATTGAAGAAAAAAGGAAGCTGATTGACAGCGAAAAGGAGTTACGGTCCACGGTTGCAGAACTTGGAAAACAAAATGAAGAACTGAGTCAGAAATTGATAGCAGCAGTCAAGAGGGCTGAGATGTCTGAAGCAACTATCTCAAAATTGAATTCCGGGAAAGCGAAACTTGATGACATTCTAAATATGGGAAAGAACTTTGGTGATAAACACGGAATTGGATACAGGAAAGAACCAGAGGTTGAATTGCTTGAAAAACCAGTAACTCTCAAAGCAAGGATTCGAGAAGTAAAACGGAAGTATGGGAAACCGTTTCAAAGAAAGCCTCTAATCTGCGGATACTGCATGTATCAGGGACATGCTGAACATCAGTGTAAAAAGCTGATCAGAGATCAAATGACAGGAAGACAACTGTGTTCCAACACAGTCGATACTCATACAAGAATCAAGAAGATATGGGTCATTAAAAGGTCCAGTGCGTGTATGGTCGCACACACTTCTTTATCAGCATATTCCAGTGACTCATGGTACTTTGACAGTGGTTGCTCTCGCCACATGACTGGCAGTTCAAAATACCTTACAAATCTTACTCCATATGATGGCGGGTATGTAACTTTTGGAGATGGAAAAAGAAGCAGAGTAATTGGCAAGGGCGAATTAAAGATTGAAGGGTTTTCTGTCTTCACAAGTGTATTATTTGTTAAAGATCTAAAAGCAAATTTGCTAAGTATAAGCCAGCTGTGCGATGACAACATGATAGTTGAATTTCAGAAGGACAAATGTGTAGTTAAGCATGGAGAAAACAGGGTTCTTTCTGGAATACGATCTTCAGACAATTGTTATCTTTTGGAACAAGAAGTTCTATGCATGCTTTCAAAGCAAGACGAGGGAATTCTATGGCACAGGAAACTCGGACACATCAACTATAAAACACTGGTGAAAATTGCTAACATGAAAGTTGTACGTGGAATGCCGACCTTGACCGGGAATGATGAAATCATGTGCGGACCATGTCAGCAAGGTAAACAAATTCGTGCTCCTCATTCTTCAGTTCAGTTTATTACTACTTCTAGAAATCTGGAATTATTACATATGGATTTAATGGGGCCAGTGCACACACCTAGCATAGGAGGAAAGAAATATATTTTTGTATGTGTTGATGACTTCTCCAGGTTTACATGGGTAGCCTTCTTGAAAGAGAAATCTGATACGATTGAGGTATTTCGTAGCCTTGTAGTAAAGCTACAAACTGAAAAGGGAAGTCCTGTAGGAAAGATAATCCGAATTCGAAGTGATCATGGCAGAGAGTTTGAAAATGAACAATTCAGTTCCTTCTGCAATGAACTGGGGATTTAACATGAGTTTTCGGCTCCTATCACTCCTCAACAGAATGGTATTGTCGAAAGAAAGAATAGAACTCTCCAGGAGATGGCGCGAGTTATGTTGGCAGAGAAGGATGTTCATAAGAAATGGTGGGCAGAGGCGATCAATACAGCGTGTTATACAATCAATCGAGTGTATCTTCGACCGTTCACTGATAAGACAGCCTATGAGATCTGGAAAGGCAGGAAGCCAAATGTTTCGTATTTTCATGTGTTCGGAAGCACTTGCTATATCCTCAGAGACAGAGAACAGTTGGCAAAATTTGATAATCGGAGTGATCCAAGAATTTTTCTAGGGTATTCTATCAACAGTCGTGCCTACCGAGTCTTCAATCATTGAACTAACACTCTCATGGAATCCATAAATGTCATTGTGGATGATTCAGGAAAGGAGCAACCTCCAGAAGCAGTAGAGGAAGAATCCGCCAACACTCATGTTCCAACACAGTCTCAAACTCCAGGCAGAGAAAAGCCGTCAGAACCGAATGAGCACCAGAATCCTCACTCTGCTGAAGCGGACCATGTTCCAACACTGGACCATGGTCCAACACATGACCATGTTCCAACACTGCTACCTCCTACTGATGACCGTGTTGCAACACACATTCAACCTGGCTCAAATTTGAGAAGTACTCGATCAGTACCTCGAGTTGATTATCGACGACTGGCTGGTTTACACTGTTTTGTATCTCTTATAGAGCCCAAGAATTATAAAGAAGCCTTACTTGATGAATACTGGATTGCTGCAATGCAAGATGAACTCGGCCAGTTCACCAGGAATGATGTGTGGTATCTCACTCCTCGCCCCGAAGGCATAAATGTCATTGGCACCAAATGGATCTTCAAGAACAAGTCCGATGCAGATGGCTTAGTCACCAGAAACAAAGCCAGGCTTGTTGCTCAAGGATATACGCAAGTGGAAGGTGTTGATTTTGATGAAACCTTTGCACCAGTTGCCAGGTTAGAATCTATCCGTATTCTACTAGCTATTGCCTGCTCTTTGAACTTTACTTTGTATCAAATGGATGTTAAGAGTGCTTTTTTAAATGGAGTGGTGAATGAGGAAGTTTATGTGAAACAACCTAAAGGCTTTGAAGATCCACATTATCCGCATCATGTATATCGTCTCAAGAAGGCCTTATACGGTTTAAAGCAGGCACCTCGGGCATGGTATGAACGACTTACTAACTTTTTGCTTCATAAAGGTTATCGTCGAGGGGGAGTAGATCGCACTTTATTTGTGCTTGAAAAGGCATCAAAGTTTCTAATTGCTCAAATATATGTCGATGACATAGTGTTTGGCTCTACTTCACCATCTATGGTACAGACTTTCGTCACCACGATGCAGTCTGAATTCGAAATGAGCATGGTTGGAGAATTGACTTATTTTCTGGGATTACAAGTCAAACAAGGACGGAATGGTCTATTCATCAATCAAAGTAAGTATGCCTTGAACTTGATTAAGAAATTCGGACTTAGTAGTGCTCGTGCAGTTCGAACTCCTATGGGAGTTTCTGATAAACTGGTAAAAGATGAAAAGGGAGTTTTGGTCGATCAGAAATTATATAGAGGAATGATTGGAAGTCTATTATATCTCACTGCAAGCAGACCTGATATATGTTTCAGTGTTGGAATATGTGCTAGATTTCAGGCTGATCCTAAGGAATCTCATCTTACTGCATTCAAGAGAATTATTAGATATGTGAGTGGAACGTCAGAATATGGTGTTTGGTATTCAAAGAATCAAGATTCAGAGTTGATAGGATACAGTGATTCTGATTGGGCTGGTAATGCAGATGATCGAAAAAGTACCACTGGCGGATGTTTCTTTATTGGAACAAATTTGGTGTCTTGGTATAGCAAGAAACAGAACTCGATCTCTCTATCTACTGCAGAAGCAGAGTATCTTGCAGCAGGGAATTGTTGTGCACAATTATTATGGATGAATCAAATGCTGAGAGATTATGGAATTCATCAAGGCCCTCTAAAGATTTTATGTGATAATACAAGTGCAATCGATATTTCGAAGAATCCAGTTCAACACTCAAGAACCAAACATATTGACATAAGGCATCATTTTATTCGAGATTTGGTGGGAAGAAAAGAAGTGGAAGTGGTCTATGTTCCAACACACGAGCAGCTTGCTGATATATTTACAAAGCCACTTGATGCTACCACTTTCGAGAGCCTTCGACAACACTTAGGTGTTTGTCAAATCTGAGGTAACTTTTACCTTGGATTAGTTTTTTCGTGTAAATAATTTTTGCCTTTTGTTATTTACGTCAAAAATTAGAAAAGAAAAAAATTATTATCTTACCAAAATAGGAGTAGTTAAGTAATGTGTGTTGGAAGTTAATGAAGGAAGACAAAGTGATGTGACAAGAAGAAAAAGGGATATCATTGCAATTTTTGGGAAATCTAAAAAGGGGACTTCGCGGGAAAAGAGGTAAGTTCATGAAGAGTTGAAAGTTGTCTCAAACTCTAAAAAATCCCTTTCGCATTCTGTTACCTTTGGCCCGATTTTTCCCCAAAACTCTTGCCAAAAATCTTGCCTCAAAACTCTCCTCTATCTCGGCATTGTTCCAAATAATGTCAAACCCAAATTCTCCGATAAAAGAAGCTTCAGTGCCGGAAATTATGGAAGAAGACCGGAGCTCAGTGAATTCGGAATTGGTAGTGTTTGAAGAGCCGAGAAGGTATGTTGAAGTGGGTGAGTCACAAACTCAAGAACAGAACAAATTAAGTGCTAACCATGAAGAGGATGAGGAGATGGCTGAAGCAGAGCCTGAGAAAGCTGAAGAGGAAAAGGAAGAGGAAGAGACATCTGTCAAGAAACGGAGTAAAGATTCGGATGCTCAAGAGCATGCGTCTGGAGGCAAGAAACAGGAAAAACCTAAGGTAACTGGCCCTGACCCTCGACCATTGAAATTCTTGGGTTTTGAAAGTAGAAGTGTGGATGATATTTTTGAGTGGTTACAAGCTAATAGATATTTTGTGGATCTAAGCAAAATCAAGAGTATAAGAAAGGATTTAGAAGTGTTGCATGTCAAAATTAAGAAGATTGTGTCTGGTCACTTTATTGATGTCTGGGATATTGAGTATAAGACTGTGAAGTTTCTGAGAGGGATGTACGGTCAGTTGAATGGTAAAGGGAAAGACAAATTTCATGTTTTCTGTCGTATGACTGCTCATAGTTATGTGTGGATAAGAGAAATTAATGAGGAACAAGCTGTTGGGATGAAGACAGTAAGGTATGGAGACAAGCTACAGGTTGGATTTTATGATGAGGAGAATTCAAAGAGGATGGAGAAATTGAGAGAACCAGTGATTATTGAACTGTCTGATGATGATGACAGTGTTCCAACACAGGAAGAAGAATCTGTGTATATGGAGGAAGAATCTGATGCTGATCTGGGGGGTACACAGGGAGAAGAGGTTCGAGAAGAAATGAATGATGGAGTTCTTGATCAATCTGATGATGAAGGGAATCAGGAGAATGAAGAAGCTGAAGAAGATCTGCAGAATCAAGGTGTTGAGTCAGAAGAAGAACAAGTAGGAAGAACTGACAGTGTTCCAACACATGGTGCCCCAGACCTGACATATTCCAGTGACGAGGTCCTGGATGAATTTTTCAAAAAGGAAAAAGGAAAAAGGAAGGCTAGCTCTGCCTTGAATACTGAGACAGCAAAAAGAAGAAAGAAGAGACAGGATAGCAAGCCAAGGAAGGCTCTGCCACCCCCATCTATCACTCAGGCTTTTTCTGCAGCTTATTTTGACAAGAAGGGAGCTGAGATGGAAGAATTCTTCTTTGAGAAGAAGTTTATTGCTGAGAGACCCCTGGATTTGAAGGCTTATCAGGAGAGTGGGTTCACAACTTTTCTAAAGGCAATGGGGATGATGAAGGCGGCCACAATTCAAAGGCAATTCAATCGACAGGTGGTTCTCGAGGTATATGCTAATCTCATGCCTGAAAATTTAGATATTTCCTCTCAGTGGTTCGGAAGAGTTTATGTTCGGGGGAAGGCTATAGAATTGTCTGCTGCAAAGATAAATATGCTGTTTGGAATAAAGACACCGGACATAGGGGGAGTGTTCCCGGATGATTTGGAATTGACTGATGATGAAATTTTGACTGTGATTTCGGGAGGATATAAGGAGAAGTGGCCGGCAGTAGGATATTCTCAAGCATCATGCTTGACATCCAAGTTTTTCGGATTATATCAAATTGCAGTTCTTTGCTGGTTGCCATCCAGTAACACCACGACATTAACCAGAGAAATGGCCAAGCTGCTCTACTGTGTTGGAACACAGCAGGAACTCAACCTCGGGTTATTAATTCAGCAGCATTTGGTTCGACAGGCCACAGCCCCTAAGGTGAATGACGCAGTGATATACCCATGTCTGATCTCAGCACTAGCCAAAAGTGCAAAGGTGAAGGGAAAGGCCACGGATGTGATAGTTGACACGGAGTTCTTGCGGCCGAACAAGAAGACATTCGGACTCAGACATGTGCATGATCTCCCGTCGAAGGCTTCGAGCTCAACTTCCTCATCAACCACTGCAGCCAAGACGACTCGTTTGATGGCTGTTAATGCTAGACTGGGAGCCGTAGGAATTCAGATTGCTGTCTTACAAGCAGAACAAGCAAGGTTGGAAGAAGAAAAATCAAAGCTAGAAGGTTGATTCAGGGGGAGTTTTTAAAAAAGACTGATTTTAATTTTGGTGTTCCTTTGGCCTATGTGTGGCCCAGGGGGAGAAATTTGGATTTTGGATTTCTGGTTTTCATTCTTGATATTTGGTTTTGTTTTTCGATTTGGTTGTCTAATTGCTGGATTTTCTGGACTTCTGGGATTTTGGTTTTCATTATTTGAATTCTGGTATTATGATCGGTATTCTACTCGTTGACTGTTGTTGAGTATGTGGTTGCAGTCCAAAATATTATGGGTCCACAAAAATGCCAAAGGGGGAGATTGTAAAGTCAAGGATTTGCAATTAATTATTTTATTGGCAATTTTGTGTGAATTGTTTTTGAACTGATCTACAGACCATGTTGGAACATGGTGCTGCTGCAGAATTCACGCCAAAGATTTCGATGGAATTCAAGCCGAAATATTGAAGTGTTTTAGAATTTATGGTAACTGTATATTTGGCTATATATTGGGCGTAAGAAGCATATTTGATTTATGGAAAAATCCCTACTTATATGGAGAAGATTTATTCGAATATATGGGAGAGTTTGAGATAAGGTAAATCCCTTTATTTATGGGATTTGGATATGCTTCAACAATCAGATTTGGAATAGGAATATTGTGGAGATAATCATGGATATTCGGATCTGATTCGTGGATATAAATATGGGACAAATACGGCTGCAAAACTAACGATTTTACAGAGCAAAATCTACACCCAGATTTTGAGATCTTACGAAACTTGCTAGAGCCAATATACTGTGTTCCAACACTGTCCTGCCGCACTAAGTTCGGAATCATATACCTTAATTCCTCGGGAGGAGGAGATCCTGCGTCGACGGAGTTCGAGGTCAGAGGGAGTCTGATCAAGGCGGATCGGTAGCTAGGGGAGCTAGCAGAGTCCACACGTCATAGTTAGTTAAAGATAAGTATTTTGTATGCTGTACTCTGTACTATCTTTCTAATTAGTGGATTCATTCTGAACTGGGCCAGGCCCCGCAGATGTAGGTGATTTACACCGAACTGCGTAACCAAGTTGTGTGTCTTTTACGTTTCACGTTATTTTTACACTTGGTTAAACTAGGTATGTTGGAACACACTAGTAAGAACTAGGAAAATTGGTAAAGCTAAATTTCACCCACTAACAACATTACTACTTCGCTTAAATGGGCAAGTGCTTTATTACCCTTCAAATAATGAATTAATTTTGGGAAACCAATAATTCCATTGAGAGTATGTCTCTTGAAAGACGGTCTTTCCATAAGTTATGGAAAGACCAAGGTTTAAAGTGTAAATTAGAAGAAATTAAGATAATATTTTCGGGTTGCATGAACCGGGTTATAAATTTTATAACTACTACATGTTTCATACTAAAACTTTAATATTGCAATTAAGACCTTTTATCTTTTATTATTCTAAACAAACCCCGTCTTTCCATAAGCCTATGGATAGACCGTCTTTCCCAAGACTTTGCCTTCCATTGATACTCTTAATTTTAAAAGATTAATTAAGCAGCTGTGTACTTTGGTGTTAGATCTTGTTTTCTAAAATTTATATGAATTGAATTACATTCAATTGACCCGTGAATAAGTTTACTGAAAAATAGCGATAATATGACTAAATTAAATTAAAGTGCATCAATTGAATTGAACTGAACTAAATTCATTCGAACTTGAGTGAATTGATTTAAACTTAATTGAATTGAAACACTAATAAACTCTGAAAAAACCCTTAATGTTTGTAATAAAAATATAATATTTAAATTAAATGTTATCGTTCCATCGTCCGAGGTGGTCTGAGTGAAGAAGAGGAATCATTTGTTGAAATAATGTGGGATTCAAATTTAATTTGGTGTGATTTGCGTATTTCCGGTTTGGGTTTGACAATGAAAGGGTTGCCGAATGTGGAAACGTCGGATTGGTAGCCGGCCTATCACCTGATTCACCTAATCTTATGAACTCGATGTCACACGGTACAACGATGCCATATCCTACTCTCAATTATCGTTTTATTGGTGCATAATGAATTGATAAAATAAAATATAATTAAGATGGTTGAACTTTGAACGGTGATCGAATTAATTGGTCCTTTTTATGTGTGCGTGTGATTGATGTTATTTATGTCATGATCACTCAAGGAGAAAAAACAAAGTGAAAACTCTTTTCAAAATCCTAATTCAATCTCTTGAAATACGGTCTTTTCATAAGACATGGAAATATCAAGGTTTAAATTGTAAATTAGAAAAAATGAAGATAAAATTGTTGAGTTGCATTAATCGGATCATAAAACTTATAACTGATACATGTTGCATAATAAAATTTTAATATTGCGCCTAAAATCTTTTACTTTTTTATTATTCTAATTAATATTCATTTTTCCATGGGCCCATGAAAAGATGTTTTTTTTCCAAAAACTTCGCCTTTCAAAATTATATTAATATTCGCGTCATGAATTTAAAGGGAGAAATAATGTGAAGGCTTATGGTTCTGATTGTTAGTGTCTCACATCGGTGGTTGAAAGAGTTACGACTCAACATATAAGATCATAAGTCGCCCCTGCACAGTGCCAATTAATTTTATGATAGGAGCTCATGATTCTAATATTCAGAGCCCACGGGCATGTGACCCCTTTTATATCCACGTTTACGCGATGATTAATACCACTGCACGTGAGGAGGCACATCGGTGGTTGACGGAGTTACGACTCAATATATAAGATAATGGACCACCCCTTCGTAGTACGTTATGATAGGAGCCCGCAATTCTAATACATTGGAATATAATATGTATTTATGGAAAACAAAAGTCGTATATGATTAGGATTACTGTAGTTTTGCCTATGCTCTAAGCAACATCTTGTATAACTACATGTTGATATCTTGAATGAATACAAGTCAGTTTTACACACTCCCTATACATTTTTACATGGTATCAGCATAACCCATCCTTTATACAATTTTTCGAAACCCTGGCCTAAACTCTAGACACAAAAAATATCGCTGCCATCTCAAATCATTTACCATGGGTTTTGATGATATGTTCTACGATAATTCTGGCTTTCTCTTCGCTGCCACCTCTGATCAAACCCTCAACTTCAAGCTTCATGTTCTTTAATTGCGCCTTGATCACAATAGCTATTCCCTATGGCGCTATTCAGTTAAATCGGCTCTTATCGCTTATGATCTTGATTCGTTTCTTTTCCCGGGATCGGTCCCGGATGAATTTATTGAAGCCCTTTCGGATTCATCCAAGCCACCATCTCCACCAAAGGTCAACCCTGATTTTGTTACTTGGAGAAAGAAGGATCGCTTGGTGCTATTTAATTCAATCAACAATTTTGTCTTCTCTGCTCGCTCATGTCATTCGTACCGTCTCTATCTCCGACACATGGCTTATTTTGAAGCAGAAGTTTTATGCGCAAACTCGCACCAAATTTATGCATCTGATGCACCAACTTCAGACTTTTCCGAAGGGATCTCTCTTCATTCTTGAATATGTGGAGAAGATGTGTGACCTCTCTGATTCACAGGCGGAATGCTCTCACCTTGTCTCTAACGATGAGTTCCTCGAATGTGTTCTCTAAGATCTTAATGCTCCTTATGCCGCTTTTTTGCATTTCCTTCAATATTCACTCTGGTAGTGTCTCTTCAAATCAACTGCTTGGAATGTTACTTCAAGAAGAAGCTCGGGTTTTTCCGCCACTGTCACTACTCGGACCAACCCTTCGTCTACCGATAGGTCTGCTTCTCGGCCACCTTGCCAGATTTTTCATCGACGTGGACATGAAGCCTTTAAATGTTAGCAATGCCTGAACATCATTGAGTTTCTGGCTACTAGGCCATGTCCATCACACAACGACAGCCACGACAGGGGACAAAACCAACAGCCAGTCACACATCAGGCTTATGCTGCTTTCGCCAATGCCTCACCGTCTGCACTTCATGATCCTGCTTGGTTCTTCGACTCTGGTGCTACCAATCATGTCACTTCAGACTTTGGTAATCTTTCTGTTCATTCTGATTACACCGGCAATGATGGCTTATAAGTTGGTAATGGTATGTCTCTTTCTATTACTCATTTGGGCTCATCTATTTTGCCATCCTCGAATAAACATGTCTATTTGCATAATATTTTATTTGTTCCCAATATTCGTAAGAATCTGTTAAATGTCTCTCAACTCACATGTGATAATAATTCTTGCATGTTATTTTTTCCCAAATCATTGTCTTGTTAAACACCTGTAAGGTTGGATGCTCCTAATTGGAACTGTTGGGAATGGCCTTTATCATGTCAATCCACCCAATGCATCTGCTTCCACTCTTTCCTATGTTTTTCATGGTGCCAAATCTTCAAACCTGGCATGAACGTCTTGGTCATCCTCATAAATCTTCCCTTAGGCGTCTTATATCCCATTTTCAATTACCTATTTCCCAGAATAATTTACAATGTATTTGTGAGTCTTGTCAACCTGGCAAAATCCATTGTTTACCTATTTCTCATTTTCGTGAACCCACTACGATTCCTTTTGACTTAGTGTGTTCTAATGTTTGGGGTCCTGCCACTATTTCTTCATTTAATGGAAATCGATATTTTCTTATTTTTATTGATGATTGTACAAAATTTATTTGAATCTATTTTCTTTCTCATAAATCACAAGGTCTTCACTATTTTCAACTCTTTAAAAAAATGGTTGAAACACAATTCAGCTCTAAAATTAAACAATTTCAATCTGATTGGGGAGGTGAATTTCGTACAGTCTCTACTTATCTTCATTGTCAAGGTATTGCTCATCGCATTTCTGCTCCTCATACTCGGTCTCAAAATGGTGTTGTTGAACGTCGTCCTTGTACGATTGTTGAAAATGGTGTGTCCCTTCTCTCTCGAGCTCGTTTATCTATTACCTTTTGGGAGCATGCCTTTCACAATTTTGTTTATTTGCATAATTGTACTCTCTCTCCTACTCTTAATAAAAAAATCTCTTTATGACAAAATTCCTTACTATGATTTTCTTAAAACATTTGGCTATTTGTGTTACCTTTTCTTGCGTTCATATATGTCCAATAAACTTGAATATCGTTCCTCTCCCTGCATCTTTGTTGGTTATAGTTCCAATCATAAAGGTTATTTATGTTTACATGTTCCAACTAATCAATTCTATACTGCTAGTCATGTTATTTTTTTTATGAAACCACCTTTACTTATCTTGATCATCTTGAGTCAGCTCCCTATATACCTTCTACTATGTCGACTACAACTCATTTGTTCCTACTTCAGCTTGCCTTGAGCTCGCCGTCCTTAGCACCACTCCCACCACTGCATCAGCTACCCTCTATTGTGCCTCCTCCTCAGCTGACCCAGTATGCGCCTCCCCTTCAACCCACACTGGCTTTTCTATCTCCACCGCAACATGCAGGGAGCTCCACCGCAGCAAGTTTGCCATCGTGTGTTCACCATTACTCCAGGTTATAGACGGTGGCACAACCCTTCTCAGCTGATGACTCGCTGCACTAGCACACAGTTGAGCAGCGGTTGGACAGCAGCTCCCTCCACCGTGACGAGACGTTAGCTGCCGCATCCAGTCCTCCTAGCGTCTCTGACTCTCTAAGTTCAGCTTCTTCATTGCTCTCGAATACCTCCCGCTCTGATTCTCTGAGCTCAGCTCCATCTACTTCCATTGACACTCCTCATTTTCCCCCTTATTTTTGAGCTACTAATGACAGTGAACACTCCATTATTACTCGTGCTCGAACAAATAATTCAAAACCAAAAATTCTTATCACCACTAAACACCCTTTACCTTCTTCTGATTCTCTTTATTCTAAACCAAAAACTTTTTCTCAAGCCTCTAAAATTACTGAATGGCAAAATGGAATGCAAGTTGAGTATGATGCCCTTATGTATAATTGGATGTGGAGGCTTGTCCCACCTCCTAGTAATGCTAACATTGTTGGTTGCAAGTGAGTGTACAGGATTCAGCGCCAAGCTAATGGTCTATTGAAAGGTGTAAAGCCATATTTGTTGCCAATGGTTTCACTCATGAGGGGGTGCTGATTATGTTGATATGTTTAGCCCGGTGATCAAGCCTACCACTATTTGTCCTGTTCTAACGATTTCTCTTGCTCTTAATTGGCTCATTCGTTAGGTGGATATAAATAATAATTTCTTGAATGGTGGTCTTTCCGAGCAAGTATTTATGTCTCGGCCACCTTGCTTTCATGATCAGACTCGTCCATCTCATATATGTCTCCTGAAGAAATCCTTTTATGGTCTCAGGCAAGCACCGCGGGCATGGTTCACAAAGCTTCATCTTTTTCTCCAGGAATATAGTTTTGTGTATAGTAAATCTGACATTAATATTTTTTTCGACGATCAGGCAACACTACTCTCTATCTCCTTATTTATGTGGATGATCTGATTGTCACTGGTTCTTCATCGACTGCCATTTATGAGTTTCTTATGAATTTGAATGATGATTTTGCTCTTCGTGATCTTGGTCATATGCATTATCTTTTGGGCATTGAATTTAATCGCTCAAAGGATGATGTTTTATCTCAGAAAAAGTATATTTGTGATCTTTTAGGCCACAGTAAATGGTCGATGAAAAACCAATTGCCTCTCTCGCTGAACCTGTATCTCATATAGTACTGGATGGTGATCTTTTATGTGACCCTCATCTGTATCGTAGTATTGTTTGTGCTTTGCAGTATGTCACGATTACTCATCTTGAGAATTCTTACGTAGTTAATTGTGTTTTCCAGTTCATGCATAGTCTCACGAAACTTCATTGGTTCATTGTCAGACACATCATTCATTATTTGAAGGGTTTGATTACTTTTGGTTTTCATCTCTGGCCTTGTATTGATCATCATTGTGTTGCTTATTCTAATGTTGGTTAGGTGTCTGATGGTGATGATTGTCGTTCACAGCATGGTTTTGCTATCTATTATGGTGGCAATCTCATCAGTTGGTCTTCTCTGAAACAACATGTTGTTGCTAAATCCAGCTAGGAAGCAGAATATCGTGCCATTGCCTTTGCTGCTACTAAGCTCATTTGGCTTCAACAATTGTTACTTGAGTTTTATGCTCCTCTTTTGCCTCCATCTATTTTGTTGTGTGACAACCTCAGTGCTACTTATATGCAGGCCAATCATGTCTTTCATCAGCAGTCTAAGCATATCAAGATTTATCATCATTTTGTTCAAGAGCAGGTTGAAGATGGTTCTTTGGTGGTCCGTCATGTTCGTTCGCTTGATCAGATTGCTGACATTTTTACTAAGACCGTTGGTGCTCGTTTCACTACTCTTTGGTCCAAGCTTCATGTTGCTCCACCTCCATGAGCTTATGTGGGGGGGGGGGTTGTATTGGAATAGAATATGTATAAATGGAAAACCAAAGTTGTATATGATTAGGATTACCATAGTTTTGCTTATTCTCTAAGCAACCTCTTGTATAAATACATGTTGATATCTTGAATGAATACAAGTCAGTTTTACACACTCCCTACACAGTTTTACATGATTTCTAATCAAATATTGTCTACCAATTATAAATGTAAAGAAACAATTTAGGCCACATATTATGATTGAGAAACTCAATTTTTATCCTTCCCCAAATCTCAAACTTATATTCAAAACAATTTTTGTTAGTCCATTTCATTCCAACAAATGTCTCTTGGGAAATTTTGATAATTTTGTATCATTAAAAAAAGTTTAAAAAATCATTGTGAGTAACAGTAGAGTTTAAAGATAAAACATTGTAGTTTGAAGCTCTATAAGATTTCTCACGGGTTAAATGAAGAGTGATCAGATTTTTAGTAGAGGCGATTTAAGTGTCTCAATTTTAGAGTCTTTTTATTAATAAGGAAAGTGTATATGGACTAAAGTTGTGTGGTTGACACGTCTCTCGAGAAATGTCGAGACTGATATTACAAATTGTGACCAATTTAGGTCGGGCCACTGAGTTCAATCGGTGGATTTAACTTGGTGAGTTCATGTCAAGCTTGCGAGACAATTCCATGATAAACGACCATTATATTATGACATAGACTACTCATGTCGCCAAAAAGACTTTTGATTTGAATTTTACAGTACAATGACTGTGTAAATGATATTTCAAGATCACGTCCATTGTAATTACATTTTTGTAAAATTGAAGTTAATAGAACATTAAAGAGAACCGTACAAACACTCGTTCCAGTGACAATTACAATGATATACATATGTATACATATATACATACATGTATATATATATATATATAAAATTTTTCTAGCCATATCTTTCCTTGTTTCTAGCCATTTTCAAATTTTGGGTAGAAGATTTGCTAGGATTTTTTGAGATTATTTATATAGCGGGAGAACTTAAGAAGAATTGGGAGACTAGAACTTGAAGAAAACCAAATCTTTCTAGCTGAAACCTCTTTGTATCCCAGCTTGTGTGTGCGTTATTTTGAGTCCAAAATGTTAAGCAAGAACTTCAAGAAAGTGTTTTGGGAGCGTGAGAAGGAGATCGGGGTGGATGAAAACCCTAGTGTGCAACTACCTGATGACATGCAAGACTCGTGCTCGAAGCCACCATCACCGGGGAAAACAGATGATCATACCAAAGAAAAAGATTTGATATGTTGATGAATCCTTTGTCTTCAATGTCATGTACATTGAATCTTTTATGAGCTGTTTAGAGTGGCATGTGGTAAATAGGAAGGCTATGAATTTAAGGCCATATAAATCTTTGTCTGGGACAATCAGTGGATATAATTTAAATCATTTGTTGGTGGGTATAATTGAAGATATCCAATAAATGGAAGACTTGAATCGTAGGCTTACTGAGGTAGTATATATTAATTATTATGTCTTCATACTCATGCATCTAGGCCCCGTAAGCTTAAAATTAGAAGATTGGATGATTGGTTGGATAGAGAACTTGATTGTAAAGTGGTGAAATCCACTTCTTGTTTACAAATGGTCAGGTTTGACCATAAGATGTATGAGCTAATTGAGAAGCTTGGAAAAATTCCCCCACCTGTGATTTTACTATCGGATGATGAGTTGGAAGTCAGGGATGTTGGTCATGGTCCAACACATGCCATGAAGACAGGGGAGAAGTTGTTGATATGGAGATTGATGAGCCTGAGATGACTAGAGATGTTAAAGTTCAGTCATCAGAATATGGGATAGCAGGAGAAGACTATGATGTTGATGGTGGAGGCTCATGTTCCAACACAGGTAGATGAGCAAGCTGAAGAGAAAACTGTTGAAGATCAGCAGAACACTGATGTTCAAACACCACACTAGAAACCTGAGACTGAGAACAGGGATGTTTCAACATAGTCTGAATAGGTGATAGAAGATGTTGCTAATTAGGTTGTTGAATCATTAGAAGAGGATGCACGGCCATCTAGAAGGAAGTACAAAAGAAAGGAGACAGCACCAGATTCACCACAGTCTGCAAAGAAGAAGAGAGTTAAAACTGAAACAAGGCAGAGTTCTACCAGGGCAACACCTTCTGCCAATGATGTTGTGTCCTCTACTTTTTATGATGTTGACTGCCAGGATAGATGAGAAATGGTCGGTCGAAGGAAGATTATTTTTGAGAGGCCAGCTGATGTGGAGGTCTACAAGGAGAGTAAGTTTACAGCCTATTTGCATCACTTGGAATTTTGAATTGTTGCCACAGTCTTTGAGGAGTATAATAGGAAGCTTGTGCAGGAATTCTATGCAAACTTAATGGCAGGAAACCTTGATCCACAATCTAAGTGGTACAAGTAGGTATATATATCCGTGGTAAAATAGTAAGATTTTCTGGAGAGATGATCAACTAACTACTTAGGCTTCCTACTCCTGATTTTAAGTCTGTCTATTCTGAGGATCTTGATGTGACAAATGATTATATGTTTTTAGAAATCGCAAGAGGGTTTCAAGCTCACTAACCATCTCTGGGAATGCCACTGCATCCAGTTTGACCAGCTTGTACTTTTGTTTATTTCAGATAGCTATAAATTGCTTGATTCCTTCATCTAACACCATTGATCTCACCCGAGACATGGCCAAATTACTTTATTGCATTGACACTAAGACTTTAGTGAACCTTGACCTCTTGATACAAGAAAGCATTGTTATTCAAGTTGTCTCTCCAGGGGTAGAAAACTCTTTGCCTCATCCATGTATCATTTCGGCTTTGATTAGAGGAGAAAAAGTGAAGGCCAAGAAAACTGACCTGATAGTCTCTACTACTCCTATCCGGCCAAACCAAAGAACTTTTTCTTTGAGACGTGTTAATGATCTTCCTTGGAATCCCTCAGAGGTTGGATCTACATATACTGCTGCTGAAAGTGCTAAGGAGGCTTGGATTCTTTCCATAGATACCAAGATTGCAGCTCTCAAAATCCATATTGCAGCCTTGGAAGCAGAGAGTGCATAGCTGGTAACTCCGGTGAATGAAGATGAAGTCTTATTTGATTATTACTACCTCTATTTTAGCATGTTTATGGCCCTAGGGGGGGGGGATTTTTTGGGTTTTTAATGACTTATTTTGGCTATGTTGGTTTGATGTTCAAACATGAATTTGATATTTGGATAATCTGTGAATTATATGGTATTTTAGAATTATTTTGATGGTATATTGATTTTTGATTCGATGTTCCAACATCCAGAAAGGGTTTTGTACTCTTCATGATTTTTACTGGACGATTATTGATGTCTTTAATGCATGATTCTGTCTGGTGAATGTCGAAAAGGTTATTGGGTCCACAAAATGCTAAAGGGGGTGATTGTAAAGTCCACAATTAAATTAATTTGCAATTTGTGATGGAACATCCAAAGAAGTCCATGGCACAACCAGTAAAAGCCCGAAGTCGAATGTATCACTTCTGTGTTGAACATTGAAGCCGATTGGATCAATCTCTATATTTATGGGATTATATTGATTCTATGAGATCAGAACTAATAGCAATTAATCCCTATCCTTAGAGGATTAGATTTGATTGGAATTGATTTGAATTAAACTTACCTTCATGGGATTTCATTTGATAATTTTTATCTTCATAAGATTTGATTGATATGTTAAGTAATCAAAATTGGAGATAAAGAAGGGATGGTTTTCTGCACATAAATCGAAGCATGCAATTGGAATAAATAGAACAATTCGAGCTACTTAAGAATTTCATTGAGAAAATTTGTATCTAGATTTTCATAGATAGAGACTACACAAGAGTCATTGTTGTGTTCCAATTGATCTTAAACATTTAGCAAAGTTCATAATCATATGTTTTAATTCCTCGGGAGGAAGAGATCCAGCATCGACGGGTTTCGAGATCAAAGAGAATCCGATCAAGTTTGATCGGTAGCGCAAAGTGAGCTTGCAAAATTCATAATTATAATTTATAAAGATAAGTGTAAAGTCTAGATTTATCTAGTTGGAAATTTGTGGAAATTATGCAAATATGGAATTATTGTGTTGAAACATCAAAGAATGAATGATTGAGATTTATGGAAGTTTGCGAAGAAATCTGAGAAGGAAATATTTTGTCCATAGAGTTTAAATTTAGAATATATCAATTCCTATTGGATTAGATTGGATTTATGAAAAAATGGAATTGATTTGATGAATATCCTTTGTGGAAGGATTTGGACGGAATGTATTAATTCCTTTCTTTAGGGGATTAGATTTGGTAATTTCTATCTCCAATGGATTTGATTGTAATCAGAATATTTATGTGGAGAAGGAATTATATTTGCCCATGACTTCATGTGTGTCAGAATTGGAGATGGAATAAACTTCATGTGTGCAGTGACTTTCTATGTTGGAACATACGAACAAACTATAAACACGCCAAGAAGTTTTACGGAAGAAGAAGAGAAGAATATTATGGTATTTGTGACTTATGAAAATCTGAATATTCTGCTATATATTAGGTGTGTAGAAGCATAGTTGGCTATGGAAAATCCCTAAAAACATGGTGTTGATATTATCGAATATATGAGAGATATTTTGATAAGGAAAATCCCTTTATTTATGAAATTTGGATATGATTCAAAAACATATAAGGAAAAGGAATATTATGGAGATAAGTATTGAGAGTTTAGATCTGCTCATGGACTATAGATAAAGGACATTACAGCTGCATTAATCTCACGAACTTAATAGAAAAAATCTGCATACAGATTTTATATCTTTCGAGAATTGCAAAGAGACAGAATTCTATGTTCCAACATGCGTAACCTGTTGTTCAAAGTTCAGAATCATATACCTTAATTCCTCGAGAGGAGGAGATCTAGCGTCGATGAGTTTCGAGGTCAGAGGGAGTCTGATCAAGGCGGATCGGTAGCTAGGGGAGCTAGCAGGATTCACATTATAGTTCGACAAGATAAGTATAATTGTATGGTGTACTTTGTACTGTATCGTTCTGATTAGTGGATTCATTCTGAACTGGGCCAGGCCCTGCAGATATAGGCAGATTTCACCGAACTGCGTAACCAATTCTTGTGTCTTTATGATTTACTTTATTGTATACTTGGTTAGATAGATTATGTTAGAACACCGTAGTGATAATTGAATTAATTATGTAAAACCAAATTTCAATTGGTATCAGAGCATAGGCCACTTATTTGTGCCTTGGTTGTGTCAAGGAAGGTGTGATCTGGTTTTACCAGTGGCGACCAGAGAAGGAGCTTCCGTGTCTCAGCCACCATTGCTGGAAGGAAAAAATTACAACTACTGGAAGGCTCGCATGCGGTTGTTCAAAAATTCACTGGATGAGTTGGCTTGGCACTATGTTGAAATAAATGGAAACCCCCTGTTGTTGGAAGTTCTGAAGGAGGTGAATCTAAGCCTAAAGAGTCGTGGACACCAGTTGAAAGAATGGGAAGCTTGGCAAACTCCAGAGCATAAATGTCATATTTACTGCAGTAGATGAAGATTAGTTCAAACTCATCTCTACGTTCCAACAAGCAAAGAAAGCATGGGATATCCTACAAACTGTACATGAGGGGACAAGTCATGAACGTGAATCAAAGCTACAAACATTGGCCACAAAATTCGAAGAGCTGAAAATGAAAGAAGATGAGACTATTGCAGTATTCAATCAAAGACTCAGAGACATCAGAAACATGACGCATCAATTGGGAAAAATTTACAAAGAGTCCAATTTGGTGAAGAAGACGCTGAGATCTCTTCCTAAAAGATTTTCTATAAAAGTAGCAGCAATAGAAAAAGCAAGAGATGTAGCCACCATGACCTTAGATGAACTAATGGAATCACTAAAGACCTATGAGATGACAATGCAACAGCTTGTAAAGAAAGTTCAGAAGGAGTTGGCTTTCAAATTCTCTTCATCAAGGGTCATCCATGAATCTGATAGTGATGATGGAACTGAAGAACTTGCTCCTATCACCAAGAATTTCTCAAGAATGTTGAAGAAGATGGTAAACAAGAATTCACAGGAAAGATCTGGAGGGAATAAAACTCGTCCTCAAGATTTTGGTAATCGTGGAACTCAGATGGAACAAAGAAGTCAGCAATTCTCTAGAAACCAAAGTGGTGAAGGAAGACAGTCTGAAAAAATTCAATGTCGAGAATGTGGAGGATACAGCCACATCCAGGCTGAATGTGCTAATATCCTAAAGAAACAATGAAAATCATACACCACCTCATGGAATGAAGATGATAAAGAAGACGAAGCGGAACTTAAAAGAAATTATGTGGCATTTGGAGCAAAATTTCACGGTGGATCAGATGAGGTATGTTCTAACATGTCAAAGAAAGACGAAGCTGTATGTTCCAACCCAGGGTCTGATTATATGTTCAGTGATGATGGCGGACAAGTTGTGAATGATGAAGAGATCTACATTGCATATGAGAACATGTATGACATGTGGCTTAAAGTTGTTGACACAAATAAATCGTTGAATGAAGAGAAAAATCATCTGGCTGAGAAGGAAAAGGGGTTGCAAGCTCTAGTTGGTGAACTCAGAAGAGAGATTGAAGAGTTAAATTTGAATCTAAGCTCAACAACTAAGAGAGCTGAGATGGAAGAAGCAACTATTACCAAGTTAAACACTGGAAAGGCAAAACTTGATGACATTCTGACCATGGGAAAAACTTTGGAGATCGACATGGAATTGGGTTTGACAATTCATCAGGTAGCAAGGTCAGTCTCAAGTCGAAGGTTCAAGAGGTAAAAAGAAAGTTTATTAAGACCCATCAAAGGAAACCTCTCATCTGTAGCTACTGCATGTATTAAGGTCATACAGATGAACAATGCTAAAAACTGCTCAGAGATATCATGACAGGGCAACAACTTCCAGTACATTCCAACATAGACGATGTCCAGCGATTAAGAATGGTCAGAAAGGTATGTGTTGTTAAACGCACGAGTACTTGCCTTATTGCTCACACGTCTCTTATTGCACATTCTAGAGACTCGTGGTACTTTGATAGTGGTTGCTCTTGCCACATAACTGGAACTTAGGAATTACTGACAAACATCCAGCCATATGATGGTGGTTTTGTTTCGTTTGGCGATGGAAAGAAAATTTGAGTGGTTGGAAAAGGTGAACTGTATATTGAAGGATTCCCCGTATTCACTGGTGTTTTATTGGTGGAAGATCTAAAGGCTAATCTCCTAAGTATCAGCCAGCTATGTGATGATGATATGACCGTGGAATTCCATAAGGAAAAGTGCATAGTGAGACATGGCAACAACAAAGTGCTTACTGGTATTCAGTCATCAGACAAATGTTACTTATTGGAATAAGAAGTGACCTGCTACAGTGTCAAATGTGATGAAGTAGATAGTACGGCTGACCATGTTCCAACATCGGTTGATTTCTCAGATCAGGGACGTAATGATGGTTGAACATCAGATGAGGCAAATCTTAAAGATGAAGCTGATGACTCTTATAACTTCAACAATGTTGGAATATCGTCCTCTCCAGAACCCTCCCATGTTCTAACATAAGTGCAGCTGAATCAAGCAGAAGAAGGACTCGATCAATCCCTGGATTAATTATAGGAAACTTGCTGGTCTACAATATTTTCTCTCTCTCATTGAGCCCAAGAATTACAAAGAGGCTCTGCTTGGTGAGTATTGGATTGCGACAATTCAAGAAGAACTTGAGCAATTTGATAATGAAACAAGGTTAGTTGTCCAGGACTACACTCAGGATGAAGCAGTTAATTTTGATGAGACATTTGCATCAGTTTCCAGGTTAGAATCTATTCGCATTCTCCTTGTTATGGCTTGCACTATGAATTTTATGATGTACCAAAAAGCTGTCAAGAGTGCTCCCCTACATGGTGTGGTTAATGAGAAAGTATATCATCGACTCAAGAAGGCTTTGTATGGATCAAAACAAGCACCATGGGAGTGGTATAAACGACTCACTACCTTTCCTATTCAGAATGGTTATCGTCGAGGGGGAGAAGATCACACCTTGCTTGTTTTTTTAGAATCATCAAATACACTGATTGCTCAAATCTATAATGATGATATGATCTTTGGGTCTACTTCACCATCCTTGGTACAAGATTTTGTGACTTTGATGCAAGCTGAATTGAAGATGAGTATGGTGGTAGTATTTGTAAGATTTCAGGATGAATTAAGGAATCTCACATGAATGAAGGAAAAATGATAATTCAGGTTGAGAGGAAAGTTGTGGTAGTCTATGTTCCAACATTTGCGGATATTTTCACAAAGCCGTTGGACACTGCTATGGTTGAGCTCCTCAGAGAATGCTTAGGTGTTTGTCAAATTTGAGGTATTTCTTTAAAGCTTTTATTTAGCCGTAGAAGTTTTGTTTATTTATTTTGTGTACAAAAAATTAGAAAAACACAAAAAATAGAGGTTGGGAAGATGTGGACATGGAAATAAACGAGCCTAGTGTGATTAGAGATTCAGATGTTCAAACATCAGTAAATGTGGCTAGAGAAGATCATGACCTGAATGGTGAACAGACCTATGTTCCAACACGAGACATTGAGATAGGGGGGAGAAAGTACTGATGAAGTGAAGGAAGCTGAGTAGGTGATGTTCCAACATCTGTGCATGATGTTCCAACACAAGGTGAGCAGATAATATTGAAGGCACTACTGATCAGACTGCAGAATCAGTGAAAGAAGAAGCACAGTCACAAAGAAGAAGATTAAATCGGAAGGAGGTCATCGTTCAAGAGCAGCTCCCCCAATCAAAGATGCACTCAATTCTTTATTCTTTGATGCGGACAACCATGAGAGATATGTTATTGTGTGTCAGAGGTGGATTTTAGTCGAAAGGACAACTGATCTGGGTGTATACGAGGAGTGTCAACCTACCTGGACTATTTGGGTCTCAAAACTGCTGCCTCAATCTACAAGGAGTACAATCGAGAGATTGTAGAAGAATTCTATGGGAGGCAACATTGATCCAGATTTTGAGTGGTACAAAAGAGTTTACATGAGAAGTAAGAAATTACTGGAGGATTTCAGTCTCAGTGGCTACTCAAGGGAACGCTACTGTATCTAGCTTGATTACCAGGTATTTCTGTCTATTCCAGGTTGTTGTAAAATGGTGGATTCCCCTCTTGAAATAATACAGCTCTTACTTGAGAAACGGCCAAACAAGAGGACGGTTGACTTAAAACATGTGCATGATCTGCCATGGAATCATAAGGCTACAACTTCTGATGTTGATGAGAAGAATGTCAAGTTTCTGGCCTTTAATGCGAAGTTGAGAGCTCTAGCAATTTAGATGGTAACTTTGAAAGTAGAAAATGCCAAATTAGATATGTCACAGATAGTTGATCCAACATAGGTAAGATATTTGCTTCAGGGGGAGCTGCATTTATTGGATATTTTGGTTTTCTGTGTCGATTGCGTTTGGTATGTCTATGGTAACAAGGGGGAGATGTTTTGGATTTCTTGGATAATTTTATTGGCTCTGTTGGGTTGATGTTCCAACATGATCATTATTCCTGGATGTTGAGGGAATCTAGAATTTAGGGGGAGATGTTATGTTTCTATGTTCCAATATCCAAAGTGGTTTTCAAGGTTGATGTCTTTATTTGCATAAGCTCTTGTGATGAAATGCCAAAAGGTGATTGGTCCATAAAATGCCAAAGGGGGAGATTGTAAAGTATAGATTTATCTAGTTGGCAATTTATGAAAATTATGCAAATATGAAATTGTTGTGTTGAAACATCAAAGAATGAATGATTGAGATTTGTGGAAGTTTGCAAAGAAATGTGAGAAGGAAATATTTTGTCCATGGAGTTTAAATTTAGAATATATCAATTCGTATGGGATTAGATTGGATTTGTGAAAATTGGAATTGATTTGATGAATATCCTTTGTGGAAGGATTTGGACGGAATGTATTAATTCCTTTCTTTAAGGGATTAGATTTGCTAATTTCTATCTCCAATGGATTTGATTGTAATCAGAATATTTATGTGGAGAAGGAATTATATTTGCACATGACTTCATGCGTATCAGAATTGGAGATGGAATACACTTCACGTGTGCAGTGACTTTTGATGTTGGAACATACGGACAAGCAGTAAACACGCCAAGAAGTTTTACGGAAGAAGAAGAGCAGAATATTATGGTATTTGTGACTTATGGAAATCTGAATATTCTGCTATATATTAGGCGTGTAGAAGCATAGTTGATTTATAGAAAATCCCTACAAATATGGTGCTGATATTATCGAATATATGGGAGATATTGTGAAAAGGAAAATCTCTTTATTTATGGGATTTTGATATGATTCAAAAGCAGATAAGGAAAATGAATATTATGGAGATAATTATTGAGAGTTCAGATCTGCTCATGGACTATATATAGAGAACATTACGGCTGCATTAATCTCACAGACTTAATAGAAAAAATCTGTATATAGATTTTATATCTTTCGAGAATTGCAAAGAGCCAGAATTCTATGTTCCAACATACGTAACATGTTGTTCAATGTTCATAATCGTGTACCTTAATTCCTCGGGAGGAGGAGATCAGCTTCGACGAGTTTCGAGGTCAGGGGGAGTCTGGTCAAGGCGGATCGGTAGCTAGGGGAGCTAGCAGGATTCACGTTATAGTTAGATAAGATAAGTATAATTGTATGGTGTACTTTGTATTGTACTTTCTGATTAGTGGATTCATTCTGAACTGGGCCAGACCCTGCAGATGTAGGTGGATTTCACCGAACTGCGTAACCAAGTCTTGTGTCTTTATGCTTCACTTTATTGCATATTTGGTTAGATAGATTATGTTGAAACACTATAGTGATAATTGAATTAATTAGGTAAAACCAAATTTCAATAAGTACTATTGCATGACCCACTTTGTACTGCTCTTTTTAAAATTAATAGATTTATTTTGAAGTGAACAAGGTTATGTAGATATAGATGAATTCACCTAACCGCGTAATCAAATCTTTATGTTTTAACGGACTTGGTTAAATGGAAACTTGTGTACTCCCTCCGTCCCAGCTCAAACTGCACACTTACTATTTGATATTATTCTCTATCAAATTTTGACCGCATATTTGAGTAGACATATAAGCAACAATATTATCATATGTGATATTGTTGGATTCGTCATAACAAGTAGTTTCTCAAAAGTAAGTTTTTGTTTGCCATTATTATAAGTAGTTAAATATATGGACGATTAGATAAGTTTTTTGATGAGCGTAAAAAAGATTTTGTACATTTTAACATGGGACAGGGAGTATGTTTTATAAAGTAATGCTACAAAGATAGCAAACCAAATTAAATTTGGCGGTGCGTTGTCAAAGCTTAGTTTCAACTTGAGCAGTCTGGTGCCCTGAGATGAAGGGAAAGTAGGTGGGTAAATTAAATGGTGAATTGTGATGGCGGCCGTATCTCATTGGATAATTCTCAACCAAAACTTTGTCCGGGAGATAATTATGAGAGGCAATGTAAATTTTGATCATTTTGTTTTTGTCAAACTTAATCCAATCATCACATTGCCCTACCCAATCAAACTTTGACACCATAACCCGGTTTCCTAATTACCTAGAAAGTTTTGGAGACACATTTTTACTTGCTTTCTTGCCAATGCACCGTAGAAAATAAAGGTAATAATTATGTATTTTTATTCATGAATTTAGGATACATTATATAGTAGTATATAATACCTATAGAAGCTAGAAAAAGGTAATATAATACAATTACATTTACAATTATGGTAAGAATTCCAATTCCTTAACACTCCTCCTCAAGTTGGAGCATGAGGATCGGAAATGTCCAACTTGCCAAGTAAAGAATGGAACTGGTTACGTCCGAGAGCTTTAGTGAACAAATCCGCAGGTTGTTCTATCGTGCGGATATGTTGAGTAACAATAGCGCCAGATTGTACAAAATCTCGGACAAAATGACAATCAACTTCAACACGTGCCAAATCATGTTGTTGCTCCATCGGAAAATCAATTGGTTTAGAAGCAGATAAACCTGTATCAGATAGGATGTCCAAAGCATATTTCCTTTGCGAGAGAAACATCCCCTCCGGTCTTCTAGCAATCTCTATGCCCAAAAAATACTTAAGCAAACCAAGGTCCTTCATGTGAAAACAAGAACCCAAGTATTTCTTGAACTCAGAGATGAGCGAAGAAGAACTACCAGCAATGACCAAATCATCCACATAAACCAGAACATGTAAAGACTGTGATCCACGGGAAAGACAAATAAAGAGTAATCTGCCTTACTTTGAACAAAACCAAATGTCCGTAAAGCCTGAGCCAATTTAGCAAACTAATTCCGAGGAGCCTGGCGAAGACCATAAAGAGATTTCTGAAGGCGACAAACCTGACCAGGTGGGACTGCATAGCCAGGCGGAAGACGCATGAACACCTCTTCATGTAAATCACCATGCAGGAAGGCATTATGAACATCCATCTGATGCAGTTCCCAACCACGTATAACAGCAATGGACAGGAACAATCGAACAGAACTCATCTTCGTAACCGGAGTAAAAGTCTCAGTGTAATCAATTCCTTCTATCTGGCGATTTTCAAGAACCACTAGACGTGCCTTGTAACGTTCAATAGTACCATCTGAACGAAACTTCGTCCGGTAAACCCATTTGCATCCAACCTTCTTATGCGCAGGCAAATGAGACAAAATCCATGCCTGATTTTACTTCAGTGCAGTAAGTTCCTCAACCATAGCATCTTGCCAATGAGAATGACGGGAAGCCTCAGAGTAAGTAGTGGGATATGTACTAGAAGTTACAGCACCCAAAACTCTAGAATGCATACTAGAAAAATTATCACAATTTACATAATCAGTAAGAGGATAGAGAACACCTGAGGAAAGTGACGATGCATGAGGGAACGTAGTCGAAAGGGGGGGTCTTCAGCAGTAAGAGCACAAGCATAATCATCACAGTCGTAATATGCCAAGTACGATGGAGGGCGACGTGATCGAACACTCTGTCTTGTAGGTGGCAACTCAGTAGCGGAACTATCTGGTACCAGAGAAGCTGGTAAAGTAGAGACCGAGGATGTAGCATTGTCAGCAACTGGCAGAGAATGACCAGTAGCGGACGACGAAGGTAGGCTAACGGCATCCGGCATGGAGGTACCGGCGTCGGGCGGATGATAATGGCCGGTGGATGTCGACGATGACCGGCCGATGTTGACTGGTGTTGACTGGCCGGAGTTGACCAGCGGTGAGTGGCCGGCGGTGACCGGCGAGACAGCCGACGACAGCAGATGGCCACCGACGGATGGTGGAAGGCCAACGGCGACCGGCGGCGGTGGATCGGCAACGGAAAGCGGAACCAAAATTCCATGCAGCTCCGGCGAGAAGGGGGAGGAATCCGGCGGTGGTGTGGTGGCGCCGCCAGGTTCATCGGATAAAGTAGAAGTCGGAGTTGCAGAGTACGGGAACTGGTTTTCAAAGAAATCAGCATCCCGACTGTTAAAGATCACTCGGGATTCCAAGTCAAAAAGGCGATAGCCTTTCTTTCCGGCAAGGTAACCAAGAAACAGACACCGCCGACTTCGTGGTGCAAACTTGTCACGATATCTGGGAACATGAGCAGCAAAACACAAGCATCCAAAAACCCTTAAGGATGAATAATTTGGAGCTTTCCCATAAAGCAACTCAAAAGGAGTACGACCGTTGAGATGCTGAGTCGGTGTTCGGTTGATCAGGTAGGCAGCAGTAAGAACACATTCTCCCCAAAATTCAATAGGAAGACTGGCTTGGAACCGTAAAGCACGCGCCACATTGAGTAAATGGCGATGCTTTCTTTCAACCCGACCATTCTGTTGTGGTGTGTCAATCATAGATGTCTCAAAGATGATCCCAGATGCAGCAAAATGAGATCGCAAAGGCAGAAATTCAGTCCCATTATCAGCCCGAACACGTTTTATGGTTCGGCCCCACTGGTTCTTCACTAAGGCACTAAATTCTAAAAATCTAGAGGCTACTTCAGACTTAGCGACTAATAAATAAACCAAACAGCTCGAGAATAATCATCGACTATCATCAAAAAATAAAATGCACCACTAGAGGATGGAGTTCTATAAGGTCCCCAAACATCACAATGTACTAATTCAAATAATGTAGTAGCATTTGTAGAACTCAATGGAAAACTATGTCTAGTATGTTTTGCTCTATAACATACAGAGCAAGGTATAGTAGTATTATTTGTGCTAAAATCAAGAGTTGGAATAGAAGACAACACCGTAGATGATGGATGACCAAAACGTTGATGCCATAAATCAGGTGAAGAAACCGAAGCAACTGTCGGAATAGACTGTAGGATATGATGATGAAGACGAGTATCCAATAGACGAAGCCAATAAATCCCCCCTTTCTGTTCACCTACGCCAATCACAATCCTCGTACTGATTTTCTGTAAAATGTAATAATTTTCAGTAAACAAAGCTAGACATTTTAAGGCAGATAACAATCTAGAGCATGATAATAAATTGCATCGCAAAGTAGGTATGTAGAGCACATGAGTAAGGGTGACATCACCAAAACAAATAGACTCATATTGTGTAGCAGACGACACAGATCCATCAGGCAGTATGACATTCACAGTATTAGTAGCAGTAGTAATATCAGTAAGAGAACCTTTGTCACCAGTCATGTGATATGAGGCTCCCGAATCAAGAATCCAAGGTAAAGTAGACTTACTTGACCCATGGTTAGATAACGAATCAAACTGATTAAATAAATGTATGGTCGTACTCCATTGGTCGTCAGACAGAGCAGGACCAAAATTGGATTGTGTAGGTAAGCCAGAGGAGGAGACCATCGCAAATCCATGCGGCGGCGTCACTGCGCTGGCGAAAAGAGTCATAACACAAATGGCAAGCACAATTAAAGTAAGAGGAGAAAAATAACGCTGAATCAAAGCCAAAAGGTCCAAGGACGCGCGGCTACTGTTGGCGCGTGAAAGGCACGCGCTATGAAGATTGAAGCGTGCGTATGTTGCACCCGCACGTGGGCTTCACGCGCTTCTGGAAGGTCGCACACGTGAATCTCACGCGCGCCGCTTTCTGGCGGAAGCTAACGCCACCGGATGGAGCCGCTGCCAAGAACGATGCCACCGATGTCAAGATTGATGCCACCGGACGGAGCGGTTCGGGACGGAGACCGGTCGGAGCGGGAGCAGGCCGGGACGGAGTTGGAGTGCCGGACGGAGCCGTTCCGGAACAAAGCGAGAGATGAAACTGACCGGGATGGGCCGGACTGAGCCGTGCTGGAGCAGACCGGGATGGAGCCGGAGCTGAGCAGACCGGGATGGAGCCGGAGCGGGAGAAAGCTGGAGAAGAGCATACCGGGACGGAGTCGGTCAGACGGCGGCGGTGGAGCAGAAACTGAAGAGGAAGAATTTTTTTTTGCTGGAAAGGTAATCCGGATCGACGGCGCGTGGAAGTCACGCACGGACGACGATGGAAAATTTATGACTGTATTTTAATGTCTTAGGTTTCAGGATTTTAGTCTCTGATACCATGTAGAAAATAAGGGTAATAATTGTGTATCTTTATTCATAAATTTGGGATACATTATATAGTAGTACAAGATACCTATAGAAGATAGGAAAAGGTAATAGAATACCATTATATTTACAATTATGGTAAGAATTCCAATTCCTTAAAGAGTCACCGATCTAACCTTTACTCACGTGAGCCCGCATTGGCTCCTGTTTTGCTAATTCCCTATACTTAAACACTAACTAGATATAGAGGTCGTTTGGTATGCGTACCATACACGGTGATTATAAATTCTGCGTATTTTAGGATTGGTAGAACTGTTTGGTTGACGGAAAGTAGTAAATACATGGGAAGTTGTAATTTGGAGGAAATTAAATTTCCCACATAACGTGGGAAATATGTTACCGAGTACCTCCTCGGTCGAATGCAATTCTGCGATGCTTTTGTGTGATATTACACTTTTATCCTAACTATGGCGCGTAAAACGTTATGGTTTCCCTCCTTCACGCGGCAATTTTTTACAAAATCGTTAGATTCCAAAGAAACAAATGAAGTCAACCAAACAACATGCAGAAAATTAATTCATAGGAAATATAGAATCCGCATGTGCAACCAAACACGATTTGTGTATATCCTAGAAATTTGATCACGGAAACAACTTTCCATGAAATACAAATTACCACAGAATTGAATTCCCACATGAACCAAACGACCCCATAGATTCAACGACAAAAAAAGATTGTAAAAGATCCATAGAGATATAATAATTAACACGTGACTAGCAGCCAGTAGGATAACCAAGCACTCTCAATTTAATTTATCTTCTCAAAATTCAATGCCGTAGATGTAGACAGAAGACAAGTTAAATGAGAGGGTAATATGCAAATATAACCTATATGTTGGAGAAAGTGCAAATATAATCCTGAGTTATTTTTTAGTGCAAATATAATCCTAACTATTATACATATGTGTAAATATAACCCTAACTATTTTATATATGTGCAAATATAACCCTAAAGCCATTATTCCGGCATTGACTGATCAGGGTTATATTTGCACTTTCAATTATCGCAGGGTTATATCTGCACTTCATTATCGCAGGGTTATATCTGCACTTTCATCAATTATACAGGGTTATATCTGCATTTGTCTTTTTATTTGGTTCAGGTTAAATTCTTCTCGTTTCGTAAGAGAAATACACAGTGGCGGAATCAGAAAAAAATAGGGGAGGCTGATGGCGGCGGTGGGACGACGGTAGCTTTCGACGGAGATCTGGTGGCTGGTGGGGGCGCCAGTGGCGGAGACCTGGTGGCTTGCTGCTAGTGCTTCCTCTCTTCCCGCTTTCCAAATTTGGGAAGAAATGGATTATGGATTGGCTATTGGACTGGGATTTCCTTTTTGGCCCAATCCAATGCATAAGCCCATGATTCTTTTTTTTCCGCTTACTACAAGTGAAACAACGTCGTTTCACTAACGTGAAAATGACGTCGTTTTACTACTTCAATAGCAAAAAAAAGAGAAGGCCGCGAAGCGGCCTTCTTCTCCGAGCTTCTCGTCGGAAGACGTGCGGCGCTGCGGCGAAAGAAGCGCTGGAGGCTCGGACCGATTCCTTCTCCCTGCTGCCAGCGATCGAGGTAGGGCTGGAGCTCTACCTCGCGTACCATTGGTTCCGCCACTGAAAATACATACATTTTTGTTTTTAAATTAACAAGGGTTCTTCTCTTAGTATGATCTTATTATTGATGTACTTCCACTGTTTCACTTTGTTTGCTGCGCTTTTTATTTTTGTATATTTTTTTATAAATTCGTCACATTTTCTTTTATGATAAAAAGTGAATCATTCTTAAACATTCATTAAATTTTTTACTCTATTCACTTAATTCTCCTCACACATTTCAATTTGCAAAAAAAAAAAAATCTAAAACTATAGTGCCAAACACAGTAAAACGGATTGAGGGAGTTCGTTGATTATGCTTCCATGGCCCAAGAAATTAATACCAATATACAATTTCGTGGCGGTTCAAGGCATCTAGGAAGCACTAAAATTAAATCCCAGAAAGTACTGGAGTTGGGACTTGGTCGAGGTTAGTGATCAGTAATTTATGGTTGGCAGCACTGAAATTGAATCGTGGAAAAGCAAATCAAATCAGACTTTCTTTTTTGATGAATTCATTTGGAAGTGGACTGTTTGCTTTCGTTTGATGATTAGACATCACAAATACACACGAATACTCCAAATTGCTGTGCTATTGGAGAATCAAAATGTCGGATCTCATGCAATTCTCTTTTGATGTGTGCATCTCCGAATGTTACCATTGGCAGAATCGGAAAAATATTTTTGGAGGCTGAAAAATATTACATAAATTTAAATTTTTAAAATTTGACTAAAAAATAATGAAAAATATAATATAATACAATAAATCGAGTACCATACAATAACGTTTTTACAAGTTCACTAAACTACTAAAATAACTATTTTTTAATGCTCGAATTATTGGAAGTGGGATTAGGAACAAGTGAGGGTAACAAATATCTACGAGACTCCATATTAGAGTATCTTCTAGAATATTTTTGATGATTTGTACTCCCTCCGTTTTTTTTTCATTGGCACCTCTCTTTTGGTGTTAGAATTGAGGAGATGCTAAATGAGTGGATGAAATTGAATTGAAAGAAGAGAAAGTAAAATGAGTGGAGGTAAAAAACCTTAAACTTGCCCAAAATAGCAAGTGCCAATTAAAAAAATACCACTTTTTAGTAAATGTGCCAATGAAAAAAAAAACGGAGGGAGTAGTATATTTCTTTTGATCCTCAGAATATTTGATTTCCTTATGTTTGGGAAATCTTGTTGTATTCCTTGTATATATAGGAGTCTTGAGGTAATGAGAAATTTAACCTTTTCAGTAAACATTTCTCTGCAACACTTTTATGGTATCAGAGCTTTCGATCCTTCCCGTAGCTTCACCACTGCTACTATTCGACTAATTTTTCCAATGGCTTCTGAAAATAACCATATCACTCCTTCCCCATCCGCTATCCTCTTCACGGCCTCTGGTGGTGCTGCAGCTAATCTGCAATTTCCCGCGCTTATCGTCCGTCTGGATCGCGCCAACTACTCGCTTTGGAGCAGCACTGTCCGATCGGCTCTAGAGGCGTACGAACTTAAGGGTTTCCTCGTCATCGGCAATGTTCCCGCCAATCCGGCCGAAGTCTCAACCGAGCGCCGCCCGAATCCTGCCGTTACCGCCTGGAAGCGCAAGGACAAGATGGTTCTTCTCTGGCACCGTTCGACGCTGACGACACCAATGCTCGGCCATGTGGCTCGAGCACACTCCACCTCCGAAACTTGGACCATGTTGCAGCAGATGTTCCAGTCTCAGACACGTGCTCGGCAGATGCATCTCAAGTAACTGCTTCAATCCCTAGGCAAGGAATCCATGTCCATGATGGAATACGTGGAGAAGAAGATATTCTCATGCCGGTTTCTGATGATGGCTTCGTGTCATTCATCCTGTTTGGTCTAGGCAACGAGTACGGCGCGTTCAAAACCGCCTTCAGTATGCGGTCCGATCTTGTGTTATCCAATGAGCTCTCGGCCTGCTTCTTCAGGAAGAGCAACGCATTCTCGACTCGTGTATCAACACGTCCATGGCAGCCGCTCACTATGCGAACCGCAAAGGGGGGTTCTCTCGCTCTTCTAGAAGCAGCTCGGCACCTGGTGATCGCTCTCGTCCACCGTGCCAAATCTGCAACAAGCCGTTTCATACGGGCCTGAATTGTCACCAGCGTTTTAATGCCGAAGCCTTTCCGGCATCCAATCCTAAGGCAGCAGAGAAGCAGCGTCAGAATCAGCGTCAAGGCAAGGCTCCCTCGGCTCATGTGACATACACTGTTCCGTCGGCACTAACTGATCCTTGGGTCATGGATTCCGGTGCCTCTCACCATGTCACAGCGGACCTTGGCGCCCTCAGCCTTCAATCTCCCTACACTGGCAATGACAACCTAGTTGTCGGCAATGGTGAGTCCCTTTCCATTACTCATATAGGTACTCATAATCTTTCTTCATCGCATGTTGCCAATAAAAATCTTTCCCTAAAAGAAGTTCTTGTCGTCCCTAAGGTTTCAAAAAATCTCCTCAGTGTTTCAAAATTATGTAGAGATAATAATGTATCTGTTGAATTACATGCTGATCATTGTTTTGTTAAGAATCCTCAGGGTCAGATACTTCTCAAGGGAATAGTTGAGAACGGGTTGTATTGTCTACCTACCCCATCATCCTCCAGTCCTAGAGTCTTTGTTGATGAACGTGCTTCTATTGCTTGTTGGCACCATCGGTTCGCTCATCCTCATGAGTCTGTTCTTCGTCGTCAACTGTCTGATTTTAATTTACCAATTTCTGCAAATAAAACTTTGCCTCTTTGTAGTGCTTGTCAATTAGGCAAAAGTCATAGATTACATTTATCTTCTTCTCATGTTTCGTCAAGTGAACCTTTTGATTTAATATATTCTGATGTTTGGGGTCCTGCCTACGTTCCTTCGTTAAATGGAAATCACTATTTTGTGTTATTTATTGATGACTGCACCAAATTTGTCTGGATTTATTTTCTCCAAACAAAATCTCAAGTCTTCAATGTTTTTCAACATTTTAAAGCTATGGTCGAAACTCAATTTTCAGCAAAAATTAAGGCCTTCCAATCTGACTGGGGTGGTGAGTATCGTAATGTCTCAGTTTTTCTTCAAAACCAAGGCATTTTACATCGAGTTTCTTGCCCTTACACACCTGAACAAAATGGAGCTTCTGAAAGGCGAAACCGTATTGTTGTGGAAAAGGGCTTGGCATTGTTAGCTCATTCCTATCTTCCTGTAGAATTTTGGGAACAAGCTTTTCACACTGCCATCTACTTGAATAACAGAACCATCACCCCCATTTTACAGCATAAATCACCCTACTCTTATCTTTATAAACGAGAGCCTGATTATCAGTTTTTAAAGTCGTTTGGGTGCTTATGTTTTCCCTATTTAAGGCCATACAATAACAGTAAACTTGAGTTTCGTTCTGTAGCTTGTATATTTCTTGGTTATAATGCAAAACACAAGGGCTATCTGTGCTTTCATGCTCCTTCTTCTCGCACCTACATTGCTCGGCATGTGGTGTTTGACGAATCTCGATTTCCCTATTCTGATCATATAGCACAATCCTCTACCACAGTCTCTCCTATCTATGATTTGTCGCTCCTTGACTCGGCATTTTCCCAGCCATCCGAGTCTTGACCACCAGCCTCCTCTGATGTGCCTGCGTCTCCTAGTGCGGGTGCTTCCGTCTCGGCGCAGTCCGTACCAACCCTATCTCCCGTGCCTGTCTCAGCCCAATCTCGGTCCAGCTTGGCTCCATCCATGGCCATTACTCCATACCCCAATGCCCCTTCCTGTTTTCGACCTGCCGAATCTTCTACACACTCCATGGTCACTCGTGCCAAAGACAACACCCTTCAACCGAAAACTCTTTTTGCCTCCAAATATCCAGTACCTCGTGACTCATCCCCACCCGAACCAAAATCATTTGCTCAAGCCACCAAGCACTCTCATTGGCAACAAGCCATGCAGTTAGAATATTATGCTTTGATGAATAATGGGACTTGGGACTTAGTTCCAAAGCCCTATACTTCTAATGTTGTTGGTTGCAAGTGGATTTTCAGGGTTAAAAAGAAGGCTGATGGTACTGTGGAATGTTACAAAGCACGGTTGGTGGCAAAGGGATTCAACCAAGAGGAAGGTGTGGACTATTTTGATACATTCAGTCCTGTTATCAAACCAACTACCATCCGTCTTGTACTCAGTGTTGCTGTCACACGAAAATGGCCTCTTCGTCAAGTCGACATCAACAATGCCTTTCTTAATGGGGATCTTGCTGAGAATGTCTTTATGCAACAACCGCCAGGGTTTGTCTCATCTTCCCATCCAAATTATGTGTGCAAGCTGAAGAAGGCTATCTATGGCCTCAAACAATCCCCATGGGCTTGGTTCCAGAAACTCAGTCAGGCCTTGCTCTGACACGGATTCAAGCAATGCATTTCTGACACTTCTCTCTACATCAAGTCTCATGGTGATCATGTTATCTATGTCCTGGTTTACGTTGATGACTTGATTATCACCGGGTCCAATTCCAGGTTCATTGATGAGTTCGTTCTCTATCTGAACTCAGTTTTCTCCTTGAATGATCTGGGTCATCTTCATTTTTTTCTTGGCATTGAGGTTCAACATCTTTCATCTGGTTTACTTCTGTCTCTGAAGAAGTATATTTTGGACCTCTTGGATCGTAGCCACATGAGTGGTGCTAAGCCAATTTCCTCTCTGGCCACTCCCGGTTCCCGCCTCACAGCTTCGGGTGATCCTTTCCCTGATCAACAACTTTATCGCAGCATTGTTGGAGCTCTTCAATATGCCACGATCACTCGGCCTGAAATCTCTTATGCTGTGAATCGTGTTTGTCAGTTCATGCATCAGCCGACTGAGACTCACTGGCTCGCAGTCAAGTGCATTCTTCGCTATCTCAAGGGCATCATTGCTGCTGGCTTTTATTTCCACCCGGCTCAAGATTCCAGGCTTGTATACTATACAGACGCTGACTGGATTTCTGATCTGGACGATTGTCGTTCTCAGCAAGGGTTCTGCATATATTATGGTGGCAACTTAATTAGTTGGGCGTCCAAGAAGCAGGGTGCAGTGGCTCGTTCTAGTACTGAGGTGGAGTATCGTGCGATTGCATTTGCTGCTGCTGAATTAATCTGGTTACAGCAGCTTCTCAAAGAAATGAATCTTGTTTTTCTTGGTCCCCCAACAATTCTTTGTGATAATCTGAGTACTACATTTCTCACGGCTAATCCTGTTCTTCATCATCGTTCCAAGCACATCAAGCTGGATTTTCACTTTGTTCGTGAACAGGTGAAGGATGGTACTCTCTTTGTTCGGCATGTTAGCTCGGTGGATCAGGTTGCTGATGTGTTTACCAAAGCCGTTGGGACTGCTAGGTTCAAGGACTTGCGTTCCAAGCTTCTTGTTCGTGTTCGAACATGAGCTTGCAGGAGGGTATTAGAGTATCTTCTAGAATATTTTTGATGATTTGTAGTATATTTATTTTGATCCTCAGAATATTTGATTTCCTTATGTTTGGGAAATCTTGTTGTATTCCTTGTATATATAGGAGTCTTGAGGTAATGAGAAATTTAACCTTTGCAGTAAACATTTCTCTGCAACACTTTTACTCCATGACTTGATAACGTTGCATAATCGGTTCATTCTCAATCTTAACAAAAATATCTTTTTCAATATACATCGTCATAACATCATTCAACCATTCATCTCTCATTCTATTACGAATATCAGTCTTGATATTCTTCATGGCAGAAAAAAATTGCTCAACTGAAGTAGCTGCAACTGGTAGAACTAATGCTAGCTCAATAAGACGATATACCAATGGATAGAGTACACTGCTACGTGATCGAACCATATATTTAGCAAGACTTCCAAGATCATTGATGACTGAATAGGCATCATCATCTCTCACATCACGAATGAAGAAATCAAGTTGTTGCTCAAGTTCTAAACGATCAACTAGAGAGAAGTCATCCGGATAGAGTTCAGCAAGGCGAAGCAACTTACCAATATCAAACATGGAAAATCTTTCTCTCGGATCAAGGCATGCAATACAAGTGAGTAATTCTGAGCTTGCTTCGCAAAATTGATGATTCATTTCAAGAATCATCCTGTCAACGGTCTAGTATTGAAACAATAAAAAAATATAACAATAAGATAAAAAATACATATAAAATAAAATAAATAAAACAATGTAAATAGTAAAGTAGTACCTGAAGAAAAATATCAACACGGTAGAAATCATGATTGGTCAACATTTCTTCACGTCGTCTAGAACGTTGACGAATATTTTGTTGTGCTTCCATCACGTCTAATGTGATCTCATGCTTCACACAAAATGTGTTGACTCAATCCAATAATTTATCAAAACCCTCATCTCTGAATTCTTGCAATTCAGTCTTCATTCTATTCATCATTCGCACAGCCATCGAAATATTTTGATCTCTTTGTTGCAAGGCAATGGACAATTGACTTGTAGCTCCCAACAAATGCTTCATAAAAAACATACAAAATACAAATTACAGCTCTCCATTCTATCAATCAAACCCTTTGTTGTAGAGGCTTTTTCATCCAAATTGCTATGCTCACAAATATTAAGAAGCACTTGAATAATAGAAGACCACATAGCCTCAAAACGAAGAATAGTAGTGTAATGTGATCCCCAACGGGTATCACCAAGCCTTCTTAAACTCATTTCCTGATTTTTGCCTCTTCCACTAACATTCTCCCCACTCTCCAATGTCTCTACAAGTCTAGCATGTTCTAATTGCACAAGCATCTTTTTTCTAACACATTAACCTCCAACTAGATTCACAGTTTTAACAAGATACCAAAAAAATTCACCCACGACAGAGTACTATGTGCAACAGAAATAACAACCAATTGAAGTTGGTGAGAGAAGCAATGAATATACCTTGCAGAAGAGTTTTCTTTCAATATCAAAGCCCGCAATCCATTAAACTCCCCTCGCATATTTGAAGCCCCATCATATCCTTGACCTCTCAACTTTGACAAGGACAATTTATTATCTACAAACAGTTGCTTAAGAGCCTTCATCAAGGTAATAGTTTTAGTATTGGAAACATGCACAAGTACAAGAAAACGCTCAAGAATACATCCTTGTTTGTTGACATATCTCAAAACAACCCCCATTTGCTCTTTTATTGATGCATCTCTAGCCTCATCAACAAGAAGAGAAAATACATTATCTCCAATGTCATTAACAATAGCATCAGTTACCTCGCTAGCACAAGCACTTGAGAGCTGTTTCTGAACTCTGGGGGATGTCAACTTGCAATTTCCATGAGCATTTTCATTCATTACCTTAGCAACATCTTTACTTCGCTTGCAATACCAATCAACCAATTCAAGATAATTACCCTTGTTGATGGAATCTCAACCTTTATCATGACCACGAAAAGCCAAACCTTGATTTAACAAGTATCTTGTCACATCGAAAACCACATTCAAACGTGTGCGATATGCTTTTTTTGCTTCAGTAAAATGACCATCGAAACAATGTGAGATACTTTGCTTTTGAAGGCTAAAATTTCTCAATTTGATTGCTGCACTATAATGAATTCCATCAACATTCCTAGCATGTTTCCTAAATATTTTAAGGACATTCTTCCAATTCATCACCCCATCCACAGTATATGCCGTCCCTTTTTCTGAATTCTTCAAAAGAAAGCAAGGAAAATAAAAGGCTGCATCCTTTGAAACACTGTACTCCAACCAATTAAATTCATCAAACCAACCCTTTTGAAAACTTCTAAATTCATCATTGAACATTGTCTTGGGAAAAGTATGATTCTTAGGTTGGCAAGGACCTCTTAATATATATTCTCTTAGCACTTCATCTATAATAGAAACATCAATCTCTTCAATAGATTTACGTAGCCCGGAATCACTTATAACATCATTCTGATTGAATTCTACACGAGATTGTTTTGTACTATTACCCTCTTCATTGTGCCTTTGTTTATTAGGTTCATTCGATCTCTTTAAAGATGGAGATCCGTTACTTCGAATTAAAAATTTGTCCATAGCCTATTAAATATCAAATAGGGATAATATGTAAATTGATTTATATTTATAAAATCTAAAACGAAACAATAACAAATTGAGATAACAAATAATTTATAAAATCATATTCATCTAAATGCAATTTAACAAATATCCCTAATTGATAATTTCATAAATCGATTATGACAATTTCATTTTCACATACAAAATAAATCAAACAATTATAATTTATTATTCATACATATGCAATTCAACTGAATTTCAACAATCATACAACCATATAACTTTAATTCGACATCCAATCTAAAAATCATGTTCACATAAATTTAAGTTTTGAAGGAAAAAATAAAAAAAAGAATAAATCCTAAAATTAAATTACCTTAGCATAAAGAGAAATAGAGAACCAGTGGTTCAGTGCAGGGGCGGCGTTCGGCGTCAGCTGCGGCAGCGGGACGGCTGCAGCGTCCGGCTTCAGGAGGCAGAGACCTGGCAGTGGCGGCGGGAGAGAGCTAAGCTCCTGCTTTGGCCGGCCGCTACTCTTCAGCTTAATCCGTATTCGAATTTCGGGAGAAACCGAGGATGGTATTGGATTAGGGATTTTGGCCCAATCCAATACACTTCAAAACCCATGTTTCGTTTTTTTGCCCTAATGACAAATAGCGTGAAAACAACGTCGTTTTACTAGTTTAGTTGCAAAAAAAAGGCCGTGAAGCGATCTTCTTCTCCGACCTTCTCGCCGCCATCACCGGAAGACACGCTGGACGAAGGCGAAGATAAACTGGACGCCGGAAATCGATTCCTTTACCTACGGCTGACGATTAAGGTAGGGATGAATTCCTACCTCGCGTACCACTGATTCCGTCCCTAAATTATAGAAACCCGGAAGGGCGAATTTTTCAGAAAATTGTGGATTCATTGAATTTATGTTACTGTACGTCTTGAAATTATAGTAACATAAAGGTGAGTGTTCTTTTAAAAGTTGAAACTATAAAAGTGAGTTCTTTTATTGGGTGTCAATCTGATTTGATCCCATTTCATTGAAACGCACTTATTTCAAAGAAAACATGCACGTCTTGCTCGGTTATATTGTAAATACTACCTCTGTGAAAATTACACATTTTTACTTTTGGAAATCATCCGAATCAAATGTCAATTATTAATATCGCAAAAAAATTAAAAAAATAATAATTTAAAAGTATATATTACGATGAATCCAACCTTTAACATAATAATAGTCTTGCATATATTCCCTCCATCCCAAGATTATTGGTATATTTACTTTTTTTAAAATTAAACTTGGTATATTTTAAATTAAATATAAATTTATACATGTAAATAAAAATATCATGTGAGATATTGTTATATTCATCTTAACATTTATTTTCTAAATATCAATTTTATATGCAAAAATATTATACGTAGTTAGAGATATTAACGATCAAATATGATTATTGAAAACCGTAAAAAAATAACTATGTCAATAATTATGGGATGGAGAGAGTATATAAATAGAATTTAATGATCAAAATTGACTCAGTTTGACTTACAAAAATTTAAATGTGCCACTTTTGTTGGAATGAGGTAGTATGTTTTGTCCAAACATTCGTAAATTGTTTTTATTTTAACCCAACCCAAATGTGATGCTATAAGTTTTTCATTAGGTTGGATTATAGATTGCTAAGTCACTACACATGTCATTATAACTGAAGCTTTTTATCCCTTCCCATCAGGCCATCAGCTACCAAGTGCACAACTTGACCCCGTCTTTCAATTCCAATATGTGGAGCCATTCCCCTCCACCAGGAATAGTCACACTCGCAAACTGCTAAATACAAAGTTGTGGGGACTAAGGAGACATCCAACATCCCAACAAAGTTATCAATACAATTGTTTGACACCCACACGATCGATCAAGTGGTTAGACCTCTAATTTTAATCCTGCTATCGTGAGTTTGATTCTCGCCAGCCGTAATATGGGGATTTTTTTAGTGGAAGGGTCTCTTGTGGGCAATGAGTACAGTCATAAATTTGGGTTTGACCCTAATGTCTGCTGTGGTATCGGTTTGACCCTAATGTCTGCTGTGGTGTCGGTGCGGCTAGGGTCCTGAGGGCGAGGGTATCATCTTTTTATCAATGCACTTGTTTCAAGTAGGTTATGCCTCATATTCATATTTCATATTTTCCTGCCCGCGAGTCCATGACATAAGTTTGCCTAAGCAAAAATTTATTCAGCGTGCATAAATGTCCTTGTAAAAAAGTTTAGGAGACGGGGGAGTATCACATTAGATGACTTATTATACACGAGGAATTTAAATAGCAAACGCAGCAAAAAGCCAAACTATTTGGCGCCCATTAATGGGTGCAAAAATATAGCCAGCCATTAGAGACACCATCGCCACATTTTTGAAGATGAATGAATTGACAAGCTTTTGGGGTACACAATCATGCTTTCTCTCCCTCCTCTCTATGTTCTTCCCTCAGCTCCAAATATATACAACCATACTCGAGACAACGTCATTATGGTAAAAACACCACCTCACCATATATACTATCTAGAAGGGTTTGACAAACTTCATGTTTTTTTTGGCTTTTCTTTATATGCAGGAAAACTTTCACCACTCACTCACAACTCACAAGTGTCGAGACTCTCACACAACTAGCAAACCTGGACCAACTCGACTCCATTCTTACATCCTCGGTTGTTTATAGACTTGTACTCAGTGATCAGAAGGGAAATCAAAAACCTGATTGACTTTAAGATGCTTTTGAAAATCTGCCAACCGGTTTTGCAGGTTCACAATTCCTGCAGCCTTCTGTGACAGAATAACACTCAGTCTGGAGATATAATCATCCAACTGATTACCAGGCTGATCGATTTGGACCAACAAATTCATCTCCTGGTTAAAATCGAAACATCATTAACAACTAGCAAAAACCTCCAAAATTTGCATGAAACAGAACTTAATCATGCACTAGATTCACTGACCTCCTTAACAATATCCATCGTGGCTTCGACCTGTTTTCTATGAGCATTGACAAGATCTCCTTCTTTCTGATATAAAAGAAAATAGAATTTCAGCTTAGCTATATTGCAATTTATTTCATGACAAGTCAATCTAGCGAAATGTTACATGTCTTACCTTGAATAAGGCAGCAAAATCACCTTCTGGATCCAACATACTTGACTCGGGTACAGATTGGTTCCACGAGGAGCAGACATCTTCTTCAATCATATCAATTGGTGTGTTCCAACGACTGCGCTCACTAGGAATGCGATCAACAGTTGGACCAGATTCCTTTAGGCTTTCTTCAGATACTGCAGCAAATGAGGCCAGATTGCCCTGCATTCGACCACTGGGAACACGATCAATATTGGAAGATGGAGAGGGCTCCCTCTCCGATTGTTTACCCCTTCCAAGTTTACCATGCTCGTTCTCCTCAAGCCCTGGCACCATCTGAAGGATGGAAGATGAAGCAAATGCAGTTGAACTACGAACATTCAGCAAAGACAATGGTTCTCTCTTTGAGTTGTTTCCTTTGGATAGACTCTTGACCCTGTAATGAAAGTAGTAATCAAATATCAAAATTTCATAATTATACATGGATCGGGTTTATTAGCTTCGCATGATTCGTCATCAGATGTTTAACCTGTCAGCATATCTGAGAGTGTTCAAGGTGTGCTCACATGATCCAGAATTTGGCGAAATGCAGGATATCATAACCGTGCGAGAGTTACCAACAAATGAATCCCTCAGAACTTCTGTCAACTTACTCCCTCTAAATGGAATATGACCTTGATCATTATCCAGAGCTCTTATGCATTCTTTTAGAGCAAGTAAGCTTTTGTTGATTTCAGCACCTTCCATTCTGCGCAATAAAACATCGTTAGGGCTTTTGACAATGTATGTATCTTCAATCGATTGTATAGAAATTTGTATAACATACCTGGTTTGTTTATCGTTATCGGTTGTATCAGCACCACGTTCACTTCCAGCAAGATCAATGAATGACAGCTTGCCAACGGGTCGAGCTGGTTTTAAATCGTTTCCATCTACTTTTCTTTTGACAGCAAGCTGTAGTATGGCATGTGAACGGGAGGATTCCTCATTCGCACCAGTCGTTCCTGTGCTCCTGGATGCATTCCCTTTCTCGATCAACTCCCTCACTGTCTCTACGGATGATACATTATATTCTTGCAAGCCAACAATGCATACCTGCTGTTTCCCATCCTCCCTCATGCATAGCTTTCTGCAAGGGCACAAATCCATGCAAAGAAGTTTAAATATACTGCAAGAAGAATGCTTCTGTATCGGAAAGTTGTGAATAATAACTCACTTTCTTTCGTTCAGCAGGTCAAAAACCTTCCCTCCGTAAATCTCAAAAAAGCTCACATGCAGCTGAAGTCCTTGGCTTTGATAGTTGTTTTGCATTAATTTGAATATGTCTTTTGATGCTTTGAGGGGCAATGGTTGCATAGTATATGTCTTTCCACTACCTGAGGAAACGAGACAAACAGTATCGATATCCATATGCTCATTTAAGGAAGTAAGTTTATTCATACAAGGAGCTGACAATGGTAGCTTAACAAGAGAATGAGCCACTCGCCTGTTTGCCCATACGCGAAGCAAGTTGCTTTTGTTCTTTGGAATATCAATGGGACTATGGGCTGAACAGTTTCAGCGTAAACCTATTGGATTAACATTTTTAGGAACCAATCATTTTGTGTATGAAGCATACAGCCACTACACACATAACATACTGTATAATAAGTACTCACATCAGCATTAGAAATGTCTTCGTTCATCACAGCGTCAAACACAAATTCATGCTTCTCTACGTATTCTGTAAGGTCGACCTGCATTAAGTAATAGAAGAATAAGATTAACACAAGTAAACTAATACCGAAAACGACAAGAAATGTGTACATTGTCGGTACTCTTGGACAAAGGCACGTTAGGAAAACCATTCATACAAAGGAAGGAATGCAGCAGGTAGTCAACCAAGAATAACAATGAGGTTTTTTATATTCTCATTATTTCCTTCATGCATCAATAATAACCAAGATCATAAAGCATTTGTGAATGTCGGAGAATACATACTGGCTTTGTTGCAGAGATAAGTCACCATTCACTTTGACCAAGAAAGCATTGAAACAATGTTTAAACTGTATGCAGTATATATGTAGAATGGAAAAGGGTATTATCAAAAGAAATGGTTAATCTAGTTACATAACTAGTAACAAACACCTGTTGCAGAAACAACATAGTATAAGATAGCTCTATAACTTGAGCGATATCTCTATTCTCTAGTAAGGGAAGGCATGCTTTACCATACATGAAGAGTTAAGAGTAAAGTTTTAACAACATACCAGTCTCGTGTAAAGATTGTAATATCATGGGACTAGCAAGGCTAACATATGAACAACTGAACAGAATCCAGGCATAATCTTACTTTGAGCTTTGTCTCATAGACAGTGAGCGAATTCACATGGGGATCTATCGTTATTACATCTTCCTCCTTCCTTGCAATTTCCTTTTTGTTAAGCGGCCTCTTACGCACCTGAATTTTCAGATAGGCAAACATCCTCCAGCATATAAGTCAAGCATTTCTTTGCACAATAGGCACAAGAAACAAATGAGTCCAAAGACTCCAAACCATACTTCCAGTAAAGAGGGAAGAATGGCATACCACAACTTTGATTTTCGCCACGTTGTGAGTTTTCTCTCCATCAACCGTTAATCCTTTGAGAGGATAGTTATCAGGCACAGCACGACCATTCGTTCGAAGCTTTGCTGATATAAATGGATCAGAATCATCAAAACTTCTGGTCTGAGCGGGGTGATTAAGTGAAGATCCATCATTTTGGGAAGGGAACTGCAGAGAACAAAGTTTTGATCTTGTTGGAAAGAGAACCACGACACCTATAAAATTAAATGTGGAATTCCCAATTAAGCAAGATTCTCCTTTTGACCACACAAACACACACACCTCAGGTATAAGCTCAGTATCAAATGAGTGCAAATCAAGCAATCCAGGGCTGAGTTCGCCGGGTGAAAGCGAAAGCGACAGCGAATCCCTCCTCACCAACTTTGACCCCTGAGGCCGACCACCGCCAGTGTTGCCAAAGAATCCAAAATCCTGTAAAATTGTAAACACAGAAATTACACAATGCATTTGCATTTCCACATCCAACTCACTCAAGAATACTATCTATGAAGATCAAAATGGGGTACCTGAAGAGCGGGCAAGGAGGAATTAGAGGACTGGAGATGGTGGAGACCTGCTGATCGAAGCCATTTGTTGTTGAAGGCACTGTCGATGAAGTTATCAGAATACTGGTGCTGATGGTGCCCTGTTGAACTGGATCTCTGCATTTGCCTCCCGACATCATTCATCGTTCAAATTTGTTGTGGGGTTTCAGCAAATGAAGGTAAAGTTGGAAGCTTTATTAAAGTTGGAGCGGAGTCTGCGTGAGTGTGTGAGGAATGGAGAAATGGTGGTTGTTGGGAGAATTGGTGTTGATGAAGGAGTTTTGAATGAGTGTGTTTCAAACTTTTGAAAACAAAGACCGGGATTCTCACTGTTTCTGGGACCATGTCTTGTACCTCTCCTGTCACGGTCTCCAAAAACTTAATCCTTAATACTCCCTCTTCTCTTCAATATTGGGCCCCTACAAGGTGACACCAAATTTCTTGCGAGTCGTATGTTCTTGGACAAGAGGGATTCTACCATAGAACAATTCTCAACCGGGGGCTCCTTCTAGGGGTTGTATGGGGTTCGCTTGAAGAAAGGGGGTCCTCGCTAGCTATCTTTTAAGTGAGCAATTCCTCTTCAATGTTAGTTATTTTGCGCTGAACCACTAGATATTGCTCGGCAAGTAACTCCCTTTGGACCACTAGCCTGCAATTTTCGCCTATGCAACCAATTAGGCACCCTTCCACTACTGGAAGCCTAGTCGCAGTAGCAATGCATAACTTCAGAGAACCAAACTTTAGATATATTTATCGCATCAGCTCTTTGAGGTCTTTATCTCCGGGATCACGACCTTCGACCACCTCTAAAGGATATGTACCGTTAAATTCTTTGCTCAGGAAATCCCTAACAAATCCCTTAAAGGTTGGATGGTCTTTAGACTGCCACAGCTTCATCTCAGCTTCGAGCTGGTGGAGCTTGTCCTTCAAAGATTCCTTCTCTCGATTACAATTAGATAAATCCTGTGTGGATTTTAATAGTTGTTTGTGTGTCTCACTCAACTTTTTTTAAGCACTCGAAAGCTCCTCGGAAGCACCTTCTAACACTCTCTTCAACGAGTTAAACTACAAAAGGAGAAGAACGACAAAATTAATAAATAGTCATAAAAATGGCAAAAGATATTCTTATATTGAAGTTTAAAAAAAAAGTTGCAACAGGGGGCCCGAATTGGCAAAGTTACAATCAAGGATAAACACTAGAATCATCCTCTTTTGAGGTGGATGCAATCATTTCTTCCACTCGGTCGACTGCTGAATTCTGCTCGGAAAAGGCATCCGTGGATTAAGTTGGGGAGGCATTACCAACATTGCTGCCATCTGCCCTTGTCTTATGGCAAACATTCCTAGTATGAGGAGGTTGGCCATCAGCAATGGTCGAAGTAGGCCTTCCACCACTTATTGTGGGAGGGGAGGCCTGATTCTAGGGAGTGGATGCCTGATTTGAGGGAGTAAGGGTCCCTTTAGGAGGACCCTGAACTTGCTTCGTGGGCTTCTGTTTCCTCAAACCGCTAGCGTGACCCACTGAAAAAGAGAAAGAGAGCATCAGTGAAAGTAAACTCAATGATACAACATATGGGAGAAGTAGAATTCTATTAAGGCACCATCAGAGGCTTTTGAGTGCCTAAAATTGCTAACGAGGGTCTCGAGGGGAGGGCTTTCTTTGGGCCCATCAAGTTCTCTTCTCCTCTCCCTGATATTCTTTCATAGTATTTTATACACATACTCCTCGTAGATTTTGGGAGGGAATGCAAAGCCGCCAATCCAGGAATTAGGATTGTTGAAGCGGTTGTAGTTAAGGGGTTGGACAACAACTTTTACCTATCCCTTTCGAGGACATCCAGACAAATACTCCCCAGGTTTGGGAGACTCGACTCGCACGTCCCAATTCCACGAGGGAACTCGATACCTCCCGTTGTTAAATGAAATTCCTTTCTTCCAGCTTCTTCAGTCACCTGAATTACCAGGAACATCAAAAACCTTGTGATGTGTTTCCCGGCTAGTAAAAGTGACAATCATATCGGTGGATTGTCCACTATAAGACACGGAGTACAGTGAGTGAAGCAGCTTATACCTTGGCTTGATACCAAACTCATCACATCATGTCAAAAACATCATGATGATCACCAAGACATTGGGATGAACTTGTTCAGGGCTCACCTGGAATTGTTTAAGAAGTTTGGGGAAAAAGGGTGGAAAGGGAAAGGTGAGCCTGCAACGAAGATGTCCGAGGGAAATGGTTGATCTTCCCTCGAGGAAGTTATAGGGGGTATCTTCCTCTCGAAAGGGTTGAAAATCGACATATGGGGCTATTCATTGGCCAAGAGGGATCGAGTCCAAAATCTTCAAGATAGCTTTCCCCACTATTAGGTCGGGGCTCCTTTCTCGAGTCCCTTAGCCTTATCCTTTGAGAAGTCCCCTTTTTCTTCTTTTGAGAGGGTTTAGCCAAAGAAGATACCTGAGGTGCTCTCGTGGGTGCTTCCTCCTCCTCGAGGGACGTCCTCTCTCTCAAAAGAAATGCATTCTCCTCCTCCTCTATGGCCTCGAGGGATGCTTCCTTGCCGGCCAGAGATGTATTTGACCCCCCACCCCTTCCAATTCAAGCTTTGGATTCGGAGGAGGGTAGAAGCCAATTTTGCCACTGGTAGGGGATCTCCTTATATAGGGCTTGCCCATGCCTGGTGGCCAGTTCTCAACGGGCTCTCGAGGGGGCATATCAATTACTAGGAAACTCTCTCTTCCCCGGGATTGTTATTAATGTGATCAGAACATACCTTCACTAGCATAGGAATCATATCAAAAAATTTTAGATTGAGTGCATTCCGAGTCACTAATAGCTCTTCCTGGCGTACTAATCCCCGCCCCTCCTACCCTAATCTCACCAGGAAATCTCTCGGAGGTGGAACCCTCATCAGAGCGGGGTATGATTGTAAGGTGAGGAAACGAAAAGATTAGAATAAGAAGAGAGATGAAGGTACTTAATGATTTTTTGGGAAAGGCAATGAAAATTAGATCGCTCGAGAGAGAAGTAGAGAAAGAGTGCTTATAAGAAGTTCTTGCAAATGAAAAAAGTGAAAGAAGGAAGAGAGGTTATTGGGTAATAATGGGGGATGAAACGACGAATAATTAATAACTGTCTTAGAAATACAAAAAGTTAGAGAAAGACACAATTGCTTTTCTGTCTTCTAACGACACGCTGTTTCGGGAGCAGTGACACCCGCGGTTGTATGGCACACGTGCACCTTTTAGAATCCTAGCGCCGCGAGTTGATTAGAAAACCATATTCCCTCCCTCAAAGCTAAGAGCAACAAAGTGCAAGGTTCATTTGGAGTCTTCAGAGTCCTCGAACTATCCCAAACATTCAAGACCTCGAAGAACCTTTGTGCTATTCCAGCCTTCTGAGGTCGAGAACCTACTTTTCTGGGGGGGCTTTTGATAAAGGTTAATCCTAAGAAGGCCATTGGACTAAGGATGTGGCGGCCCAGTTAGGAGAATATTTAATACCCTAACATAATTACCGCATTTGTGGGTAATTAAGGGCAATAATTAAGGAGAACGTTATTTAGGACACGGAGTATAAATACAATGTATGCATTTACTTATGATTCATTCTGTCTTAATTATATTTGACCCTTGGGCTAACTTAGGCATCTGAGTGCTAACCCCTGGAATCCACGGGGATAGTTTTATTGCATGTTAGTTCGAGAAGAACTCAAGCCCACAAACTGATCGGTTATTTGAGACGCATCAAGTGGCCCAATCTATGATAATTGACGAAAAACCATTTAGGTTATGTGCATCAAGTTTAACTCTATATAATTGATGAAAGTGCAGATATAACCCCGCGATAATTGAAAGTGCAAACATAACCCTAAATATTTAGGTTGTGTGCAAATATAACCTTTTTTCAACGGATTTAGATCGGAATTGGGTAAAATGTCAATTTAATCCTCTGAAAAAAAGGAAAAACAAAAAAATATTAATTTTACTACTTCGCCGCCCAGATTCTATTTCAATTCTCCCAATTCCACCAAACGTCATTTCCACCAAACCTCATTTCCATTTCCACTTTCTTCCACCAAACCTCATTTTTTAGCTCCTTCATATTTAATAGCCAAGATTTTTTTTATTGACAATGGCGTGGAAGATGAAGAAGACCAACGGCGACAATGTGGATGATGAAGAAGAGCGGTGGTGGAACTGAAGAAGGACGCCGGCGACTGCGTGGAAGATGATAACGTCAGGGGGTGGAGATCAACGGTGGAACTGAATAAGACCGGTTGTTTGCTGGATTAATTAGGCCAGTTGCAGATGGAGCTAAAGAGGACCGGCGGTGGTGGCAACTACGGTGATTGTGGTGGCAGCAGCGGTGGTGTCATGTTTTGGTACGGCAGAGCATGGAGGAGGATGATGAGGTGTCTGGTGCATTGGGGTTTCGCACGGCCGCGCGATTGGATCTGGAGATTGAGGCTAGATGGCCATCACTCTTAAACTTCTAATCCCTCTAGTTCTTCTCTGGTCATTTCATCTCTATCTTCTCCGGCCAATTCTCTCAGTTTGTCTTGGACGATAGAGGGGGTGGTGTCTGTGTCTCAATTTTTGGTGCTTGGCTGAGCGGCCCCGAAAATGGTAGCAGATAGTGGCGTAAGGCTGTGTGGGACTGGCTGGTGGTGGTGACGTGAGCCGGGAGGGGGTGGTGGTGGCTTGGTGGTCGTGAATAACTTTACGAGGGCTGGTGAGTTTGGTGGAAGGTCATCAGAATTGGTGAAATTGAGGGGTGGTGGCCTGGGGGTGGTAGTGGTTGCTTGGGGGGTGGTTATGGTGGCTTGGCGGTGGAGGTGGAGCCAAACGGGTGGGTGGTGGTGGTGGGCGAAGGGGCATAAATGTCCATCTCATTCAAGCTTTCAGCCTAAGGGTATTTTAGTCTTTGTAAGTGGGTCAATGGTCGGAATTCCTTAGTCAATGCCGAAATTATGATCGGAGGACTATATTTGCACTTTTATTCAATAGTCGGGGTTATTTTTGCACTAAAAAAACTCAAGGTTACATCTGCGCTTTCTCCAACATATATGGTTATATTTGCATGTTAACCAAATTTTTAAAAAGTGAAATGAATGGTGGAGGTTAAATTGGGAAGATAAAAAGTAAATTGAGTGAATGAAAATAATTTATGATTTTCCAAATCAGGAAAGTGTCAATTAAAAAAAATTATCCAAAAAAAGAAAGAGTGACAATATTTAAAGACTGGAGGGAGTATTTTTAAGGGTAAAATACAAATATAACCCTATTATTTTTCAAAAGTGACAATATAACCTTGTATAATCTGAATGTGCGATTATAACCCTAACATTTACTTCAAATGTGCCGATATAACCTTTCGACACTATTCCAACATTGACTTGATATTTTCAAGCATTGACCAAATAAAAAAAGACTAAAACAACTCCATCTTAAAACTAAAAATGCAAAGACAAAAATACCCTACATTCTTCTTCATCCTCTCCAAGGATGCTCCACCACCATCGCCACCGCCGCTTCACCACTTCGCCACCACCATCGCCGACCACTCCATTGCCGCCGCCGCTTCACCGCCGCCATCACCGATCCACCTTATGTGTGTTATATTGTGTTCATAGTTGGTGGGATTGTGATTTTATTGAGATATAATTTGCACTTTAAGGTGTTTTTGGTGCAGGAATTCATGGATTGTGAAGAATTGAGAGAGAGCTATACATTTTACTCTTTTTCCCTTAACCAACGGTTTTTCCCACTGGGTTTCCAGGTTAAGGTTTTTAATGAGGCGATGTGCTCCAATGGAAAATGTTCTTATTTTATAAGACATTTTTCCAGGGATGAAGGAAGAGAGGCAAAAGCAGAATTGCATAAGTTATGGGGTGAAAAGTGAATTATTGAAGAGATGTGGATTTGAAGAAATTAAAAATGTTCACTTCCCATATTGATAAGGATTGTGCTATCTCCTTCCATTTGAAATTCCTTAATTTTAGGAATTAGTTATTTAGTTAATATTTTATTCTTATCTTTTGCCTAGAGAATCCGCGTTAGAATTGGGTTTGGTTTATAATTACCTTGTGCGCAACAACACTAGTGTATAAATAGAGACCATCGGATTGCGGCAAAGACATGTATATAGTAGGAACTCATTTGGTTGTACTTTGTAGGTTCAGTTAGTACTATTAATATATTCAACATTCTGGAATCTGGTGCAAGCTTTAGTTGGGATTAATAATTTCTTCGCGGCTTTCGACATAGAATTTGGCTTGCGGTTTGATTAATTGTTTTCGTATGTATTATATTACTTGTAGTTTTGTTTAAATAATACATTACTTGTTTGTTTAGTTTAATTATTATGAGTAGTTAATTTATATATCGGCATGGAATAACAAGCATTAGTTTATGAATCGTGAGGCCTAATTGTTTTATAATTTATTCTTATGTGTTCTTGATTGTTCTTGGTTTAATTTATTCTTAATATGTTTAAGCCTGATCAACTTGAATATTATTGGGATAATGCTATCTAATTCCATCAATACGTAATCGTTGGAAATGGTTAGTAAGTAGCGAGTTCTTGTGAAAAGCAGCTAATTAGCTAAGACTGTAATAGCAAGATGAGGAACAATTAAGTGTGCGTTACTATTTGCTTTTACTTTGGTAATTGCTATATCAGGTTCTTTTCATTCTTAATGCTATAGAGGTGTGTATCTGGTTCAACGAATACTTTTCGGGGGCATCTTGGTAAGAGAAATAATTAGTTAATTATAATTTGTTGATTATACTTGGTTAATTGTCGATAAAGTACGAAAGAATTGGGGAGGTTAAGCGTACCTACTTTCCTATAACTGATAGATGCATATGAATTGATTTATCTTTGCGCCTATGATCGATGTTTAACTAATGTGAGTTATTCCGATCCGATTGCATTCATCATATATTTACTAGACTTTTATATCTGTTAGTTGCATTATTATTTTATATTAGTTAGTTGCATTATTAGTTGTTAGATAAATATGAAAATTAAGGTGTGGTGGCTACACCAAAAGTGTTATATATTAGTAGGTATTTTATTATAGTTTTTGCTCCGTTCCCAGTGGGATCGACTATGCTTGCTACTGTACTAATTTCATCATTAGAGTTTCCAGATTATTTTGGTGAGTGAAACGACGTTCACCACCACCGCGCTGGAATCTGGAGTTCTACCGAAACCTCACCGCTTCACCACCTCCACCCTCTGTCCAGACCCACTTCTTTCCCCCACGACCTGCCTTCTTCCCTAACCCTAACTTCTTAGCCAAACACCACTCAATGGAGATCTTTGCCACCTCCCATCTGCTCACTCACCACCTACACAGCCAGCCCCAGCTGTCCCACGCCACCATTCGCCGAAAAATGGAGACCTTTGCTATGGAGAACGAAGTTGGATTAAAACACAAATATCAACTTGCAAGAACATCGGATTTGGCACTGCGTTTTCCATTAGTTGAACTTACAAAAGTGTCTGTAAACTACAATTAATTAGATCTTCCAAAATGTTTTACTCTCTCAACAAGTCTCTATGCAACTCTTAAATAAGAATATAGGTCCTCAAAGTAGGTCCATCAAATGGGTTAATTGGATAAACCAATTATCCAAACCCAATGGATCATTATCCAATGGGTCATTATCCAATTAATCCATTTATTAAATGGGTCATAATGGGTTGAGTAATAAATGAGTTGGGTCATTAAATGGATAACCCATTGGATAACCCATGAGATATTCATATGATCCAATGAGTTAAAATATATTATCAAATAAGTCATTATCCAATAAATTATTATATAATTAACTCAATAAGTTATCATTAAATATTTTCATAATCGATTTGGGTTACAAGTTGTCATTATCCAATGGGATCAAGTATTAAATGCTCATTATTTTTTAGGATTTGGGATGAGAATAATTATGTTAATGGGAAATTTTGATCTCAATGGATCCCATATTATGTTATCTCAATGGAAACATAACAAATACCCAATAAATATCCAAAATTACCCAATTAAATGCATGTGTAATATTTAACATAAATATTCACTATAATTCACAAATTATACAAATTATAATTCACAAATTATTCGAGTTCAATCCCGTACAATATTCGAGTTCGTACAGCATTCGAGCTCGTACAGTATTCGAATTCAATCTCGTACAGTATTCGAGTTCGTACAAAATTCGCACTCAATCTCGTACAGCATTTGAGTTCGTACAATATTCGAGCTCAATCTCATACAGTATTCGAGTTCGTACAATATTCGAGCTCAATCTCGTACAACATTCAAGTTCGTACAATATTCGAGCTCAATCTCATACAGTATTCGAGTTCGTACAGTATTCGAGTTCAATCTCATACAATATTCGAGTTCGTACAGTTTCGAGCTCAATCTTGTACAGTATTCGAGTTCGTACAATATTCGAGTTCAATCTCGTACAGTATTCGAGCTCAATCTCGTACAGTATTCAAGTTCGTACAATATTCGAGTTCAATCTCGTACAGTATTCGAGCTCAATCTCGTACAGTATTCAAGTTCGTACAATATTCGAGTTCAATCTCATACAGTATTCGAGTTCGTACAGCATTCGAGTTCAATCCCGTACCGTATTCGAGTTTGTACAGTATTCGAGTTCGTACAATATTCGAGTTCGTACAGTATTTGAGCTCGAGCTTGATCCCAAGTAATATTGTTCGTTAGTTTCGTCGAGTTTACAAAGCCAACATATTATATATTTTTTATTTTTATTAAATATAATATAATATAATGTACGTAATATTATATTACATAATATAATATTATGAACTCGAATATGAACAAAACGTAGACCGATTGATGAACAAAATGCAGACCGATTGATAAAGAAAGCGCAGACCGGTTGATGAACAAAACGCAGACTGATGAAACAAAATGTAGACTGGGAAGTGAGAAGTGAGAACTGAGAAAGAACACGGACTTGATGAGTAATTCACGTTTCACCCAAATAAATGACCTATACCCAGTGGGTCATTTAGTTTAACACAATGGATAATTAGTATAGACCCAATGGATAATTAGTATATACCCAATGGATAATTCAGTATATACTTAATGGATAATTGGTGTTTTCAACCATTTAAACTTTAAATTGATAAGTCACGTAACATTTTACTTGGAGTGAAAAATTACTATTAACTCTAATCATTTTTTTATATAGGCTGAATTGTGTACATAACTACAAAAGAGGAAATATTTATCCGGGTGACAAAATGTGGGGATTTCATTTATTATTTTCTTATGTTCAATAAAAGAAAATATTTTTAAAATTTTTCATATTTCATGGAGGAGATTTTTCAAATTTAGTAAAAGTTTCTTAAATACTACTTCTACTTCTTTCGTCAAGATCTTTTATCAATTTTTAATTGGTTCAAATTAAAATTGATTAAGACATGAACCGAAATCGATAAAAATGATGAATCGAGAATTCGATCGTTTCTAAAATGATTATATGTGTTAGGGAAAAATTAAATCATTTGTAATCAAACTTGTGAAATTTTGCTATCTTATGATATGAAATTATCCACGGGTCACCCATTACCTAACCCAACTCGACCCACCCAAAATTATCCAACGGATAATCCATTATCCAACTCAATTAAACCCAATAACTACAACCCAATTATATCCATTAATCCAATGTGTCATTATCCAATAAGTCTTATCCAATAAGTGAAAATAGTATATGGGTAACAGTTATCCAACGGATCACCCAACCCATTTTACGGGCCTACCCCAAAGGCGGGCAAATTGAAAGAACAATCGAAAACCCAACCGACCCAATTCCCGACCAAATCGATTGCCCCCAAAGTTTACCTGACCAAGCCCTATGAACGCGCCGCCGCCTCCGGCCGAGATCGTCATCGACTCCAGCGACCGGAACAGTTTTTATGCTGACTGAGTGGATTATGTCTCCCCTTCGGTGTCGGGGTCTTCTTCTAGTTAGGAGTTGAAGAAAATGGAGAACGATGAACGGAATTGTCAAAGATGGAGAATAAATTGTGGTTGATGGGGTGTAGTAGTTAACGGAGAGAGGAACAACCCTCCCGTGTGAAAATGAAAAGTTGGCTTTTATAGTTAGGGTAAAATGTTGGGTCTAAAGGAATAAAGAAAAACGATGAGGGTAAAATAGTCCTTCAGACATTTTTTGAAATTTTAATTTTTTTAAAGAGGGGTATAATGGTCAATTCATATATTTTCGACCAAATTCAGGTTGTCATGGTTAGATTAGCACTTTCAAGCAAATAATGAGATTATAATCGTACTTTTAAATTTTACAGGGTCATATTGACACTTTCGACCAAAACATAGGGTCATATGGACACTTAACTCTATATTTAACTACGTAACGTCACATAAAAAATTGAAATATCACACTCCTTCCGTCCCTGTTAAGTTTGCACTGCAATCATTATCACATTGTTTAAGAAAAATGTTTAATAAAAAGTTGATATTTAGAAACTAGTTACGACGAATTGAACAATATCACATATGATAATATCATTGCTCATATATCTATTCAAACATGAAGTAAAACTTTCATAGAGAATAGTGTTAAAAGCTTTGCCAAATAGAGCCTTATACTTTCCGCGTTTATTTTATATCAACATAATTTTAATTATGTTTGTTTTTTCATTTCAATACTTTTCCAATTTTGACAAGAGTCCGTCTCTTGAAAGACGGTATTTTCATAAATCATGGAAAGACCAAAGTTTAAAGTGTAAATTAGAAGAAATGAAAATAAAAATTTCGGATTGCATGAATCGGGTTATCTTTATAACTATTACACGTTGCATAATAAATTTTTAATATTGCAACTAAGACATTTTACCTTTTATAATTTTAATTAAACCTCGTCTTTCCATAAACCTATAGAAAGATGGTCTTTCCCCAGACTTTGTATTTTGACAAGGGTTAAATTACTTTTGCTTATTTACTTTTATATCTGAATACGTCTCTTGAAAGTCGGTCTTTTAATAAGTCATGGAAATACTAAGGTTTAAATTGTAAATTAGAAGAAATGAAGATAAAAATTTTTGGGTTGTATTAATAATATATGAACTTTATAACTATTACACGTTGTATAATAAATTTTTAATATTGCAGCTAAATTCTTTTATATTTTTATTATTCTAATTAAACTGTATCTTTCCTAAACCCTGTGCAAAGACAGTGTTTTCCAAAACTTTGCCTTTATATTTTATATATTTAAACTAATTTGTTTCACGCGGACTTTGCCTTTTATATTTTCTATATTCAAACTAATTTATTTCATCCATTTAATATTCTTTTTTAAAATTCTTGTGACATGAAATGAAGTGACATGTAACAGTTGTAGTATTATGTACCCCATGACTTCATTTTTTTTATGAGGTTTTGAGTTATAACTTTCTATTTAATGCTACTCTCATCTTTATGTTCCTCCAATCTCGCATATCCTCCATCAGCGTCACCGCCGTTTAAGTTCGTGGCGGTGCATTAATTAACAATTATAGTGTCTTCATCATTCAATAAACTAAAAACTTGGCATCTCATCCACTAAAAATAAACCTAATCCATATTCTGAAGCCTACGAGATGACACATGGTTGTACTGGTCAGCTTTGGGCTGGAGATTGGCGATTGATTGAGCGTGTTTTGAATTGCATTAGGTGTGTTTGACTGGATATATAAGTGTTTTATTTATAAATTAAGTATATTTATTGTTTGTTAAATTGGTTTAAAAAAAGTTTATTATAAAAGTAAAAGTATAACTAGATCAAAAGCATAAGCTATTCTCTCACAAATTTTAAAATAAGTCAGTTTTGATTATATACACAGTTCCATAAACACACCCTTCAGAATGTATATTCCATTTGTTTGAATTAAATTAAGTTGGGTGAATATAAGACTAAATTATTTTTTAGTCCCTTACATATTGTCCAATACCTTCTTTTAGTCCCCAACCCTAATACTATGTTTAATCGACAATTAACATTCTAAAATTGAATCTTTTGATCCCTAGAGGTGGTTTTCAGGTAAACCGGAATGATTTTTTGATATAGCCAGAGATATTTTAGTAATTAAAAAATATTTTCAATTAAAAATTTTCAAATTTTAAAATATTTCTTTTTTCCTTTCCTTTTCCTTTAATTTTAATCTTTCTTTTAATTTTTCTCTTTAGGGTTTTCATTGAAACCCTTACCGCCGCCGGCCTTTACTCATTACACCGCTGCCGCCGCTGACCTCTGTTCTTCAACCCTTACAACCGTTGACTTTGAAACCCTTACCGCCGACCGTTGTTCTACCCTGCTCTTCTTTGTAACCCAAATTTGAAAATGGAATACCCCATCCCGGTTACGATTCACAGTCGGAGAGGATGATTCAACGTCAGATTTAGCCAAATTGCTTATGTAATTTTTCACAGTGGCATTAGAGCAGGATCTAAATTGCTTATAGGGAACCAACCGAGTCTCCAACGAAGCCATCTTCGCCTTCCTCAGAGCCTCGTTCACCGGCGACTGGTACTCCCGGAAGCCCTTTAGCAAAGCAGTGATTGGGGGATGGGGGTGATGGTGTGGGTTGAAAGCTTGGGCTAGGGATGCGGGTGATGGCGTGGGCCGTGTATCAGGTGGTGTTGCAGCGCCGCCAGTGGTGGGAGACGAAGGGAACAGCGAGCCGTGGAAGGTGGATACGATTTCCTTTTTCTTTTCTTTTTTTTTTGAATTTTTTAAACTTAGTGGTATAATGGTCATTTTACATATTTTGACCAATTTTACCATTGACTTTACCTGAAAACCACCTCTGGGGACCAAAAGATTCAATTTCATAATGTTAATTGCCGATTAAACACGGTATTGGGGTTGGGAACCATAAGGAGGTATTGGACAATAAGTAAGGGACTTAAAAAACAATTTAGTCGTGAACATAAGTTAAAAAGCAAGCTGAATAACAATCTTAATGGATTAAGAAAACTACACTGAATTGAATTAAACAAAATTAGTTGAAAGAACATAACCTAATTCGTAGTTATGGCAGACCTTCCAACTATAGTAGTGGTGGTGGCTGGCGTGGCAGAAAGTGGCGGTGATCGACACGACGGTGGCAATGGATGGGATGGTGCATGCCGCTCGCACCAAGTATTGTGTGCTGGCTCTAGCGCACTAGGCGTCAGTGAGAGCAATTTGGTGCAGGTGCCCAAGAGAACCGAGCGTCGGCGGGAGCGTTCAAACGACCGAGCGTCGACGCATGTATGTAGTGTCTTTGAGGTTATTGAATGTCTTCAAATACCACGAAATAAAATCCTTTTACTTAAACTAATAGAGTACCATCGCGCGTTGAGCGATATTATTAATAAAAATATTGAGATTAAGGTTTACTTAAAATTTTCAAGTTTAGTCGTCTAATAAAAAATATATGAGTTATGAAGTGAAATAATTAATTTGGTTAGAAATTGTTAAATATTGAATACAATAAAAATTGATTATATTTATAATATTTCATGAGTTCGTCTCTTGAAAAACGTTTTTTCATAAGTCATGGAAAGACCAATGTTTAAATTGCAAATTAGAAGAAATGAAGATAAAGTTTTCGAGTTGCATTAATCGGGACATAAATTTATAACATAATAAAATTTTAATATTGCAACTAAAATCTTTTTAATTTTTTTATTCTAAATAAACATAGTCTTCCATAAGCCTATGAAAAGATGATCTTTCCCAAGACTTTGTGATATTTCATTCAAATTATATAAAAAGTAATTCTTTATATGCCGAGATTCATTTTAGGTGGTTATCATAATTATATGTATCTCAATGCAATAAATAAAAGTAATATCAAATGACCTTATTAGTCTCACTAATTATAAAATGTTCTCATTTGACAATATGTCGGTCTAAAACAAGACTTTGTCATTTATTTATTTATAAATAAATAATATGTATACATGTTTCTATCAAAAGTACTCTATCATTGTATAAATAAAATTGGAATATTTTGTTATTTCATATTATGTGTTTCTTTGGATTTTGTTCATTGATATATATAGAGAGAGAGAGAGAGAAAGAACAATGAGATATTTACGGTTTTAAATATATCTTTAGAATTATATATTTTAACCAGTTATGATTGATTATATATAGTAAAGAATCAAAATCACTAACATATTTATAATATTATTATGTTAGACAACTTGGGTTTAGTTTAGTCTAAATGACTTTAATATCCCCGATTGACATCATCAACACACCAAACCACTAAAACAAACAATGATGCATACATATTTCTATCAAAAGTACTTTATCGTTGTATAAAAAAAATCGAACATTTTGTTAGTTCAAATTATGTGTTTCTTTGGATTTTCTTCAGTGATATACATACATACATATATATATATATTATATGGTACAATAAGATATTTATGGTTTTAAATATATCTTTAGAAGTTATATATTTTATATAGTAAAGAATTAAATGAGTAACAAATTATAATATTAGTATGTTAACAAGTTATGATTGATTATATAATATTAATTAGAATTAAAATCAGTTACATATTATAATATTAGTATGTTAATTTTAGACAACTTGGATTTAGATTAGTTAAAATGATTTCAATATCTTTAATTGACAGCACAAACAAACAATTTATAATTATATGGTGCTTGGGAAAAATCATACTTCACTTTCAAATTTTGTTTGTCCATATTTATATCAAGGAAATATAAGAAAATAATAGTTATTTTAAATATACTTCTTCATCGAATGTTAATGTTACTAAATGAGTGTGGAATTTATCTTCATAAACTAGTTGTGTTATCTGATCTGGATTTAGATTCACTAAGAAATCACAACGAATTCACGCTTTCAATTACTGTTGCTACGTGGGATTTTGGTGCGATTTAGCCAAAACGAGAATTTTTAGTGTCGTTTTTATCTTTCTCCTCTTCCTCCTTCAGCTTTCTATCTGATAACGGTCTTCCATTTTACCGTTGTACCTCCCGCCGCCGCCATGACGGCTCTCCCGCCGGCCAACAGAAGCCAAGGGGGATCCAAATCCTTCCTCCAAGCTCTCGCAAACCGTCCTCCGCCTCTCCAAGATTCCCTTCCGTCGAACCCGGAGATCATCCCCAAAACTCAGTACAAAGGGGAAATTGCCTGCCTTGTCAGTCGCAAAGATGCCGAAACCCTATCCTCCCATTATCGGAATGCCCTGATTGGTAAGTTTGCAAGGGGTAAGCCATCTATGGCTCAACTAAATGATTCTTTTAATTCTGTAGGCTTCAAGGGCAAATTTCAAATCGGATCGATAGACTACCGGCATATCCTCATACGGTTCCAAGAGAAGGAAGACTACCAGAGGTTCTGGCTCAAAGGTTCTTGGAGCTTCAATAACGCCCAAATGAAGGTGCTGAAATGGACTTCCGATTTTTCTCCAGACGCAGAATCGTCCATAGTTCCGGTATGGGTATCAATTCCTCATGTCCCAGTCTATTTCTATAACTCTGCAATGCTAGAAATCATGGGAAACCAAATTGGAAACTTTATTAAAGTTGATGCTGCCACTGAGGCCCTGTCTAGGCCTTCTTGTGTGAAATTGTGTGTTGAAATCGACTTAAAAAAGAAACTACCATCCTACATTAGAGTTGGAATCGAAGAGGATGGAAATGAATTAAATGTTGTCAAACTCCCCTTAGAATTTGAGGACATTCCTCCATACTGTTTCCATTGCAAATGCATAGGGCATGAGGATAGTTACTGCATTTACCTGCATCCGGAGCTTAAAAGAACCTGGCCTAAGAAAACTGAAACTGACTCTCAATTGGAAAACTCTTTAGGACAGGTAAATGGCAAATCAAACATAAACAAGAATGGGAACTTAGTTGCTGAGAGCTCTGGGGTATCAATTATAGAAAAACAAAAAACTTATCAGGCTCAGAAATTTATATACGTTCCTAAGAAACAGCTGATACAGGATCAAGCACAGGAACCTACTAAGTCCACCTTAATTGAAAATGTCCCCCTGGTAGCTGATCCTAGCCCTGAGGAGTTTCAACAAATTCCTCCTAGCATTGTAGTTGAGCCCAGTACTGAGGTCAGGAGTAAAGATGATGTTGTTACAGAGAAGGAATCTATATATCTGTCACCTGAACCTGAAAGCCTAAATTTTACTCCCTCCCCTCGAGTGTTTTCCCCAGCACCTAGGTCATCTGGAACACAGGATAGGCAATTTCAATCTGCCCCACCTATCCTTAGGACAATTTTGGCTAAAGACGACCTACCCAGTAAACGAGGGAAGTCTTTTTCTCCTTTAAGTTCTATTATTGCTGCAAAAAATTTCATTTTTCTCAGCAGAAAAATAGGTCAAACAGATTTTTACCCCTTGCTGTTGAAGAAACATCTGGTGATGAGGTCACTCAAATTGAAGATCCTGCTACTGAAGTAGGTGCCATCCTCCCTGAAGATGGTGATGACCAAGTGCAGGTAGACAGTATCTCATCTTCTGATCCTAGTAAGTTGAAGAAAGGTAAGTCTGTTGTTAAAAATAGCAAATCACCTAATGATATTTTCTTCTCACAGAAAAACACCATAATGACTAGATCAAAAAGCTCCTCTAATGTTTCACTATGAATAATACATCTGTTAATATTAAAATGCTGGTTTGGAACATCAGAGGGATGAATACATCTTTGTTAAGACTATCTAATCTCATCAACATGCATAGATTTGAACTCATTTGTTTAATTGAGCCTAAACATGACAATTTACAATGTGATTTATATAGACAAAAGCTGAAGTTTGATAATTGTTTCTCTGCAACTAATGGTCAGATTTGGATTTTTTGGTCTTCACATATTACTCTGACAGTTAAAAGTGATAATCTTCAGTTTCTTGGAGTTCACCTGATTAGCTCAGTCTTAATCAAGCCTATGGATGCCTTTTTTATTTATGGTCTAAGAACCAGATTAGAGAGAAATGATCTCTGGTCTGATCTCAGGTCATTCAGCCATTCAGATTCTTTGTTCATTGGAGATTTTAATTGCATTACATCAATAACTGAATATAGAGGACCATCCACTCCAAATTTAGGAAGTATGAGGGATTTCAATGACTTCATTAATGGAATGGCTCTGGAAGAAATTAACACTGTTGGGAACCTGTTTTCTTGGACTAATAATCGGTTAAGATCTCCTACAGTTAAGAGACTTGATAGAGGACTGTGTACTGCATCATGGTCTCTTTCCTTCCCTTCTTCCTCAATTCAGATTCTGAATAGAGTAAGTTCATATCACAACCCCTTGTTGTTGACTGTAGGTAGTGAAATACCATCCAATCCTAGACCTTTTAGGTTCCTTAATACATGGTACAAGAGAAAGGATTTTAATGATGTAATTAAGAAAGATTGGGACACCCCTATGCATAACTCAGGAATGCTGGCTTTTTACTTAAAACTGGTTAGACTTAAGAAAGCTTTAAAAATCTGGAACAAAGAACAATTTGGAAACATCCATGATAATGTCATACAAGCTGAATTAGCCCTGCAGGCTCAGGAAGCCATAACGGATCAGAATGATTCTGTTACTAATCAGGTTAATCTTAGGGAGGCTAGAGCTAGGTTAGTAAGAGCCATGTCTGAACAAAAAAATTCCTGGAAACACAAAGCTAAGATAAAATGGATCCAAGATGGTGATAACAACACATCTTTCTTCCATAAATCTGTTCAGGATAAGAACAATAGATTGAGGATCACAAAAATTAAGGGCAGGAATGGACAGTGGTTGGAAAACACTCAGGAGGTGGAAATGGAAGCTATCCAATATTATCAGGATCTTCTAACTGAGGATGTTTCCAATGATAGCTCTCCATTTCAATCTCACTTTCTTAATCATATCCCAAATTTGGTTACTCAGGAAGATAATGAAAATCTTTTGAAACCAGTCACACTTGATGAGCTTAAGTTGATAGTCTACAGTCTTAATAAATCAAGCACTCCAGGTCCAGATGGTTTTACTGCTAAATTTTACATTAAATCCTGGGATATCATAGCAAATGATCTCCTTCTAGCTGTTCATGATTTTTAATCTTCATCTAATCTGCCTAGGGGTATTAGTAGTTCATGGATCACCATAATTCCAAAGAAGAAAACCCCAACCTCATTTGATGACTATAGACCTATAAGTCTCTCCAATGTGATAAACAAGATCTGTTCTAAAGTACTAATGGAAAGACTTAAGTCTATTATGCCTAAAATTATCTCTCCTAACCAGACTGCATTCCTACATGGTAGAGATATCTCTGATAATGTCATTTACCTACAGGAAATGTTTAGATTTCTTAACAGGAAGAGAAGAGATCCAAATTGCATAGTTAAACTAGATCTCAAAAAAGCTTTTGATAGGGTTAGATGGTCTTTTCTATACAAAGTCTTAGCAAAATTTGGATTCCATGCTAAATTTATCTATACTGTTATGAAAAACTTGTCCCAGGCTTGGTTCTCTATTCTCATTAATGGTAAGCCAGTGGGATTTTTTCAATCCTCCAGGGGCATTAAACAGGGTGACCCCTTATCTCAATTCTTGTTCAATATTTTCTCTGAATCTTTTTCAAGAAGTCTGACTTTCATCTTTGACAATGGTAAGTTAGCCTACTTTGATCTCCCAGGTAATCCTCCAAGAATTTCTCATTTATCTTATGCGGATGATACTGTTATTTTCTTCAAAGCAAAAAAACTAACCTTAATTAGATTAAAGGCTTTTTTGTCCATCTTTGAGGAAGTCACTGGCCAGTCTATTAATTATAACAAGTGTGACATCTTCATAGGTAAGCATGCTACAGAACAAAGAGTGATTCATATCAAAAGGATTTTAGGAATGAAACTTGGTTCCTTTCCTTTCTCCTACTTAGGAGTTCCAATCTTCACTGGTGCTGCAAAAAAAATTTATTTCCAGCCACTCTTTGAACTAATTGACAATAGGATTGGGAATTGGAAAAATAGATGGATATCTATGGGGGGAAAATTACTCTGATTAATTCTTGTATATATGCTATCCCACAACACATTTGGCAGGTTATCAAACCAAAAAAACTGATCATACTTATCATTGAAAAAAAATTGAGTAGGTTTTTCTGGGGAGAGGATTTAAAACCAAAAAGATCATGGAAAAAGTGGTCTGATCTGTGCCTCCCCACTGATCAAAATGGATTAGGTTTTAGATCTATACGTACCATAATAAAAACATGCTCGGTTAAATTGTGGTGGAAATATCAAGTGGGTGAGGCCCTCTGGACTCATTTAATGGCAGCCTTACCTCAATCTCATAGGACCTCTCCAAACTGGAAGAGAATATGCTCAGTAAATCTTTGGGCTGAGAATAATTCTAAAGTAATTATAGGGAGGGGTGATTGTAATTTCTGGACTTCAAACTGGCTTGATGTAGGCTTACTTACAGATGTATGTGATCAGAATAGTGTGGACATAGCCAAAGAATGTACTGTCTCTGAATTTATTGCTAACAAATATCTTTACATCACAAAAATAGAACCATTCATGCCAACTCATATTCTTACTTTATTGCAGGAATCCAAACTATTTCCACACAGAGCTGACAGATTAATCTGGAAACCAGGTATCTCTGGGAGCTTCTCTTTTAAACATACATATAATCTGCTCTGCAACCATTCAGGTACCATATCCTCTTCCAAACATCTTTGGAATTCCAGAATGGAAAAAAAGATATCTGTATTTATGTGGAAAGTGACAAACTCTCTGTTGCCTTTTGATAACATCCTCAGGAAACTGAGGTTTTGTTTGGCCTCTAAATGTTGTATGTGCAACAAACATGATGATTCCTTAGAGCATTTCTTTAACTCATGTGATTTCTCAATATCTGTATGGAAAATTATCCACCAGTTCATGGGTATTAGTGATAGGGCTTTCCCCTCAGTTTGGGAGAGAATCTCATATTACTTAACTATGCCAACTTTATCTGCTTTACATTCAATCATGATCCGGTCCGCTGCCATATTTACTTTCTGGAATCTTTGGAAGATGAGGAATAGATATTTATTTGATTCTATTAAGCCTTCCTCTACTCTAGTGCTTCAATTGATTAGAGACCAGATTTTTACCTCCTTTAGTGCAAAACCGGTTTACATTGAATCTCCTCTGGATGTTAGCATATCAAATCACTCCTTTCTACCCCTCCTGAAACTTCCACCAAAGCCTAAAATATGGAATATTGCTTGGAAAAGGCCGACATCGGGTTTCAAGCTTAATGTTGATGCTTCATGGTCCGGAAATACTAATATGTGTGGGATTGGAGTGATTATTAGGGATAGTAGGGGTGCTTTCATGGGAGCTTCCACTCTATTTTCTAACGCTTCCTCCCCTTTAGAAGCTGAATTGAAGGCCATTAAGTTTGCTATACAGATGACATATGATTTGCCTTCCCCCCTGTACATAGAATCTGACTGCCTTTCAGCAGTCCTCTTTGCTAATGATCCACCTCGTTGTCATTGGAACTGTTTCTGCTTAGCTGATGAGATTCATCAATCATTGAGTGATATAAAAGTTGGTCATGTATATAGACAGGCAAACCTTGTTGCTCATACGCTTGCTAGAAATTGTTTGCAACTTCAATGTGATTCATCCTTTCTTAACATTTCTGAGCTTTCCAATACTGTACAGGGATTAGTTAGACTTGATCAGTTGGGAACTCCTTCTCTGCGGTTTGCAAATTAGTTCAGATGCTATTCTTGACTACAGGTTATGGCGACGTGGATCAGTCTGTATAAAACTGGCACAACCGTAGGAGTACAAGAAGGAAAAAGGCATACTCAAAGGCTGAATCATAGAAGCTTTGTTGATCCTTTCAGGCTGCTTTGCTCGGAATGGGTGCACCCGAAGATATCTTAGACAAAGACTGTTGCTTGCCATGGTGATGCATTAGGGTCTTTACACCAGGTCTCACTCATATTTCGAGCCTCTAACATGTACATAATCCTACCTAGGATGGATAGTTCATTTGCAATAGCTAGGTTTTTTTGTGTCATCATTCACTATTAGTGGAGGATACGCTTACTATCTAGGTGGGAGGACTGGAACTGCCTTGTGTTTCTTTTAGATTCACTAATAAGTTCTGACATTCTCCCACTTAGACAAAGAGCTTTTGGAAACCTCTCACGAACTGTCGGTAGTTTTCATCATTCTTTTGGAAGCAACAAATGTTGCTTCAAGAGCCTAGTGCTCATCATTGTATAACGCAACTTATCTTCGGATTCTTATTATGTTCCTTTTAGTTTGTCTATTTTACTGCTTGGGAAGACCTAATATAATTTCCCCCATCTACGGATGGTTTCATTAAAAAAAAAAGTGTTATCTGATCTGACCGATTAGGTCGCCGTGTTCATGTGATCACTTCATTTTGTTGTTCACATCGATGTATTGTGCTCGATCTGACTGTGTATATAGTGTTTTTGAGGTTCTATTTGTGTTTTGTGTTAGGAATTTATTTATTTAGATGTATCGATTTGTGTTTTTCAAGGTTCTTATAGTTTGAATAAGACAGTTCCATCCATATATTTGTGGTCTGGTACAAGTGATATTACAATTGTAGCGAATTCCTATTTGGCGTTGTAATATTGATGCGCGAGACGCTCCTTTTTGGCTAACGGTCATAATTTTTGCAGAAAAACACTAGATCTCTGACGTGTAATAATACAGACAATCAGTTTGTTTGAAATATAATTTTGTTACCCTCGTAATATGTTTGTTAGATTGATCAATTTCACTTATTCTTTAAGCATTTGATCTATTAAATGTATGAATGTTTGATTTCAAGATACAAGTAACTAAATTTTGAAGTGACATCGGTTTATGAGATAGGCAAGCATCTTGGGATCACTGTTCTATTCATGTGCAGTGCAGTCTAGCATAATATCCAACAGCAATTTAGAAACAAAAACTAGTTACTCCCTCCGTTTTTTTAACATTGGCACACTTACTAAAAATGAGTGTTTTTTTTAATTGGCACATTCTATTTATGGTAAGTTTAAAGTTATTACATCCACTCATTTTACTTTCTCTTCTTTCAATTCAATTTCATCCACTCATTTAGCATCTCCTAAATTCTAACCCCAAAAGTGGTGTGCCAATGTTAAAAAAACGGAGGGAGTATTAATTATTATGATTCATGAGATTAACCCCCAAACAGTTGAGATGGCCGAGTTGGTCTAAGGCGCCAGATTAAGGTTCTGGTCCGAAAGGGCGTGGGTTCAAATCCCACTCTCAACAATGAATATATTTTAGCCCTCTTTTTTCCCACGTGGGCTATACAAAAGGGCTGATTTTGAATTTTCACAAATTGTCAGCCCCGTATCAATTCAGTTTTAAGAAATTTCAATTTTCACATAATCTCCCCCATTTCCCCCAAAATCTCAACCAAAATGGCGCAAGCCGCAAGGCTGAATCTGCGGATGCAGAAGGAGCTCAAGTTACTCCTCACCGACCCTCCTCCCGGTGCTTCCTTCCCCTCTCTCTCCGCCGCCGCCTCGCTCTCTTCAATCGAAGCCCGTAAGTGTGTCTCTGGACTAAATCATACATTTTTCAATTGTAATCTCACAGATTCGTTCCCACTCCCCAGAGATTGAAGGCCCTGAAGGGACCGTGTACGCTGATGGATTCTTCAAGCTGAAGATCCAAATACCCGACAGGTAATGCTAATGTTTTCGAAATGCTTATGATTTTGGGTGTTATGAATCTGATATTGTGATTCTTTGGTGGGATAGGTACCCATTTCAGCCCCCAAATGTGACATTCGCCACGCCTATTTATCATCCCAATATCGATACCGGAGGTCGGATTTGTTTAGATATCCTCAATCTTCCTCCTAAGGTCTTCCCACTTCACTTGCTCTTCATTTACTCCAGTTACATCACTCCAAATTGTTTTTAGATCATTCTTCTTTCCAAGGTGTGTTTTGTGGATAGAAATTGTTATTGCGCTTAAAGGCGGTTTGTTAATCACCCGTTTTAATACTATTTGTGGGTTCCCTTCTCACCGGGACAAGAAGGGGAGGGATTTGAAAAAGAAAAAGAAAAACCAACTGAGCTTATGCATCTTAAGAGGTGAAAATACTGCATACTGAGTACATGGATTGCCTGCTCAGCAGCTGGATAGATGATGCAGAATGCTGCTGATATAGTACACCCATGTTTTGTTGCTTTGCAGGGGTCAGTATTTTGATTCTCTGCTGAACTTCTTAAGGCTTTTACAGGGAGCTTGGCAACCGTCTTTGAATGTTTCGACAGTCTTAACGAGCATTGGACTGTTGCTCAGTGAACCAAATCCCGACGATGGCCTAATGCATGAAGCTGTAAGTACTTTTGCTGTCGGTTATATGCTATTGATGAGACAGGACTATAGATGTATTTACGTCGCTAATCTCAATCAAATGTGCAGAGCCAGGAATACAAATACAATAGGCAAGTTTTCGACCAGAAGGCAAGGTCCATGACTGAAAAGTATGCAAGGATTGGAGCATGTGAAATTGCCACAGCTGCTGGGCAAGGCTGTCAAGCTCAAAGCTTGGACTGTGTAAGTTTTCTGTTGTTCAGATGTTGCTAAATCACAAATACCTGAAGTTGGTATAAAATTTCTCTTTTATAGGCTGAAGCTAAAGGATCAGATACATCAATGGAAGAAATGCATCAGAACTTGGGTGGCAACAAGATGTTTTGTGGAATCAGTCGGAAGTTGTCCCTGGAGTCTTCAGAACTGGACCGAGAAAGGATTGCTGGAAAGAGTGTTAATGAGGGGCCAAGTGAGCATTCTGGACACAAGTTGGAGTATACGAGACTCAAACAAGAACCTTGTAGAATGACAATTGGACAGATTCAAAGCCATCAAGATTCGCAAAAGGTGAGCAAGAAGTTGTTGTTAGAACCTTCAACGTCATTTCATGTGAACAAGGATAATGATGATATTGCTGATCTAGTGTCAGTCAAGGGGAAATCTGCCTTGAGAACAGAATGTTTAGATTCACTGCCTTCGGTGCAGGCTGGTTCTGATTTCCAGCAGAATTTCAATCATGATGATGCAAGATCAAAGCATAAAACGGTATCCATCAATTCTGAGCATTCCGGACGAGAGTTGGAGTGTAAGGAGCTCAAACAAGAATCTTGTAGAGCGACAATTGGAGAGATTCGAAGCCATCAAGATCTGCAAGAGATGAACAAGAAATTGTTGTCAGAACCTTCAACGTCATTGCATATGAACAAAGATAATGACACAACTGATCTAGTGTCTGTCAAGGGGAAATCCACCTTGAGAACAGGTTGTTTAGAATCACTGCCTTCAATCAACGCTGATTCTGATTTTGAGCAGAATTACAATCAGTGCTATGAAACATCAAAGCCTAAAACCGCATCCATCAAGTCAGAAAAAGAGAAACTGCTACAACCTCTTGACTCAAAGATAGGGACTACTGATGATCAGGAGATTCTGCTTTCTGTTGCTAAGAAATCTTCAACTCAGCATCACTCATCTGGGACGAGTAGGAATCTTCCGCCATCCCATACTGACAGCCATCACAAGAGCGAGCCTCATAGTGCAGTTGTTAATGGAGATGGGAATGGCCTTCCAAGGACAAAACATAAGAAGCTCGGTTTGGCTGGTAGGCATTTCTCTACTGGAGCATTTCTTTCTCGACAATGTCAAGGAAAGGCCAAAGCAGAAAACCAACTTCCAACCTCAACTGCACCTCATGTACACTCTAGCAAAATTCCTACACACTCCTCTAGTTCATTAGTGGTACCCGAAGCCGGTCACTTTCAGTTCCAAGATAAGAAGACAGCAGATCATAGTAGCACATGTTCAGACCACAGGCAGCCACTGAATCCTCTTAGTAAATTAAGCAATATGCATGCTGCGAATAAAAAGTCTGAAATGGAATCAAAGGTTTCAGCTGCACAACACGTTAGCTGCGTCGACAAGAAACAACAAGCTAAGAAGCAGAAAACAATGGCTGCTTCAGTTGACACGGACGAATTGATTGTTCTGGACAGTGAAGATAGTGATGAAGATCAGAGGGCAACTGCAAGATCAAAGCTTTCTCTGGCACGTAGACGATTTCAAGGGAAGCTGAAATCATGAAGGCTTACAAGTATCAGCTGACGGTTGATACATTTTAATATATTGGATGCTTGATACTGCTAACATTCTGTCAGTTTATGATTACGAAACTGGCTTCCTCATCATTCATTTTGTGATGTGCAACTTGTGGTTCAATATAGCTTCTTCTGCTACTGGATAACATACTATATTTGGCGCCACATGCCGAGTATGGAGGTGTCTGCTCTAGATTTATCTGTGTGCTGTAATTTCCAAGTTGAAGGGCATCTGCCACTGATAGTTGTCAGTATATTATGGGCTGGTTGTTCTTACTGTTTTATTTCAGGTGAAAGATGCTTCTGCTTAATTCTTTTCGAGAGCAGATTTATTATTGTTGGATCTTTAGTCCTGGTTTTTCGCTACCAAATGAAGTTATAATGATGATTTCTGGTGATCACTTGGATTAAGTCGTTTTGCTATTATTTGAGATGTGACTTTAGTGGTCATCCAACGGTTTACATCAAAGACTTGTCTTTTAATAATCCAGATCTCCCCCTCAATAATCATTTCAACAGCTTTCTCATTTTTGCTATGAGGTCTGTAATTTCAGATACACGCATACCTAGTTTGAGTTTTGTGCAATTGTGGACTTGTTTGTATATGTAAAAATGATTTGTTTGGCTATTTTCTACTTTATAAATTCGACTAAACTGTAAACCGTACATGTAGTCCAGGGGTGCTCCTTCTCTAAATAGAATGGACGAAGTACTCGCTAGACAGAAGGTCCAATGCATGATTTTAAAATGCGATGGTTGAAGATGATAGGATAACACACCACCTGCTTTTGGGGCAAGTTTACAAGAAGATTCAATGAAGAAGACCCCACACAATGAAAATACCATAATGCTTCATTAAAGCCGGTCAGAAACAACCATTTCAGGTAAATTGTTCGGTTATAAAATCACTTAACATTCGTCTGCTTTGGAGTTGGAGTGCTGGAACCAGCTGTAATTCACAGCCATCCCACACATTATTCAACTAAATTCTCAGTGGCGCGTGTGACTTTTGTCAATCATTCTCTAACAAACCAATTCGTTAGGGCTGCTTTTCCTAGTCATGGGTATTAACCATATGCGTCGTCATTGCGTAACTAAAGAAAATCGAAAAAGAGACAGGGCCATTGATAACAAACAAACTATATTTTTTTCCATGCCCAATAAAATGACATGATTTAACTATTATCTAAAACATCACTAGTTAAGTTTATATAAAATTCATTTTAATATTGAACTCACTGTTTTAAGAACTTTCAAATTGAATTCATTGCTTTCTTAGGTTAATTTTGTTAGGACAAATTAAAAAAAGAGTGCCACTTTAACTGGAGAACACAACGAGTAATAATAACTGATGATAGGTAAACCCGTAGCTGGATCAAGAGTAGCTTTGGGCCGAGAGTACCTTGACCCTGCGCCATCCCAGTAAATCTCATCGGATAGAGAATATTCAATCAACACCAATCAAGGCTTACATCAAGACGTATAATCCAGATATACATTATTCCCTAATACAATATAAATAGGCAGGTACGTACTTATTATGGATGAATTTTGAACGCTTACCAAAAAATACTCACTAACTTAAGCATTAGATGATTTACCCCTGGGACCTCCCATGGCTTTATGTCTACATATTATCATCGAGGGACTCGAAAATGCGGCTCAATTGGTTTCTAGACGCATCCATTGACATGCCCAGTGAGAATAAATGAGAGGTCATGTTTCTGTACATTTCTGCTTCGCCCCTGGCCATCAGTACGGTACTTGTGAAAGAAAATAGTAAAGTGCAACATCCTATATACTTTGTAAGCCGAACCCTATAAGGACCTGAGACAAGATATACCACCCTCGAGATACTCATACTAGCTCTAGTGCATGCGACACGAAGGCTGCGACCTTATTTTCAAGGACACACGATCATCTTGTCACTAACTATTCCCTCAGGCAGGTCCTCCTGAAAACTGAAGCATCGGGGGGGATGATGAAATGGGCAATAGAGTTAGGAGAGCACGGCATACAGTTTTAACATAGAGCAGCAATTAAAGGTCAGGCCTTGGCAGATTTTATAGTCGAAACTGCTGAGCCTATCGAGCCTATTGAGACAGAGCAGGGGTCTTGAAGGAAAGAAGTATGAAGGTTATATGTTGATGGTTCTTCACATTCAGGAGGAAGCGGAACAAGGGTCTCACTCACCAGCCCAAATGGAAAAGACTACCCGTACATATTACACTTTGCTTTCAAAGCAACGAATGATGAGGCTGATGTTCACTGGCTTACGGTTAGCGGCATAATTGAATGTAGAAAATTTGGAAATCTATAGTGACTCCCAGATAGTTGTACAACAAGTAAATGGGGAATACGAGGCCAGGAAGACCAATTTGCAAAAGTATCTGGAGTTTATAAAGCCCTTACTTAAGAAGTTTAAAAGCTATACCTTGGAGCAGGTACAAAGAGAAGATAATCATAAGGCCGATGCCTTGAGTAAGTTGGTTTCGTCAAATTTGGGAGTGGAGTCTCAAGGGCAGTTGCTCATGGAAACCCTTAACAATCGAAGTTTTCAGGAACACATGGTAATAGCTGTGGAGGAAGAAATTTGCTGGATGACACCCATTGTTAAATATCTTTGAGATGGAGCACTCCCGGATAGCCCTGTTTAAGCTAGGAAGGTTCGGCTTAAAGCGCCAAGATATGTGTTGCGAGAGGGAATTCTGTATAAAAGGGGAAACCTGCAACCATTGCTCAGATGTGTAAGCCCCCTCGAAACCGATTATTTGATTAAGGGAAGCCTATGAGGGTACATGCAGAAGTCATTAAGGAGCCAGGTCAATATCAAGAAAGCTTATCGGAGCAGGGTATTATTGATCAATGATGTTCGAGGATGCTAACCAGTACATACATGCTTGCCACCAACGTCAAAAGCATGAACCGTTGAAGCACATACCCCAGGTTGAGATGGTGAATATTCATAGTTCATTGTCATTTAACAAGTGGGATATCGACTTAGTCAGGCCATTTCCCGAGGCCCCGGGGAAGTTTAAATACTTGATTGTGGCAGTGGATTATTTCACAAAATGGGTAGAGGTTGAGCCATTGACTAATGTATTAGGCAAGTCGGTTATTGCATTTTGTTGGAAGAATATCGTGTGCATATTTAGGATTCCAAGGACTATCATAACAGATAATGAAAGGCAGTTCGCCAATAACCCCTTTAAGAAGTGGTGCGAGGAATATAAGATCCATCAGAAATTAACAGCCGTTTATCACCCACGGGAAAATGGCCAAGTAGAAGTCACTAACCGCACCATTGTTAATGGAATTAGAGCCAGACTCAAGGGGGAAGTAGGAAATTGGATATGGGAACTGCCTAGTGTTTTGTGGGCATATAGAACTGCGGAGTCTTCAGCCACGGGGGAAACGCCTTATAGCCTGGTCTATGGTTCCGAGTTTGTAATCCCTATAGACATTGGGCTACCAAGCCCGAGAATGGTGGAAATACTTGAGGAAAGTGTCAACAATGAGAATCAACGTTTAGATCTTGATATGGTCGAGGGGGCACGAGAATTAGCTTCGATTCGGGAAGCCCAAGTGAAGGAAAGGGTGAGGCGTTATTATGATCGAAGGGTGAGGAAAGTGAAGTTTAGTCATGAGAAAGAATGAAAAAAGCAAGCAAGAGCTGGAGGGAAAGCTAGCTGCTAACTAGGAAAGACCATACATAGTGGTAGAAGTGTATGCTAGAGGAAGCTATACTCACGAGACCATGGGAGGAACTTGAATCCCGAGGAGATGTAATATTACCAATCTCCGGAGGTACCACCATTTATAATAACACCGATGAATCTTATGCTAAGCGCTAAGATCATGTACAATATTTCAGCTAAGGCTGAAGGCTCGAGCTAAAAGCTCTTGCACAATTTCCAGCTAAGGCTGAAGGCTCGAGCTAAAAGCTCCTGCACAAATATTCCAGCTAAGATTGAAGGCTCGAACTAAAAGCTCCTGTACAATATTCCAGCTAAGAGTGAAGGCTCGAGCTAAAAGCTCTTGTACAATATTCCAGCTAAGGCTGTAGACTAGAGCTACAAGCTCCTAAATTGTATTCCAGCTAAAGCTGTAGACTAGAGCTACAAGCTCCTAAATTATATTCCAGCTAAGGCTGTAGACTAGAGCTACAAGCTTCTAAATTGTATTCCAGCTAAGGCTGTAGACTAGAGCTATGAGCTCCTAAATTGTATTCCAGTTAAGTCTGTAGGCTAGAGCCACGAGCTCTTAAGGCTGGAGGAAAAATGTGGGGGGGGGGGGGGAATGTATAAGTAGCATCCCTGCAATGCCCCTGTCGACTGTAGCTTTTGATTGACAATCTAATGGAAAAATCGTTGCAGGATGTAGGTGGAAAACACCAAGCCTGGGTAAAATCGTTGTTGTTTTTATGCTTTCCATTCATTAATAGCTTCTAAATGAATGCAATTAACTTGTAGAAAGTTTGGCATAACACGATCTAAGGTGTTAAGGTTCAAAATGTTACGATCATAAAGGAAAACATATGAGAGAAATATACACAAAAGAAAAAGAGTAGTAAAAAGTTCCAGTGGTATATAGAACATAGTTACAATATTCAGGTAATCAAGAAGATAGTTTCTTTAACTCATTTTCTACTCTTGCTACTTCTTCTTGTATCATTATTATTTCTTTCGCCTTGGTACTAGTGGCACGTTGAAATTCCTTTTGTTGTTCCTCTTTGGGATAATCATCAACACTTGTTGCTGAAGTGGATCGAGGACCCGGTGGTGGGTCTGCTTCCTCACAGACCTTCTAAATGGGTGGTTCAAAGAACTGCCACCCCTAGTCACTTCCTTTGCTTCTAACCTCGATGAATCTCGATTCTTAAGAGGAGGGATGTGTAACTTCTTTATCCATTTGAGGATAGAAGTGTAAGCTTCCTTCTGCTTAAAAGTCCCACGCGTTTCTACTTCATTTTTTATAAGCCAGTGATAGGAGGCCCCCAGAAGAAAATTGGGTAAAAACCTCTCTGAGATAATTTTGGGATTAGCAACACCATGAAATAAGCTATGAGCATGAAGGCTTTGATAGCAAAGATGAGCTTTCTTGTCCAACTTGACGTTTTCCTTCCACAGTGTCTGGCTCTCTGAGAGCAACCTTGAATTTTTACCTAAAAGAGACTCCACTATTGAAGGTTCATCACTGATAGAAGCACTGGACCTTGAAAGCACCTCGTTTAGCCTCGAGATTTCATCCTGTGCGATCTCATGACACTGTGCTATATCACCCAGCTGAGCCATAAGCCCATAAATTTGATCCCGAACGGCTATACGACGACCCTCAAGTATATACATCCTCTCAGCATCTGAAAGAACCTTTTGAGGGAACCAAATTTGTTGATTATGTGGTGAACGTCATCTTCACAGTCAGCCTCTGGAGGGTCGATATCGTCGACGACCTTGAGAGGAACGGCACCCTTGAATTTTTTATGGTTGTGGTCCTTCAAGCGCGTCACAAAAAAAGGGTGTTTTCCACTTTCCCAAGCTTTTAAATTTGCCTTAGCAAGATCAAGCTCCTTTTGGAAGGATCTCGTAGCTGCATTCAATCCGGAGATACTGTCTTGATACCCAAATATATAGGGGTGGGTCTTATTACGCCACTGCTCTAATTCTTCGGAGCTTTTCTCCAAGTCCATCACAGTATGGGCTAAGTCTCTCCTAGTAGTTTCATGCTCGGCCTTGACCTAAAGAAAATCTTCATGGGCAGATTGAAGTTCCCGTTACAGTGTATTGAACTACGAGAATGAAAAATTTGAAAAACACATCAATAAGTGCAATAAAATGTTCATATAAAAAGATCAAAATCAATTACATGAGGGCCTAAAGGGGCAAAGTTATACAGCCGTCCCTACTACATTATCCCCCACTTGGTCCTCCCCTAGGGTGATGTATTTTTCCGAACCCTTCCAAAGGTCCATCATGGATAAGCTCATGTGACCCTCGTTCACAGAAATCTCCCACTTTTGATTTATTGTTTCAAGCCCCTTGGAATTATCCTCTTCCTTTAACGTCTCGATGTCGTCCTCGGATAAGGACGATCCCATCTTAGGAAGGATAACTTCATCCACTAATCTGGAGTGCCCAACCCCATGGGCAACACTCAATACATCTGCAAAGAGGTCGAACAGCTCCAGACTCTGAAGGAATTTATCTTTGAATGCCTCCAACATATTTTCAAAGATAAGGCGCTCCTGAGCGCTTTGATGTTCAGTAACTTTTCGTTAGGAAGCCTCGAGCTCCAGCTGTAACGAGGCTATCTTCTTATTCTTTTCCTCATAGGTGGAGGATAATTCATAACCTAAGTTCTGAATGAAGGAGGACAGGGAAGAAGTCAGGGTGACATCAATGGTGGACCTCACACCATTCAACTCCTTGACAACCTGAAAAATAGGCGGCATGGATGAGTAAAAAAAACAACATGCATAATCACTTTCAAATTAATTTTGGGAAAATAACTGACCTCATAGTTCTTCACAAAAGGACCAAGTGAAGTGGTCTTTACAGCCGAGAGGCTCGAAGAAGATGCCAGGCCATAGGCGGCGGTGTCGAGCTCCTTATTAGAGGTATCATGAGCAGACCTCTCGCGAGAGATCTTTTGACGACCCTCCCTAATGGAAAGATTGTCCTCAAGCTTTCGCTTCAAAGATGTGTCTGCGGGAGCAACTGTCTGAAGGGGAGTAACGGGGGTAACCTTCTCCTTTGAGGAGATGTTGTTTGCTCCCTTCTTGGTCACAACACCCGCTAGAATCCAGCCCACTGAGGAAAGAAAGAAGATGTGAGATAAGGTACAAAATATATAATAATAATAATAATAAACAAAACAAAGCACAAAATACATGTATGACACCTTCAAAATCAGGACGGAAAAGGGAATCCTCGAGAGGGGGCTCTCAAATTACCAAGTCCCAAGAAGGCCGAGGCTTATATCTCTTAACTAGCTTCCTTCTCTTCGGGCCTACTTGAGGCTCATCTGAAGGAGCCAAGCTGGGCTATCTCAACAAAAAAAATTTTCTAGCAGATTCGTAGACAGACTTTTCGTAAATCTCGGAGGGCCAGGCTTGACCCTGAACCAAGTTATTGGGATTGATATAAGAGACATAGAAAGGGGGTGAGGAGAACACACGTTCTCGAGCACTCTCGAGGTGAGGTGGGAAAAAAAACTTGTCAGGAAGTTGGGATTCGACTTTGACATCCGGATTCCATCGATGAACCTTATACCTAAGGCAATTAAACGTGACACCCCTCTTGGCATCCTTCCACTTTTCCACGTTCCCAGGAAGGGTAAAGACCTTACATCTCCTCTGGCGAGGAGAAAAAGTGATGATCTTCTCAGAGGAGTTACCGCTAAAGGCCATGGCAGAACAACTTATACTTGGGCTCAATGTCAAGGTTGTAACATTGACAGAGAAATAACATGAGAGTGGTTATGGTGTTAGGATGGACTTGAGCAGGGCTTACTTGAAAGTCTTTGAGCAGCCTCGAGAATATTGGATGAAAGGGAAAGCAAAACCCTGACTGGATCTACTTTAAAAATACGACTTACCTCTCCTCAGGAGGATCCTTGTAAGACTCCGCTGCCCCTAACCACTTTAATTCCACATCAGCGGAGATTCTTTGGCCTGGGGGTAGCGACTGTAAGACCCCCCGATATAGTCTAAGAATTATCTGGAACTGGGGGCTCGTACGTTTCTTCCTCCGTGGGGGAATCTGGGGCCAGGGGCTCAGCGGTGGAAGATACTTTAGGGTAGAACTTCCCGCTATCTTCCTCTAACACCCTTGAGGGGCCTCCTTCCTCAGGTGAAGGAGGGCCAAAATAAATGTCTCCAAGGTGCGAAGACCTTGAACATACCCTTTCCTCCGGCCGGGAGGCCAAACTCGGGGAACCCCCCCCCCCCAGGAAAATCAGAAAGAGGTATGTTGCTTGAATTACCAATCTCGTCATCACTAGGGTTGGACCCTGGGGAGAATGACCCAGATTGCTAAGCGTAGCTTCGGAATCTCCCCTACTGGGCGATTCCCCCTCAAATCCCTTAAGCCCAGTTCCGTCAGGATGCCTTCTCTCATTGGATTTCTCACCAGAATCAACCATGAGCACAAAGGTTAAAGGAAAAGAAGTGGGGAAAGATGAATGTTAGGAGAACTTACTGATGAAAGTAGAAGGAAGGAAAATATAAGCGGGGAACGAATGAAGAAGAGAGCACTGAGAAAACCTTTTGAAGTCACCTGCAGTTAAAATGAAGAGAACGGGGGAAAATGAGGAGTTAAGATGCCCAAAAACGGTGGCAAGAATAATGATTAAGTTGGGAGAAATGAAAATTTGAAAAGGCATGAAAAGTTGGCATGCCTTTTCATAAGCTATTCCCTATCATGCGCTTCCCTGCACATAGGGGTGGGCAAAAAATCCGAAAACCGAAAACCGAACCAAAAACCGAATTATCCGAATCCGAATAAACCGAACCGAATTTAAAATACGGTTTTTGGATAACCGAATTGAATAAACCGAATTTTGAATATGGTTTTTGGTTTGGTTTTGGATATTGAAACTCAAACCGAAAACCGACCCGAATACCGAATTGTAAATAAATAAATTAAATATATATAATAATAAATAAAATTTAAAAATACAAAACTAAATTTATAAGTAAATATAAGTGGGAGGACTAATCTATACATTTTAAAAAAATTACCCCAAACATCTTAACATGAAAATGTGAAATGGATCAAATAGACAATAGATTGATATTCAAGTGTCTTACAATCCATATTCATTATAAAAAAAGTTTAATAAATTAGTTCGTTTAAATTTCTTATAAATTTAAAAACAAGTGTATATATATATATATGTATATATATATTCTTATAAATTCTTATTGGAATGAACGAAAACGGAAAGTATTAACTGTAATCAATAAATATCCATATCTAAACTACAATGATCTTATTAATCACAGTGATAAGGTGCACGAATAATTAATTCTTCAACAGTAATCTTTCACTAGACTAAAACATTCCTCAAACAATGGGCATTTTCCTCTGCTCTAAAAAATTAACAAACTACAATGGACTCATAAGAGATTACTTGGTGAAGAGATGAAAAGAGTGATTAGCCAACCGAGAAGCATAAACAAGTGAGGATGTGGATCGTTGTGTAATGGTTATGCTTCCGGTAGCATGAAAATGAGCCTATTTCAACCTGATTCGTAATCTCCAGTCTCCACTTCCCATATTCACTAAAACAGAAGAAGAAAATATGTCAGTTCAAAGTCAAAACCAACGTTTAAATCTACTCGTATATAACCTAAAGCAACTAGCCTGGTACAACCTTTATTTAACCGCAGACAGTGGCAGAACCAGAACTGATTTTAAGGAGGGGCGGAATGATAATAGTAGACAAATAATTTCGCATAATACACGATCTATAATGTATAAAATATCATTTTTACATAAACATAAAGATGTAAGAGATAAAATTAATGATAATTTAGATTTTATATTTGAACTAAATATAATACATTGTAATACATTAACTCTTAGTTTTAAAAAAATAAAATTCCTAATAATTTTGATGAATACATCTACTAAAATATGTAATTTTAAACTTAAAAAAAATTTAAAAACCATAATATATAAATACCATACTCCTACCATCTAAATGTTAGATTAATCATGAAAAATCTCCTATTAGACCATCTAAATGTTAGATTAATCATGAAAAATCTCGTTTCAATAACTATTATGATCAAATTATAATTATTTATACATTACTGTACGTTTTAAAAGTTATGAGAAATTTGTTGCAATAAATAAAAACAAATATTAAATCAACTTATTAGTTATATCAGTTATAAAATAACCTCGTATAATGATTTGTCAGTCTAAAACAAGATATTGTGTTAATTTAATAGTGGAATTTTTGTTCCACCCTCTAAATGTATTTAAATTACTTATATAAATAGAAGAGAAAGAAATCATAAAATATATTATAAATACATTCATCATGTATGGAAATGGTAAAAACATAAGTCAAATTAACAGGGTAATAATAATAAAAATGATTTGAGATTAAACGGTATTAAATAATCTTCAGTCACAAAATACTCCTCAAATTAAATAATGTAATAATAAATGACAAAATCTTGGAAAATACAGTCTTTCCATTATTCCATAGGCTTATGAAAAGACATGGTTTAATTATAATAATACAAAGTAAAAGATATTAGTTGCAATATTAACATTTTATTATGCAACGTGTAGTAGTTATAAAGTTTATAACCCGATTCATTCAACCCAAAAAAATTATCTTCATTTATTCTAATTTGTATTTTAAACCATAATATTTCCATGACTTATAAAAAAACCATTTTTCAAGAGATAGACTCATAATAAATTCAACAAAAAAAAGTAATAAAATTAAAATTTTGGAAATGAAGGCGTGTGATGTGTGAATCATGTTATTGAAGGCAAATGCAAAGGCAATCATGTTATTGAAGGCGTGTGAATCAAGGGCCAAGAGGCAAATGCAAGCAATGGCAAAGCTGCCAAAGCAAAACATTAGTGCTGTAGTGCATTTTAGTCCCACATCGGCAAAGGAAGAGGACTTAGGTTCTCTTCCAACTATAAATAACTCACTCTTCCTCTCTTTCTTAGCCAAACCAAAGCATCAGCTATTTGATGTAATTGGCAATTGTCAATTGGGCCTTAAATGATAAATTATTTGGCCTTGAATTATTGAGTTGTAATTATTTTAAATTTGTGGGTAAAAAATTTGATTGAAGAATAAATTTAATTTATTCGGATGAATTTGTTTTTAATTGAAATTGAATTTAATTTTTTAATATATATTAAACACAAATTGGTTTATTCGGTTTTAAACCGAATTCCAACCGAAACCGAATTTCAGATTCGGTTCGGTTAATTCGGGTTATTCGGTTGATTCGGGTCGGTTTCGGTTTTGGAGTTTTTTGAAAAAAAATTGAATAAACCGAACCGATTAAACCGAAAACAGAACAACCCGATCCGACGCCCACCCCTACCTGCACAACAAACACAAGTGTGTGTGCCCCCTTGAATTTTTGTTAAAAGAAAAATAATAATAAATGATAGCCATAAAGAAAATTAGACGGGGCCTCGAGTTTAGGGATCTTTTCTTCCAGAAGGACACAAGCGGGGATCCTCGACACCCTCCACGAGAACACATGAACCCAGGGGCCAATAACGAAGGATAAACTCGAGACTCCTCGAAGATCTTAACCCCGAGGCTACCATCAAATTTTCTGGGGGCTTTTGATGATGGGTAAACCCGCAGCTGAACCAAGAGTGGCTTTGGGCTGAGAGTACCTTGGGCCTGCACCAACCCAGTAAATCTCCTGGGATAGAGAATATTCAATCAACACCAATCAAGGCGTACATCAAGACGTATAATCCGGGTATACGTCATTCCCTGATACAATATAAATAGGTAGGTACGTACTTACTATGGACGACTTTAGAACGCTTACCATAAACACTCACTAACTTAAGTATCAGAGAATTTACCCCCTGAGATCTCCCAAGCCTTTTTGTCTGCAGATTATCATCGAGGAATTCGACGGTGCAGCTCGATTGATTTCTAGGCGCATAAATAACAAACCAAACAAATCTCCTGTGAGACTGTGACCGTTGCTAATTTGTTATGTCTATGAGTTCGTGAATGAGGGGTAACGAAAATTGTCAAAGTTGTTGAAGGGGTTGGAGAATTTGCGTGGAGTAACTATAGGAGAAGGTACTTAGGTAGTTGGTGTACTAGAAGCAACATTTTCTTGTTAAATCTCAAGACATAACATGTGATTCTTAATTCTCAACCTAATTTCGATTCAATTCCAACAGAGCATTAATTCTAAGTGTTAATTTCGTTTATAAACCATGCTTTTCATTAAGCATTTCAACCATACATGATAAATTAAACTATTAATCAAGATTATCATCGAAAATTTGTCAACGCTCTGAACCATTCTGAATTGTTAATTAAGCGTTTAGTTGCTCATATGTTTGAATCGTCCTATTTAATCCTAACTTAATGTACGTAGTATTTTTCCCCCCTAACACGTTCTCTATAAGTTTCTTTAAAATAAAGAATGAAAACTCATTTTCTTTACATATCTATGTTCAATTCCAAACGAATTTCCCATTTTGCATAACCTCTCTTTTATAATTTATGGAAGTTCCATTTTATTTGTTTGTGATTTTTAATGTTTTCACGAAGAGTCCAAATTTTGAAAGATGGTTTTTCCATAAGTTATGAAAAGATCAATGTTTAAATCGCAAATTAAAAGAAATGACAGTAAAATATTCGAGTTGCATTAATCCGATCATAAACTTTATAAGTACTGCACGTTGCATAATAAAATTTTAATATTGCAATTAAAACCTTTTACCTTTTTATTACTCTAATTAAACCCCGTCTTTCCATAAATTTATGGAAATATGCTCTTTCCCAAGACTTTGCCTTTCACGAATAAGAAAATTATATTTTTTATTAAATGTAATTGATTATGTTAACATTATTTTTCTAAAGTTTTGACATAAATAAGGAAACTATGTTTTAAATGAAGGTGATTGATTATAAAATTTTAATTCTCCAAATTACTCACTCTCCCTACCTATATAGAGAATGAAACACCCTCTCTTCTCCAAATCTCTATTTTGAAGAACGAAATGAGTTAGTAGGGACTAAAAATTAAACATAATCTTTGTTATTGAGAGTTACGGAGTTCAAACCACATCCTTGTCAAGAATTATAAATATTAAAGCAATTTTTGATAGGGATTATTGAGCATTACATGACCGTGTCAGTGGTCTCCACCATGGTTTCCTAATCTACGGGTACAATGAGGTGAGATCGTGGTGATTCCGACTTCAATGGCGGTGGTTCGTTGGTGTTACATTGTTTGAGTGTTCTCCAGAGGATGTCCCTGACTATTCAAATGGATGAAGTTTCAGCCTCTAATGAACTCCATTAAATTTAATGATTGTGTCTCCTAGTTAAGCTCTACAGTAGAATGTTTATATATAATTTCGTTGATTTTATGTAATCATTCAAAAAATCCAAATTTCTATTATGCAGATAGAATTAGAGTCTTTTTGGACTTGCTCTAATAAAATAAATAGGATACATTTTAACGTTTGTTTGAGATTCAACAACCCAATTTCATATTGTTAAACTAAACACATTTGAATTATGTTAATTGAATTGAATTAAAATTAATTTAATTAAAAATATTATTTATATAATAAAATTAAATTGAACTGAAACTAAAATAAATTATTATACATTATGTCATCCCATTAGATTAAGTTATTTGAGCTACAAACTTATTTCGTTTTTTGTTTAAGATCCACAAATCATATAGAGGTTTACTTGGTCTTAATTACTCCTCACCTATTTATTGTTATGATTTGAAATAAATTTTCTTTTGGTACATTCGTGTGTAAGGAAATGTAGTTGCATATCATGAAAAATAAAAAAAATTGTGTATGAGCTTCATAGGATAATCGAAAACAATTATCATCGGATAATACAAGGAAAAAGAAAATAAAATTGACGTAACAATGAGAATAGAAACAAAAGAAAAAAGAAGAGTGGAAAAGGGCAGAAAATGCAAAAGCACATTAGTACTTAAAATCCGCTCTATATAATGGAACGAAGAACGAAAAAGCAAATTCCAAAAACAAAAATGCGAGTAAGTAAAATGTTATGTCATTGACTGTTTGACCATACCCGTTAAAATTGCTCCTCATCCCCTTGTGCTCCCAAACGGTTTTTCACCTTTTTCCTTCTCTCTGAGCAGCTCGTAGAGCATAGCAGAGCCACCGCATTCCGCCACCAACCGCCGCCTGATCTCATCAGAATATTACCGTTACAGTTACTCCTTTAAATCTCCTGGATGTTTGACCTCCTCAGATTGAAATTCACCGCCTCGCATTTCCGTTGAACAAGGTGAAGAGCAACGTTAGATCGACCTGAAGATGCTCGACGGTTTATTGAACCGCGGTTTCAGCTCTAAATGGTGTGTTTCTTCGCCGAATCTCCGGTTTCATTATTACTTCTTGTTAATTTGTACTGATTTTTCTTTGAATGTGTTTATTATGTGTGTTAAGTAAATCGGTGACAAAGGCGACGAGGACTAGGATCGAATTGGTAGGGAAGAGAGCGGATGCGAAGCAGAGGATTCTCAAGCAGGATCTCGCCAAGCTGCTCGCGAACGGTCTTGATATCAACGCTTACGGAAGGGTAACGGATATATTTTCACTATTTTGTTTTGTTCTGAGATCTCTGTTAACTTCTGCTAATGCACATATTTTATTGCCTTGTGTTTTTGTTTGCTTCTGCTAATTTTATATCAGACGCACTTTTCTTTAACAGCTGATTTCAGTTTATCAATTAGTTGCGAGTCAGACATGTGCTGCTACCTCATGGACTCTTTTTTTGCCAATTTGAATGATGTCTTTTTGGTTAATGTAAATGTGAATTGATTTGTATCCGTGAGTGAATTGATTTGTATCCGTGATTAATGTCTCACCAACAGTGCATTTTCTACACATCAATTTGATGATTACTTGGATGTCTTTTCCAGCTCTTAATTGCTCTTACTGAAGTCATTTATATATGCTGAGGTGTTGCAGACGGAAGAATACATTGCAGGACTGAATCTTTTGTCATGTTATGGATTTATCGATTATACGTGTGACTATATAGTGAAGAACCTCTCAGTTTTGCAGAAGGAAAGGTAAGAGCGAGGACAGCACGTAACCTTCCTAATATCAATAATCTTATATGCTTGACATGTAGTACATTTGTGTAAGATTGAAAGTTTTGGCTGGGGTTGATTGTTGATTCGAGTTGGTACTGGTCATGCATGAATATTAAGCTTGATGATCTTAAATGATGGTAGTTTCGAGTCTGACACTATGATTTTGGTTGTTCACTTATTAACTTTTGGTGATGAATAGGGAGTAGATGCTAAAGAAATTTAGTTAACAGTTTTTTAATTAAATATTTCAGTTAGTCTTAGGTTCATTTTTGTTCTGTTATTAGTAGTGTATCATTATGCACCACCGTCATAGAAACATGTGACCTAGTTGGGGAATGATTGTCCTGAAGCCTAACGTGTCATCCTGAGAAGAGACTTTAAGTTTTCCCCTAGCTTTGTTCTGGTTTTATTAATGTTCTTCCCCAAAATTGATTTATTCTCAGGGAATGCCCAGAAGATTGCAGGGAGGCTGTGGCGTCTTTAATGTTTGCTGCTGCAAGATTCTCTGATTTACCTGAGCTGCGAGACCTCAGGGATATATTTCAGGAGAGATATGGAAGCTCTCTGGACTGTCATGTTCATCAAAAGGTGATTCTCCTTGATTTTCAACTATGCGTTTGGCATTTATAGTTTCCCTTCTCTGTTTCTAAACCCTACCATTTTGTTATTGATTTGCAGTTTGTTGATTTATTATCACCAAAGCCTCCTACCTTTGAAAAGAGATTCCAAATACTGCAAGAACTAGCGTCAGAGTTTTCCATAAAGTGGGACTCCAGGGGATTTGAGCAGAGGATGGCTGCTCCACCCGCATTTGCACAAGTATGTCCATTACTGTTTGGGTTTATGCTCATTTCAATGAAGTAAGGAGAAAGAAAATATCATTGAGACCTTGATACGTGCTTATTTAAAATGAAAAGGAGCAAGTGAAGTGGCTTTTTTTGTTTGTTTTATCTTGAAATGGATGTCTGAGGCGACTACCTGATTTTACTTTTCCTATGGTTGATGATCTCTAGGCCCTGCCAACCAAGCATGAACCTTCCAGTGTTGCCGCTGATAAATATGGTCTTATTGAGGGGAAAGCAAGTATTCCAAAGTCAGTTAGACACAAGGAAATATTAGGCTCGGGCAAGGATGGCTACAGTATGAACAATGGTAAAGAAGGCAAGAATGTCAGACGAGAAGTTTTGGATCATAACTTCTGTTCTACCCAGGGAAGAAGCAGTAATGAGCACATTGTTCCGGCTGCGAACGGAGAAAGTACTTCAACACGAGTAAAAAGTGAAAAGCTATTAAAGGCAAGGGCAGAAGTAGTGGTTGATAAACATGAGCAGTCAAGTAAGAAGGATGATACTTTGTTCAAGGCTGTCAAATCGGGCTCTTCATCGCATATGAAAAGACAAGACGATGTTGATGGTGGAAATGTTTACCAGGAATATGGGATCAGTAATAAACATGAGCAGTCAAGTAAGAAGGATGATACTTTGTTCAAGGCTGTCAAATCAGGCTCTTCATCGCACGGGACAAGACACGACTATGTTGTTGGTGGACATGTTTACCAGGAATATGGGATCAGTAATCATCATGAAAATGAGAACCGGCAACCTTTATCTCATAGAGCAACTTGGGCCTCTCCTCGCACCGATGGATTTCCTGGACAGAATGATGATATGTCATCTGCCAGAAAAAACAATCCTACAATCTCAAAAGGAACAGACCAGGAGGAAGACGCAGTTAGGTCAAAATGCCCCCAGAATGCGTTACTTCCCCCACCTTATGTAAAATCGAAGAACAGCAATCTCCCTCCACCATATGTTAGAAGTAAAAATAGCAAGCACCGAGATAGCCGAAAGTCTGAGCAACCTGGTTCTGACTTCAATGGATGTCCTACAGAGCCTACGTCTCGCAACACCAGCAGTGAAGTGAATGGACCAAGCTCAACCCAGAGGAAGCACCACAGTACTGATGAAGAGGGACAGGGTCATGTACGTCAGACTGAGGTTTATTATCAGAATGATAAGCTCTTGCGAAAACCAAGAGCTGCCAGGAGGAAGCCACCCAAATCCTCTTCTGCTGCTGGTCATGTCGAAGATGATGCTGGAACTGTGAAGACGAGTTCTAGTAGCAGGAGGAAAGACAGTTCGTGGAAAGGCTTGCAGATCGTGTTTGATGATGATGAGCAGCCTCGAAAGGATGACGAGGAAAAGATGATCGATAAGCTTCTAATGCATTACAGCAAGAAACCATCAACTTTTGATCTGAAAAAATTGAGAAAAGAGCTTCAAGGAAAGCAGCTGCCATCAAATCATGTTAGTAATGCCATTGGTGGTGAATCTTCTCACGAGAAAACCAGAGATAGGCATCATTTGAGCCCAGACAATGCTGCAACAACCACAAGGTCCCTATCTCTACCTTGCAATGAAACCTTCTCAGCCGAACATCCCAAGAAGGTGTATACCCGTGCGAATTCTTTTCAGCCAGACGGGCAGGCCAAGCACGTTCATCCCAAGTTACCTGATTACGATGATCTGGCTGCTCGCTTTGCTGCATTGAAGGGCCGATAAAGTATCTAGGAAGCTAAAAAATGGTGTGTCTTATGTCCATTGCACCTTTACATGTTTCAGCAATAGTTGTGTGTACTTTACTGATTCTTTCCATATACTGTTATGTACTAGATGAAGGTTGGGCAATAGTTGGTGGAAGGGTATATTGGTTCACGACTCACGAGGCTTAACAACACAGTAGATTCAGTTGTGTGTGTGTGTGTGTGTTCTTTTTTTTGGTCCAACGTATATTTTCTTTTCTGGTCAATGGATTAAGGTTCTTTTATAACGTTCAAATTCCAAAGGCAGACCGTGATGATGAGCCTAAATCCTTGCTTTTCTTTCTCAGCCAACGATTGGCACATTGGGTTTACAGTGTCAGTAAAAAGAAGGGAAAGATTCCCACTCTCTCCCAAATGGGATTAAACTACTAAAATAAGCTCAACATTTTACCCGCCAAAATGCTTTCCAGGTTCCAGCATATTTATTAACGGTCCCTTTTCATGTCCAAACTCCAAACCGATAAACCAGAGAGAGAGATGAAGGGAGCTTCAAAGGTGATAATGGGAGCAACACTGGTTATGATAGTGAGCTGTGCTGTACTGTTAGGCCTGGTCCTAATCATCTTGGCTGAGCTCTACTGCTCTCGTTGCTTCCGTCGCATTCGAAAACCCCGACTTTCTTCTTCATCTTCCTCCTCAGCCATTCCTATCTCAAATGTGGTGGCCATTTCTTCGAATTCCGGGGTGCATTCTCTCAGCAACATCTACTCCCACGGCGTTATGAAAGCTCCCAGAAGCTTGCTCTTCCCTTCCGTAGAGATGCAGAAGCAGCATTCGCATTCCGGGCTTTTCGAGTTGTGTGAATCCTCAGCCGATGAAGAAGTAGAGTTAGAAACCGCCTCCATCCCCCGCCGGAGCGTTTTTACTCTTCAATCTTCTCCTCCCTTGTCCCACCTGCCGCCGCCAAAGCTCGTGTACGAGGTTTCCGGAAGCAGTACTCATGATTGTGGCGGTGGCGGCGGCCATGAAACGTATGTTTACATTTGCAATCCAATGTACGACAGGAGTGGCAGCGGCAGGGCGGAGGAGACGCCGTTCGAGACGCCTGATTCATCGCCTTCTCGTTTAGAGAGCGATGGTTCTTCTTCTGGGGAAGATGATGAAGCGCAGGAGGTTGAATCACCGGCACCGGTGGCGGTGAGTAATTGTAATGCTACTCCCCCATTAACTCCGATGAAAAAGCTTCCCGCTGAGGCGGTTTCTGTTCCTCTCAGGGACGCTGGTAGTCTAGCAAGTGAATGTGAATCGAACAGTAACAATGAGGGTATTTCGTCGTGTTTATCGACGGGAACTCCTTGCACTTCCCCTTCATGGTGAGAATTAAGAATCTCGGTCTGAAGTCACTGTTAGTTGCCTTAGATTTCAGGTTTTACTTGGTTGCTTGAGGTTTACTGTGTTAACTAACCGGTTGAATTCGAAGGTCTGACCATGGTACTGTACTACTGTTTAGCCGAAGTCGTTAGTATATGAGTACTCTTGTTGGGATTCTTTGTAGACTCTGGTAACATATGATGTCAAGCATCAAGTATTTTCTGTTGGATCATGGGTGTATTTTTCTCGATTGAATTGAATCGAATTGAACAAGAATGAGTTGAATTGTGGTTGAGTAGAAAACAAATAAAAAATCGAACTTCGGACTCATTGGTTCGTTGGGGAGAACCCTCCTACAATATTGTATTGTGTCTGAGGCGTGACTGTGGGGCGCTGGAACCCAGGCCATGCCAATCCGAAGGCTGCATTGCAAGTAATTTCCTATCAAATTATATTGACACTTGTTTTTTTTCTGGTCAAATCCGTTAAACTTGATGTCATATATTAAAAAATATATAAGAAATAATATTAACAATATTGTATTAGTTGTACTAAGTGATTTCTAGCTATTGTTATTGTACTTAGTTAAACAAATTAACAATCAAACATGACTAGTGTGAAAGATATTTTGTGCAGTTTAGTTTGTTAGAGAGGAGCATGAAGTGTCCCGTTCCTTGTGTATTCTAGTTTTCGTATTCACTTGCCCGTCCGTTAGTTTTATATGGCGTGTGTAGTTATTTTTGTGTGGAAAGCTTAGGAAGAAGAGACAAGCGTTGGGAGCCCCGATTCTATGGGTTGGGATTGTAAGGTTTGCACGTGAAAGAGAGAAAGACAGAAAAATTGGAAAGATGTGTGTCTGCTTTTGATGAGCTTCGTATGCTTAGTTTGCTGATTTCCATGCATTGGTGCCAATGTTTTCTCATGAAAAGAAGCTTCACGATGTCTCTCAGTTTTTCTTTTAATAAATATTTTTGTGTTATCAAACATGCAACTCTGAATTTAGTTCGGCTCAGGTATTCTCAGAGATCTCACGGTTGGGTTTGACCCTAGTTGGAAACGATTTGGGCAATGACCCGAGTGTGTTATTGGACTTATGATATTTGACCCAATTAATACTTAACCTAGGTAATTTAACCTTCCCCTAGAAGAAAGACAAGTAGAGAGAAAATGATAAAAGAGATGGGGGGAGAAAAAAGAAATTCGGGTAGGGTTTAAAGTTGCAGACAAGCGTAGTATTCCGGTTGGTTCTTGAGATTCAACTGTTGGATCGCTATGATTTTTGGATATGTTATTCATAGCCTTAGGCACACATTATGAATGGTGGAGATATGATTAGATCTCTCTTGTGCTTGTTGTTTACTAAGATGAGTATTGACATCTTGAAAATTTGTATTCCCCTAGTTGGTGCTTGGGAGAACTTGTGTGCCCACTATTGTTAATTATAGTGGAAGAGCTTAAGTGGCTTATGAGGCCCGTGGTTTTTACTCCTTGGTTTGAGGAGGTTTTTGTTGGAAAATGATGGTTAAAAGGTTGAAATTCGTCAACTTTTTGGGCTTCGTTTAGAGTGGGACCCGAACAGATTTTGGGTCAATGGATGTCATTTTTGGGTTCTCCTCCGCGAGTACTATAAAATCGACTATTTAAACTCTCAAAACGGATCAAGGGTGAATGAGATATGAATGTTTTAATTTCACTCTTGAAAGAGGAAAAAAATGGGCGAAAATTGGCCCAGGTAATTTTCTCTGGACTGTCCAAAATGCGTATGGACCGCATGGAAGTCTCTGGAAGGCCCAACCGCATAGTATATATGGAATTACTTGTGTGTAATTCTTAAGAGATAAGAACAAAATACTTCCATATTTTGTGAGATATTTTGTCTTAAATAAATATGCGGTTTACCATGTTTAATATGATGAAGAATATTTGTACAAATATTTCTTCCTTTTCCAGCAGATATGATTCGAGTATTCATGGAATGTCTCGGATTTGGTGAGTTGGTGATTGGAGAATATTCTTCTCTAATTACAGAAAATCAGAATATCATGTTTCCATGATTAAGGTCTCTTAGAGTAGTATAAATAGAGCCTCTAAGTCAGTCAGAAAATTCGCACCATTCTCAAGTTCCTCATTTATTCTAAACTTGAGTCTTCTGTCTTTCTCGAAGTTTCCAGTTGATGCTCTGTCGAGGTGATAGTCCTTCGGGCCTTGCGTGAATCCCAGGTAACTCTTACGTGTTAATTGTTACCTGCGATGGTTTTATCCTAGGGAACGATGTCCACGACGGGACTCATTCGTTTCAAGGGCAGCGAGTGTTACTCGTGACTCCATCAATTTGTGATTACTTGAAACATGACTTATGCTTTGATTATTTATAATTTAAGCTTTTCGACTGTATACTTGAATAATTAATAAAAAATTATTATTCTTGCATATATTAATTGCTCGTTCAATTTTGTTGTTTGATTTTCCGTATGATATAATCAATATATGTCCAACAGTTTTTTACGTTGAAATTGTGTTGTATTTTTGTTGCATTTATTTTTTACTTGTTAGTTAGACATTGTCATTTTACTTGATTTGGGCCTAACCATATAAAGTAAGAAAGAGTGAATTGATTAATTTTGTTAAGGAAAGCAAAACCCAGTCTATACATGTTGATCCTTAATGGTTAGAGAAACAGACTAGCATGCATTTGATTTGTTTCGTTCCTTGTCCCAACAATTTTGCTCCTTGCTAAAGTGTGAAGGTTTAGATGTCGAAAAGACTCGAAAGTTGAGACTAACAAAAGGATCCTATGCTGCTTCATACGTCTATGTTTGTATACTAGAACTTGCAGCAAAATAACCCCTGTTCTTTAAAGCATAAGCTGCCCAAAACACTATTCACTTAGTTAAATTTCAATAAAATCCTCTAATATAATATTATTACGTGAGATGGTGTTGGATTATTTATAGTATTTGTAATGTTTCATAATTTTTCAGTTAAATAAGAAGAGTTTAGTTGTGCAGTTTATGAAGGAGCGGGGGACTTTCAATTTAACAGAAGCATTGTAGCTAAAGCATTTGTACTTAAAATCAGCTGCACAGCATATGGAGACAATCTGTAATTTTGTCAGCAGAATAACAACAGATATCACTAATCAAATTTGTCAACTGCTGCAGCAAGAGACTGTCCTTCCTTCTTGATCCTTTGACGCCGGCCTTTCTAGTTTCATGCCACCGGGTTGATCAGGAGCCGCCTTCGCCAACTCTTTCGCTGCCCCAAATAGACCGAAAAGAGGATTAACAGCCAAATCTCAATGAGTAGAAGTAGCTTGATTGAGATGGTGAATCGCGTACCTATTTTGTAAAATAGCTCATTAACATTCTGTGCAGTTTTAGCTGAGGCTTCGAAGAACAGCAGCCCGTTTTCTTCCGCATACTTCTCCCCTTCCTGCAATGGTTGTTTCCATTAACAAGAGAGAATTTTCACTCAGATTAAGTGATCATGCAATTAAATTAAATGTTTATGAACCTCATTTCCCACAGCCCTTTTGGACTCCAAATCAGCTTTGTTTGCCACCAGAACCACTACAGTTTTCTCACTTCCTGGGTTGCAAATAGCAATGTAAGATTGAACAAATTTCCACACTGCACATTTGTAATTTGTTTTTTGAGAAATGGACATATAACACACAACAAGCCTACCATGTCTTTGCAGTTCCTGAACCCACTTTTTGGCTCGTTCAAACGAATCCTGAAAACATAATATGTTCAATTACATTTCTTCTTTTTCACTTGACCCCGCACCCAAAGCAATGGAATGGTTTTGTAAGATAAACTGAGACATTGTTAGATTCACCTTATCATCTATTTTCTAAATATCAATTTTATATGCAAAAATATTATACATACCTAGAGATATTAACAGTCAAATATGATCATTAGAGACCGTGAAAAAGTCAATAGACCAGTAATTATGGGACGGAGGGCGTAGTATTTTAGTAATTTATCAAACAATTAAAAGTGTTGGAAGGTTATAAGCAAAATAACTTATATGTCCCGTCAAACACACTCTGCTCACGGAAAGTACCACTTTGGTGATGTCGTAAACAGCAAGAGCAGCGGCGGCGCCACGGTAGTACATGGGAGCTAGGCTGTGATACCTCTCCTGTCCGGCGGTGTCCCATATGTCAAATTTAATGGAAGCATCAGCCAAAGACAAAACTTGGGTAAAGAAAGCTGCTCCAATCGTTGATTCCTGAACATTTATAACTATGCATCAGCATCAGGATTTAACACCTAAAATCAAAACTGTTAGTACCGATCATTGAACACGCACCTCGTAATCATGGTACTGGCCTTTCACAAACCTTAACACCAAACTGCTCTTTCCAGTCCCCATATCCCCGACAACGACCTACCAATTTAACCCACAAAATGTTATATATATACTGCCTGAAATCTCAATCTCAACACCATATTGGCCACAATGTGTCCCAAGTCACATTTAATAAATTTAGATCAAGATACGATTAGAGTTTATATGATAAAAGCACTGGATACTATGTATCTACTGAGCTATAACACAGTTCAGCCGTAATAAAATGGAGGGACGTACCTACCAGCTTGGCTTGTATATTCTTGTTGGCCATGTTTTATTTCGTTTTGAAGCAGAGAGTTTCGTTAGGAATTTGAACGAAAGATTTTGGCGATCGTTGGTTATAGCTTAATTAAGGACTAAGAAGAATAAGTAGGTCGAAATGAGGAAGGAAGCATATATAGAGAAGCATAACTTGGCGAAGAGACGCTGGGTAACGTTTATGAGCGGTAAGGAAGGAAGTTGTGGCGAGTTTTGTTCACACTTTGTTGGAAGCTACGTGGTTTGTTTCTTTTGAGTTCTTTGCACCGTACCGTTGCACTTGCTCATACACACCAAACGTGCTCTTCCCTCATCCCAACTCTATTTGCACACTATTCATTATCACGATCACAAAACATGTTTTACCGTTAATATATGCATCTACGCACAATATTGGTAGATAAAAAGTTAATATTTAAGAACTACTTCTTACGCGAATTGAACAATATCATATAAGATAATATTATAGTTCATATATCTATTCAAATATGCGATCAACCTTTGAGAGAGAAGAGTGTCAAAAAAGCAAGAGTGCAAATAGAGCTGAGACAGAGAGGGTAATTATCTGCACAAAATTCAAAATATGGAAATGAAACTAAGGTGGTGTTCGGTTAATGTGTGCTTATAAGTTAAATTGGTTTCTTTTGAAAGCAAAAAGCATTAGTTTTTGCTTTTCCACCAAAAACGTTATCTGCTTTTTTAGTGCGTTAATGAGAAATTGACAAAAATACCCCTGATTGATAATAAAAATGAAAGAAAACTAAATAAAAAATGCCCATTATAGTGTGTTTTAGGATTATTAAGTGATATATATATATATATATATATAAATTATAAAAATATGGAAAATTATCAAAAATATTTCAAAACAACATCGTTTAAGTATTTATGGACAAAATGACAAAAGTATCCCTAACTGGTAATAAAAATGAAACCAAACAAAATTTATTAATCTTTATTGTAGTGTGCTTTGAAATTACACAAAGTTTTGTATTAGGCAATCTAAACTTTAGACAGAGTTTATTGTCTAATTATAAAAAGTTTCATTTGGGATGGGTTTTTTAAATATACTGATAAATCTAGGGACCTATTGTGTAATTGTCAAAATACTATAAATATCACAAAAATATCCAAAATTTTCATTTTCATTTTTTTAGCAATCGATCGGAAACAACCTCTTCCCACTGGTAACCGCTTCCGGCCACCGGTTGCCGCTGGTTTACACCGGATTTCAGCCTGTTTTCCACCGGATTTCTGACTCCTCCACCGAATTTTCGTACGCCTCCGCTGATTCTGTCGGCACTTCTCTTTCTTCTGGTTTAAATCAGAACCTGCGTACGTATAATACCAACGAGACCTGAGTTGAGCTCTGAAAATTAACATTGACGACGCCTCCAGATTCGATGACGATGACGACATTACGATCGACAACTGCGACGATGACATTTCGATCGACGATGACGGTGATTTGATCAACAACGGCACTTTGATCGATGACGATGACGCTTCGATCGGCAGGGGCTAGGGTTTGATGGAAGTGAGGCGCTGCGAAGACGACGACAACGCTTCGATTAGCAGGGGCTAGGGTTTACTGGAAGCGAGGCGTAGCGACGACGACAAGAGGTGCAAATACGGTGAGAAGATGGTGCAGCGACGATGAGAAGACGATGACGGCATTGCTGTGATTTTCCTTTAGGCACGTGAGATCCACGCATGTCAAGGAAGAAGATGACCTACGCGTGTAAACACGCATGGGCTACGGTGCCGGTTGAGACGATGACAGACGGAGTACAGAGAATGATTGTGGACTGAGTTTCTGCTCATGAGAGGTGAGGTTCAAATTTGTGCTTTATTTTTTTCAAAGAGATATACTGAGGTTTAATATTTAATTTTCTGAGTTATGATCAGTAAATGTTCTTTGGTCTAGTGGTTAGGACTCTTGTTGTTGAGGTTAGAGGTAGGGGTGGGCAAAAAAAACTGAAAATCGAATCGAAGACAAAATAATCCAAATTCGAATAATAACCCGAACCAAATTTAAAATACGGTTTTTGGATAACCAAATTGGGTAAACCAATTCTTGAATATGGTTTTTGGTTTGGTTTTGGATATTGAAACTCAATCCGAAAACCGACCCAAATACGAATTGCAATTAAAAAAATAAATTTTATATATTAATAATATAATTTTAAAACTTTATAATTGTTATGGTTGAATTTGTGTTGTAGTTCTTGGATTTTTAATTTAAACACTTGAGTTTGATGATTTAGAAATTAAATTACACATAAAAATAGAATTTTAATATTAGTTTATATATTTTTAATTTTTTTAATAAAATTTCCCATGAATTCAGTTTATTTGGTTTGAAATCGAATTCAAACCGAAAATTGAATTTGGAATTTGGTTCGGATAATTTGGTTTCTTGGATTATTCGGATCGGTTTTGGTTTTGAGTTTTTTAGGGACAAAGCCAAATAACTCGAAACGAATAAACCAAAAATTGAATAAACCGACACGACGCCCACCCCTAGTTAGAGGTCTGGGGTTCGAGTCTCACTGTGACCTTTCATTTTGAAAAAAATATTTTCTTGATGTACATGCTGAGGCTTAATATTATTTGGCTTAGTCTATGTTTAATACGAGTCTTTGGTGTAGTGATCATTGCTCTAGGCTTTGAGGTTAGAGACCAGGGTTCAAATCCCATGAAGTCTTTTTTTTAAAAAGAATTTTTATTCTTGAGGTGCTGTAACTTTTTGTTGATGTTTCTAGCTTTTTTCCCTCTTATGTTGATTTTTTTATTATTCAGGTGAGGTTTAATTGATATGAGTTGATATTTTGTAATCTTTTTGGGTGATATGGATTGATATTTATAATTTTTTTAAATTTTTTTCTCATGTTGATGTTTTTCAATTTCCGGCTGAGGTTTTGGTAATAGGAGTTGATGTTTGTAGTGTCTGTTTTCTTATGTTGATGTTTTTTATTTTTCTGGTGAGGTTCATGTGTTAGAAGTTGATGTTTGTAGTTTTTGGGTGACGTCGGTTGATATTTGTAGTTTTTTTAATAAATAAATCGTTGATGTTTTATGATTTTCCAAGCGAATAATTTATACTCTTGAGATACCGTGATTTTTTTATTGATGATTTTAGTTTTTTTTCTATCATGCTGATGCTTTTCATTTTCTACGTGAGTTTAGGTGATAGAGGTTGATGTTTCTAGTTTTTTTTTGGTGATATGGTTGATTTGTTGTATTGTATATTTCCTTATGTTGACGTTTTTCATTTTCTGGGCAAAGTTTATATGATAATAATTGGTGTTTTGAGCTTTTGATGATATAGGTTGATGTTTGTAGTTTTTTTTAAAAAAATTATAATTTAGCTTTGTTGATGTTTTTATGATTTTCAGTTAATTTTTTGCTAGTTGTAGTCGACATTTTTTTTCTTCAATTTTTTGTTGGTTTTTTGTTGATTTTTATTTGAATTTTTATATATTTGTTGTTGTTTTATTTGATTTTATATGTATTTTTGTTGCAAATTTTAGTTGATGTTTTATGATTTTTCGTTGATGTTCTGCTATTGTTTTGCTTATGTTTATAATTTTCAGTTCGCTGATCATATTGATTTTTTGTATTTTAAAAATATTTTTTTATTTTTTTTGCAGATTGCAGATGGCGGGAAAATGATGGAGAAAAATGGACAAAAAAGCTCCTAGAAAGTTATTAGCGATAGGTCCCTGTAAAATAATTAGAGGTAGGTCCCTGTAAAATAATTAGAGATAGGTCCTTGTAAAATTATCAGAGGGGAAAACCTTAGGAAAGATGGCCTGTCCATAAGCTTATGGACAGACCATGGACATGCTTGCAATTAATAAAAAAAGGAAACCGTGGGCCAAGCCCAATAGTTCGGATCCATCGTTGTCTGTACATATTCAGAAGAAAGAGTCCATCCCTTCTGCCCTGAATTTGCATCAACATCCTAATTCAGACCCAACTTTCTCAGTCCTACTTCCACTCACGAGCTTCCTGCACACACTACGTCTCCAACGACATGTGAAAGCAGTTGACAATTTCAAAATATCGAACTTCTCTATACTATGCTCGATCTAAAAACTTGCGATTTTGAAGATGATGACGGTGATGTGAAGGTCTAATTTACAAAAGTTCCACTATCGATGGAAGAGGAAGCTCATTGGCGCTCAACCATCGATGGAAGAGGAAGCTCATTGGCGCTCAACCATCGATGGAAGAGGAAGCTCATTGGCGTGTGTGTACTTGTTAGTTGTACTGCTTATGACCTTTTGCTTTCATTTGTTGTACGTTTTGAATAACGAGTTGCATTTGTTTACTTATATGTTGCATCCGTTAGTATCTCGTATGTACTTGTTAGTTGTGTTGCGTATGACCATTTAAAAAAAATTGGTTGTTAAATTTTGAATTGAAGACTGCATCAGTTTACTTATATATTGCATATGTTAGAATCCAGTATGTACTTATTAGTTTTATTGTGTTTGACTTTTACTTTTATTGTTGATTATTGTTCGTTTTGAATTAGAAATTGTACATGTTTGCTTATATGCCGTAACTGTTAATATCCAGTATGTATGACTTTTTTTAGGAGTTGGATCAATAATTTTTTTTGGTTTTAACTTTTAAGGAATCAGACAACACTGAACATTGGACTACATAAGACATTCCGACACGAGGAGAATTCAGACGAAGATAACACTGAACTTTGAAGATTCAAAGATGATCCCCTTTTGAAGATTAATAATTGATGATTTATTGTATTAGAGACAGTTAGTTAGTTTAGATAGGAAAATTGTTGTAAGTTCCCTAGTGGAATATTTATGTCACGAGCACTTTATCTTCCATTTTGTTTAGATGTTGAGAGATCCTCCTGTGTTTGAAATTGACAAAATTTGCATGTTTTTTACACAAAGTATGGAATGCTTTACATGTATTACTTTCACACCGACAATACTTTCTATGACATCTTTTTGATTTTAAATCAAGGAAATCTGCTCATGTTTTTTTAAAACAAACACATATTTTAATGTAATCAGTATATATTGTAAGGTATTAAATGAAGTACACGTGAAAATTTGGAAAACTACAAAATTATGTGGCCTCTATACTATAAGAGAATACTAGTTGTAGACTAACATATACATGTTTTAACAAAACATAAACGATTCATAAGGTAACTTATGCACTAGCTCATGATTTTTTCTATTCATAAAAGGAATTGAAAATTTAAAATCATATGTGTATTTTTATTTAAACAATACATGTTGTAAAGTAATTAATGCAGAGTAATATGACAATGTTAAATTGTCAAATTTTAGTCTCCCCTGTCTGTGTAAACTATAACATATACTAGTTGTAGACTAACATATTTATGTTTTAACAAAACAGAAACAATTTATAACTTAACTTATACATGATCTCCTAGAAAAGTTTCACAATTCATATTCAGAGCTTTAAAAACAAGTGCATGTTTTAATACAAATGGTGCGTATTGTAAGGTAACTGGTGCATAGTATATACGAAAATTTTCAGCAGCATTTATTTTGTTTTGTGAATATTTGCCACATGTTTTTTACATGTTCATAGCAACATAATTCATATATTCATAAGTTTCAACAAAAATTTCACTTAATCGATGGTAATATAAGCAACATAAACTCATAAGCTCAAATCTCGACTTTGTGAAAAGATTAATTAGTGACAATATCAATTCTCAGTTTATTAACAACCAAGCCAGTCTATTCAACCTAAGACATAATCCTAATCTTCACCATTAAAGGATTACTTAACCAAAGGTACACCTCTCACTCTGCACTCCGCACACTCAACTCTTATTGCCTTAACTTATGCTCACATGCTAATACTTCCAGGTCTATCATGCCCACAACCAATTTCAACCACTCACTCTCCATTCATTACTCAGGGCCTGGGAAACAGCCTCCTTGTCAACCTGCTTCTGCTCAACCTGCTGACTTCTTTTCTCAAATTTTGAGCAAATTTCCATCCAGCTTCACTCAGGGATCATGAGAGCTACTCGCCTCCTCTTATTAGATAAGATTGTTGCCAACACAATTGTGGATTTTTTGGCTACCAAAAAAGTTCACAAGCTCTCAAAAAACTGAAAACATCCATCCTCAGATTTTAAATCAAACTCATTGTGCAATTCATATTCTTTCCTTTTCAAAATCCATATGCATATCTTCTTCTATGTCCAGGCTAATGCTATTCATGGGATATAGACCCTTGCTACTGCCTCTGAGGCCGACATATCTACTCTCGTTCACTAGCAGTGTCCACAAACCGAAACAAAATCATTTAACTTTCTATGCTTTATATGCAATTGAGCATTACATTAAGCTTCACGCGTTTACCTATATCGCATTCAGTTCCAATGGCAAGAACAATGGCCATGTACTTGGTATCAGACGCTCTCTTCTTCAGCTTCACCTGAGTATAATGCTCCACAGAAGAAAATATGTGGCCACGATTCCACCCATCTAACCTTGTCAATGTCCTCACCAAATTTCCCATCAGTTGGCATCCTTTCGCTAACTAGCTCGTTCAGCATGATATCCATAGTGTACACGTCACTCTTCTCCGATACTGTCAAAGAATAAGCGTACTCTGTAAACAAATCAAGAAGCTTGTCATTTAGTATTATAGGAGTCAAAACTATGTTTCAGAGTCTTGGAACTTAAAACAAGCATTTTACCTGGCGCCATATAACCATAAGATCCAGCAAACCATAGGTTTGATTCGGTATCTACAGAATCAAGAGAGCATAAGAGAACAAAAATCCAGCAGCAATTTAAACAGTAAACAAAACAAAATCCTTAGCATCTGTTCATGTTCCATATCTCCCTGAAGCTAAAGTACTAATTGGGATTCAAGTTAGCAAAACAGTCTTATATTTGGTGTTAGCTATAATAAATACATTTGTGATTCTACCTGACTCCATCATGAGTATGATAAAAAAAATGCAATCTTTGGTTGCTCGTCCAGGCATAAGGGCTATAAAGATTGAACCATCCGACAACACAAGCTTTCCGGGGAGGATGGATTTTTTGCCTTAGCACCAGTAAGAAAAGAAGCAGAATGGTTGAGAGATGTGTTATTAGACATTAAGTTGTGGCCACAACCAATGTCAGTCATTTCTCTAAATTGTGATAGTGGAGCTACATTGTTTATAGCTTCTAACAAAATTTACAATGGAAAATCTAGACATATTAGCTTGAGACATTCATATGTACGACAATTAATATCAAATGGGATTATAACTGTTGTGTATGTTCGGTCTTGTAATAATTTGGCAGATCCTTTTACTAAAGGTCTACCAAGGGACATAGTTTGTACAATGACCAAAGAGATTGATTTGAAACCTATCTTACTAAATCAGCAACAATAGGAACTCAACCTTTACATAGTACTACTACTATTAAGAGGTTCAATATGGTAAAAATAAATAGATTGGTGTATTTACTATAGAATTGTATGGTAAGTACATAGTTTGGAGGGTGAGTATTTTACTATTAATGAATATCGAGTGTTATAGACTTCACCCATATGTACATATGACGTGATGCCGCTTCAAATAAAGTTTGTGATTTAACTTTTACAGATGTCTTATTACCAGGATGAGCACATGGCCAAAATAGTGCTACCAGTGCTACAAATGATTCTTTAATGAATGTATGTGTGTGATATTTTTGTTTAGTGGTATAAGAAGTTGAGGCTCAAAAGCTTGTAAGCTGCTGTAAATTTCATCATTACTTTAAAATACTACATTAGGTGAAGGTCCAAATCAAAAGATACCTTCGTGTATGCATATTTTTTTGAGATGTTACACATCAATATTTAAATACTAAGTGGAGGATTGTTGGATTAGTCTTTAATATTGAGGAAGTAAGGAAATTAAAGAATATTTTAATTGATTTTGTATTGTGTATATATATTACAGTATAATCCATTGGTGAAAGTATATATGTATATCAATTATATATACATACGTGTGAAATTTATGTTTTGTCTTATATAAAAATATAATTTTACATGCATGTGGATTATAATGAACCATTGTGTTTGTACAGTAAATGTACGGTAAATGAACATGTGTGTTCATGGATTCGAAATTCCAAACGTTGTATCCTATACAATACACTAACCATTGTATTCGTACGATTATGATATATATGTACAATTATGAACATATATACCCGTACAATTACGATGTGATAATGTGTAAATAAATATGAGAAAGAATATTTTGATTGTGGAAAGTGCTAATTTCTTCCATTGATGAATGTAGGTATTTAAGGTTACAATATCTAGTTAATTCTCACCTAACGCGGGATACATTTTAACAACTCTATCTGGAATCTTTGACTAGCAACAATATTCTAACAACTATGGTAAATGTACATGTGGAATGGTAAAATGTATATACGGTTAACAGCCCCCCAAGCTCATGGTCGAGGATGGACATGAAGCTTGGACCGTAGAGTCGCAAAATGATGATTTCCAACAGCCTTAGTGAAGATATCTGCAGTTTGATCAAGAGATCGGACATGGCGAACTGTGAGATCGCCCGAGGTAACCTGTTCCCGGACGAAGTGGTAGTCAATCTTGATGTGTTTGGACCGCTGATGAAAGACTGGATTTGCAGTTAGGAAAGTAGCACTCAAGTTGTCACAGAGAAGTATGGGAGGACGCTGGACAGAGACCTGCATTTCCTGAAGAAGTTGCTGAAGCCATATGAGTTCAGCAGAGGCGAAAGCAATAACACGGTACTCCGCTTCAGTGCTTGAGCGAGCAACAACATTCTGTTTGTGAGAGGACCAACTGATAAGGTTTCCACCAAAGTAAATAGCAAAGCCATGCTAAGAACGACAATCATCAGGATCAGACGCCCAACTTGCATTAGAAAAGGCCACAAGGCGAGAATCATTTGCCTTTTGCAGTAACAAACCAGATGAAAGCGAGCCCTTAAGATATCAGAGAATGCATTTGACTGCACACCAATGGTCCTCAGTAGGAGAATGCATGAACTGGAAAACTCTGTTAACAGCATAGGATATCTCAGGCCGAGAGATGGTAACATATTGGAGAGCTCCAACAATGCTGCGATAAAGAGATGTATCACAGAGAACTTTTCCAGCAGCAACCAAACGAGAGCCAGGCTCAGCAGGAGAACATATAGGCTTAGCACCAGACATATCACTCTGTTCTAGAATGTCACAAATGAACTTCTGCTAAGCCAGGTGAAGGGAGGAACCATGTCGAGCTACCTCAATGCCGAGGAAGTAGTGAAGAGAGCCAAGGTCCTTTAAAGCAAAGTCACGATGTAACAGGATGACAAACTCATCAATGAATGTTGTGTGAGACCCGGTGATGATAAGATCATCCACGTAAACAAGAACATAGACCACACGAGAGCCGAAAGTCTTGACAAAAAGAGATGGGTTCGAGATACATACCTTGAAACCAAGGCAAACAAGAGAGGCAGTGAGCTTGTGGAACCAAGCCATGAGAGCTTGCTTTAAGCCATAGAGAGCTTTCCGAAGCTTGCAAACATGAGTGGGTTTGTTTAGAGCAGTGAAACCTTGTGGTTACTCCATGAAGACAGTCTCTGAAAGGTCACCGTGGAGGAAGGCATTATTCACATCAACCTGTCGAAGGGGCCAACCTGCAGAGACATCCAAACTCAGCACCAGACGAATAGTAGTGGGCTTAACCATGGGACTAAACGTGTCAAAGTAGTCAATTCCTTCTTTCTGATGAAAGCCCTTAGCCACAAGACGTGCTTTGTAACACTCAATGGAGCCATCAGATTTCCTCTTGACCCTGTAAACCCACTTACAACCAACAACATTAGCGTCCAAGAGACGGGGGACTAAGTCCCAAGTCCTATTAATCATTAAAGCATCATATTCAGATTGCATTGCATGCTGCCAATTGGGATCTTTACAGGCTTGATGAAAGAGTTTGGGTTCAAGAGATGTAGTAAGTGCTACAGGAAGCGGATATTTGGTTGATAAAAGAGCTTTGGGTTTAAGGGAATGTGTGACAGAACAAGTGGTCATGTTATGAATAGACCGATCAGAGGGACGAAACTAGGTAGGTGCATTGTCATAGGATGGAGGTGCAACCAATGTGAAGTGTAGAGGTGACTGCAAGGGTGAAGACTCGGACGGTGATAGGAGTGAAGAGTTGGATGGTGATGTAGGAGGAGATGGAGGAGGGGACGGGAACGGGGACGGTGGAGGAGAGGTAGGAGATGGTGGTGGGGAGGGTGAGGGTGGAGTGGTATGAGTGGGGGGTAAATATGGGGAAGGGGAAGGATGAGTAGAAGGTAAAGGAATGAATGAAATTGGATAGGAGGAGGATGGGGGAGATGGGGTAGATAACATGTTAGGATAGGGAAAAGACGTCTCGTCAAAGACAACAAAACGAGAGATGTATGTGCGAGAGGTGGGTAGGTGAAGACACTGATATCCCTTAAGCTTGGAACTGTAGCCAAGAAAGATGCAGGGAAGAGATTGATACTCAAGCTTGTTGGCAGTGTATGGACGGAGAAAGGGACAACAAAGACAGCCGAATGATCGAAGAAGACTGTAGTTGGGTATTTTGTTGTAGAGGCATTGATAAGGAGATTTGTGAGAGAGAATGGGTGTAATTGTGCGGTTGATGAAATAGACGGCAGTATGAAAAGCTTGCTCCCAGTATTTGGTGGGTAGTCGAGAGTGGGCAAGGAGAGAGAGGCCTTTCTCAACAATTGTGCGATTACGACGTTTCGCAGAGCCGTTTTGTTCAGGGGTGTGAGGACAGGAGACTTGATGTTGGATTCCATGGGAGACGAGTAGTGTAGAAACATTGCGGTATTCACCGCCCCAATCAGACTGGAAGGCTTTGACTCTTGTTGAAAATTGGGTTTGAACAAGTTTGAGAAAAAGCTCAACAGTGGCATAAACTTGAGATTTGGTTGACAAGAAATGTTACCAAGTGAATTTAGTGCATTCATCAATAAAACTAACATAATATCGACAACCAGAGGTGGATAAATTAGAAGATGGTCCCCAAACATCAGAATGAATTAAATCAAAAGGTTGTGATGAAATACTAGTTCGAGAGGGCAATGGGAAACGGTGACTCTTTCCAAGTTGACAGGAGCCACAAACTGGGTCTAATTTATTACAAGAGACAGGAAGATCAAAGCTAGAGACAGTACGACGAAGAACAGACTCATGTGGATGGGCTAGACGATGATGCCAGCATTGAAGTGATGTGCGCTCTGTGAGAAATGCACGCGGGGAAGAAGATGAAGACATGCTTGGTGATTGCGGAAAACAATAAAGGTCAACCTGAACGGTTCCCTTTAGCAGGATCTGTCCCTGCAATGTCTTAACAAGGCAATGGTCTGAGTGGAGTTCAACGAAGATAGGATTATCACAAGTTAGTTTAGAAACACTAAGTAAATATTTAGTGATTTTTGGGACACAAAGGACATCATTCAATTTTAAGGGAGAAACAGCATGCGAAGCAGTCAAAATAGAATTGCCATAATGAGTAATAGGAAGAGATGTACCGTCACCGACGGTGATGCCATCATTACCATTGTACTAGTTTTGAACAGTGAGATTTCCCAAGTCAGTAGTCACATGATAAATGGCGCCCGAGTCAATGTACCATGGATCAACAATGTCGGACGGACTTGAAGCCAAGGCAAAGAATGCCAATTTTCCACCGTTTGCACCTTTGAAGCGAGCAATAGCTTTGGGATTTGTGGCAGGAAAATGTTTTAGATCAAATCGCCCAAAGCAATTTTTGACATCATGGCCAGTCTGCTCACAGATGCCACAGGGTGGCCGTTGATCGGTGGCGGTGGCCTTGACCGGCGGTGTGGACCGGCAAGACGCTGATCGGAAATCCGCATTGACCGACGACGATTGGAAGGCCGAGACCTCCTCTTCCTTCCGAGCTTCTTCCTGGAGCAAAATCCCTAAAAGTTCATCTGATGAGAGTGGCTCCGGTAGAATCGAAATTGCCGAACAGAGTGCGGAATATTGGCTGCCCAAGCCATACAGAAGACATCCCACAAATTCGGGATCAGGAACAATGATGAGGTAATCAGAAAGAGCATCAACAATTTCACGTTTCCGATCAAAGTATTCCATGATCGATAGCGATCCTTTGGTCATTGACTGAAGTTTTTAGCAGAGATGCATCTCACGCACCCCCGTGTGAGCGGAGAAGGTGCGGCCGAGAATAACCCAGGCCTCGGCAGTTGAAGAAGCACGCACCATCATCCCAAGCATTTGCAAGGACAGCATTGACCGAATCCAAAGCAAGACGAGGCGGTCCTTCTTGATCCATGTGGTGTAAGCGGGATTGGGCTCAACGCGTGAGGCGGTAGCCTCGCTGGACTCAGTCGCCGGTGCCTCCGGAATTGTGACAGTAGCAGGCGGTGGCTGAGCATCAGTGAGAAAAGAAGCGAGGCCATAGGCTTCAAGAGCCGATGTGATGGTACTATGCCAGAGAGAGAAATTGTTTCGATCCAATATAATGGATAAGTTTGGAAAGTGAAAGTTAAAGTTTTGTGAATCAGAGTTAGCCACAATCAATGCATCAGAGGCCATAGAATCGATTTTTGGCTCTGATACCATGTAAATAAATATGAGAGAATATTTTGATTGTAGAAAGTGTTAATTTCTTTCATTGATGAATGTAGGTATTTAAGGTTACAATATCTAACTAATTCTCACCTAACGCGGGATACATTTTAACAACTCTATCTAGAATCTTTGACTAGCAACAATATTCTAACAACTATGGTAAATGTACATGTGGAATGGTAAAATGTATATACGGTTAACATAATGGATAAGACCAAATGGTGTGAATCCTACCTGAAATTCATTATAAATATAAGATGACACCTTCACTCGAGACATATTCGTTCTATCTTTCATTTCACACTCATTTGTTCGTAAGAGAATTTGTTGAAATTGCTACCATATTATTCTATCATTTTAAGGAAATCCTGGAAGTAACTTAACCAAATAACTCACGACAATCAAGTGGTGGGGGCTAATATTACTTTAAGGACAATGCTTTTCACGTCCCTAAATTTCTACAGTAGTTTTATTATTTATGTTCTATAACAATATATGCACTTCAGTCTTATTTTTATAACAATTCCAACTTATAATATTTTACGATAAATGTAATATATAAATTTTTTTGAATCATTTTTGTTTTCTTTTCATTGCACATGTACTTAATTTTATATTTGTAATAAAAATGGTGAAATCTTACAAAAGATGTCATGTCCATAAATGTATGAACATGTCACTTTACTTTTAAACTTAATAACCATATTTGTTTAAGTTTAAATATTGTATTTTATAAGTTAAAACATGTAATAAGGTGTGTTTGAATGTGAAAATATAACAAATGTTATATAAATAGTAAAATATTTCACTTAAAGTTATACTTTATTGAAATTTATAAATTCATTGTTCATTTAACAAGTGCAGTGTATAAGTGAAAAAATACAGTGGACTATCGATAACTTAAGGACATGCCACTTGTCAGGAGACCTAACTTCAAAAATTTATTAAACAAAGGAATTAATTTGGTTCACTAACTTAACCAAATCAGTCAAGTACAATACGATTCAACATGCGAGATGGGGACGGCACAACACGAAAAACACAGAGCATGTGAGTGGACCGTAGGTCGACTTTTATTTTAACAGCACGACATGAAACGACTCAAAGCCAACAAAGTTGACTTTTATTTTAGAAGCATGATAGGCATGAATAGAAAGTGGACCTTAAATTTATATCTGGCACGAATGTACGACACGATCACGTCACGAAGCTATATTTTTTTAAAAAAATTAAAACGTCATTGCCGGGGATGTTAGGGAATCCAACCCTTTATATAATCAGATTGGCTAAATAGGCTACATATGAGTGATCTTTACATGAAGATATGGGATAATCCCATTTACACAAAGACCTATATAAATGTTACAATGCTAGTCTAGGACGTCACGAAGCTATCAATGCTTAGCTTATTAGTAAAATACTTATAATTCCTGTCAAACACACCCACAAGCCATGCCAAACAAACCTTAAGACTCTTAATTATAGAAATATTGATTCTAAATCGATTCAATTTCATTTTTTTCCCAGATACCATTCAAATACCAAAAAAATCTTGTTTTAGACAGCCAAACTGTTAGACGAGGTCATTTTATAATTAATATAAATTATGGGGTGGTTTGATGTTTGTTTCTATATATTTCAACGAGATCTGTAAACTTCTAAAAATCTTTAAAAATATATTTTGAAATACAACTAATTATAAAGTGACCTTAAAAATTATCGAAACGAGATTTTCCATGATTGGTCTTCCCGTTAACCGGTCCGACAATGTTCACATAGAAATATTAATTAAATGAGCACTTGCTTTTTTGGCTAGTTCCTTTGAGTTTTGGGTTTTCTATAACACTCTTGTGTAGCACACTACTGGAAAACCCTGTCATAAGTATCGTTTATAAGAACCCTAGCACCAGGTAAAACTAGTGGCTATGTATGTGAGTGCAAGCTGGAGATTTTTTTTGTACCGAGTATAAAGGAACCTGTGCGAATAGAATTATGCACTGGTTCATCGTGGTTGTCCTTTTTTTTTTGAAATCAGGATCATCTTTCATTCAGGAATTGGGTCAAGGTTACAATTTGAGACAGAATGTGCTAGGTTGTATGCATCAGCTACTTCTAGTCTATCTACCTTGGCAATTGATAAACCATAGAATACCATACCAAGAATCAGAATTCCCCTTACTAATTGCCTAACATATGGTGGATTTTCTGGGTAATTAGTGATATAGCACAGTGCATTCTCCCAATTTGTTTTGATCATTAACCTCATTATTCCTTGGTAGCTTGCTTGCTTCATGGCATGTAGGATAACTGTTAGCTATTCTTGTGCCACTGATAGGGCATGGATTCTTGATGTTCCGGAACATCCCTCATATGTGCCTATTGATTGAGCACATCAGACCGCTACCCCATCTCCTGATGTTCTGCAGAACTCCACATCAGTTTTTATTATGATGCAATCCTGGAACATATGATCCACCTTCTTGTCTTTCTTGTAGTGACCATGCTAGATTTTGTAGCATTACTTGATTCATTTTTGATGTTGATTGCATTCCTAAACCGCCCATTCACTTTGAGGTGCACATTTTTTTACCATGATTTCTAGTGAATGCCCCTTCTTTCCGGGTCTCCCTCCCAGATAAACCTAGCCATTTTTTTATCGATATCTTTGGAAGTAGTTTTTGGGATCATAAAGACCCCAATGGTATGTTGTGATAGTGAATAAAACACATGTTTACACAGTGTGATTCTACCCATTATTGACAAGTCACTTTTCCTCCAGGTATTTGTCTTCGCTATGATTTTCCTGAGTAGCCCTTTGAAAAATTTAACCTTTGAAATTTATATCATGGCCTAGGTATTTCCCCTGTTGGAGACCTGGCTTGATATTGAATGTTAGTTTGAGGAGGTTCGTTGTATATTGGTTTGTGTTCAGGCTAACGAGGAATGCAGACTTCTCAAAGTTGAGGAATTATCCTAAATATGCTACGAACAGATTTAGGGTGGATGCGAGTTTCCTCGTTCCCCTTTCTGTTACCTTAAAGAATAATATGCAGTCATCAGCAAACATAAGGTTTGATACGCAAGGGACCTCTATGCCGCATTGTATTCCTCTGCACATTTGTTGAAATGGTGCTGAAGTTACCATAGATGACAATGCTTCCTGGCACAAGATAAACATAAAGGGGGATAGTGGACACCCTTGACGCAATCCTTGTATAGGTTTGAACAGGTTGTGAGACCTTCCCATTGAATTTGATTGAGTATATCACCGTCGTGATGCACTCCACATTTTATCCACTTAATTGGGAACCCCATCCATCCCATGACATTCCTTAGGAAATCCCAGGAGACTCTATCATAAGCCTTGCTTATATCAATTTTTAGAGCAGCGATTGCAATTTTCCCTGTTTTTTGTTTCATAACCTTCTCTATTAATTCGTGCGCTATCAATGAGTTTTTGGCTATTGACCTTCCTTGCATGAACGTGGCTTAGTTTCCCGATATTAGATACCCCATAATATTTTTAAGTATGTTCGCTAGGACTTTTGTGATCACTTTATATTTAACATTGCCTAGACTAATTGGCCTTTGGTCAGCGAGTTTAGTTGGTACCTTAGTCTTCGGGATCCGTGTGATGTTTGTGGCATTCCAGTTACTAAGCATCATTCCCATTGTGAAGAATTTTTGTACTGCATTTGTGAGATTCTCCCCCCACTTTTTTCCAATAGTGATGGAAGAAGCCTGCAGGTACCCCATTTGGAACTGGTTGGAGAAGTTAGCACTGGTTCATTCATGGTCAATGAGTTAGCAATGTTTCTGTGGAACCGGCTATGAAAATTGAACCGGTGCTAGGTAAAATATGATTTTAAATTCACTATTTGAATGTAATTACTATCATACTGTATGGTGTTCGGATGGAAAAAAAACAAAGATATCATTTGTTGTTCTGTTAACCGCCAGAGTACTTGTTCGTCATTCATGAAAACTACATTAATTGTTGAAAAATTGAATTGAACTAGAACGAATGTTCTATGAAAACCATAAACATATACAAAAAATAATAATTATTCAAATATATTCACCGGTCGAAATGAATAAAAAACCATCACTCCCCAATTATATCAAAAATGCTGTCCTTGATATCAACCTTTGAATTAAACCTCAACACACGCCTTGCACCACCTGCTAGCCACACTATTTAGTTAGTTTGTATGGAATGTGGAAGGATCCGTTGGAGCACTGCGAATGTAATGTGTTGGGAGGTTTTAAAAAACCTTGATCGAAGTGTAATGTTCGTGCATAATTTCAGTAACTTACATCTCGGATGTAAGTATTTGTGATTTGAATGGAGAGTTTCTCCATCTAAAAGATGACATAGTAAATGCATTCCCAGAAACTCCATTGTTCTTTGTGCTACATTAAAAGAATTTTTAGTTAGCAATTCACATTGCATCGGCCTGCTGTCATTGTGGGTTAAAGTAGAAATACCTCTAAGTTTGTTATTCTCCAATTGTATTCTAGAGGTGGTTATGTATTTCTCTCTTCCCTATGATATTGTTGTGCAAGCCTGCGAAAGTATAACAAATATAATTTAGTTTAGAGGAGACTTGCTAAAATGTTTAAAATGCAATAAATTACACTGAGATAACGTTGTAGCATATTGGAAGGGAGGATGGAATGTCTTTCTTCATAGAGTCCATGATACATGCGTTATCCATACTAGGATAGATGGGGACGAGGAACAATTGTCATTATCAATGTAACACGAGCTATGATTGTACAATCGAACCAAGTTGATATATGAATGTTAGAAAGAGAGGTAGTGCCTCACACTTTGTGGTATGTGGGACCACATAAATTTATGCTTGTGTATCATTCATGGTGAAGAAAATATCATCAACTATTGACACAATTTTTACCCTCTAGAGTGGTATGCCCGCTCGTGGATGAAGAGACAGATTGGCCACGACCGCAATTAGCTATGTTAATATGACTTTGTCTCTACTGGAAAACAGGTACATATGCACCAATATATTAGTGTTGAGAGAATAATACCGGTGCTAGGAATTTCATAGGCACGGGTAATTTAATAAATAAACCAAAATACCGGTGCCTTTAAACAAATCAAGCATCGGTTCACTGAATAACGGTATTCAGTGAACCGGTGCTAGATACTAGTGTCTTTGAAGAAAAAATGTCTGAATTTAATATTTCTCTGCTCCAATTTTGGTGATACAAAGCAAAACCCCACTAAATGTTTTCTAGATGCATATAAGGGATATGACCAAATCCCCATAGAGAAAATAACATTTATTAAGGAAAGGGGGGCATTCATGTGTTGCGTGATGCCCTTTGGGCTGAGAAATGCGGGAGCTACCTATCAAAGGGTAGTAGACAATATATTCCAGGAATAGGAGGGAAAAACTTATAGGTGTATGTCAACGACATGATGATAAAAAGCAAGGGATATGACCACTTTTTGGAGGATGTAGCCTAGACACTGAGGAGATTTTGAGAAACAGGCACAAAGCTAAACTCGGCTAAATGCTAGTTTGGAGTGAGAGTAGGCAAGTTTCTGGGGAACATAGAGTCAAAATGAAGGACTACAAGAAAAACCAAAGAAATTCAAAGCCATCCTGGAAATGAAGTCACCCAGCACTGTGAAGGAGATACAGAGCTTGAACGGCAAGCTGGAGCCCATGAATCGTTTCTTGTCCAGAGTGCACACTCCTTTCTTCCAAACTTTGAAAGGTTATGTCGACAAGAAGGGGGAAGTAAAGTGGGGCGAACATGTAGAAGGAGCTATTGAAAAATTGAAGCAACACTTGAATATGCTACCTGTGTTAACCAGCCCGTAGCCAGGAAAAATGCTATATCTGTATATGGATGCCACTGATGAGGCAGTCGGTGTAGCCTTAGTAAGGGAAGAAGAGAAAGTCCAGAGACCAGTTTATTATGTGAGTAGAGCCTTACAGGGCTCAGATAGGGGATACGTAGGACAGGAGGAGCTGGCGCTAGCATTGGTACACGCAGCCAGGAGGCCGTGTCAGTATTTTCAAGCGCACCCAATAGTAGTGCGGACGAATCAACCACTGAAGTCAATACTCACAAGGCCCAAGGCCTCGGGAAGGATGGTGAAGTGGGCGGTGGAGCTAGATGAGCACACAAGTGAGTACGCATTGCGGAAACCAGTGAAATGACAGGTGATTGCAGATTTTCTGGTAGAAATCCCTAAAGAGGAAGAGATAGAATAGGAAGGGCAGCTTGCGGCAGACATAAGAACCTGTATGACAAGACCCGATGTTTGGAACCTGCATGTGGATGAAGCCTCATGAGTAGAGGGAGAATGCGCATGGCTAGTGGTGTCTGATCCCCAGGGGGTGGAAACTAATTACGCTATTCACTTCAAATTTCCTGCCTCAAACAATGAAGCTGGGTATGAAGCACTGATAGCAATAATGGAAACAGCCCGGAAGATGGGAGCAAGGAAGTTACAAGCATTTGGGGATTTGATGTTAGTAGCAAACCACTACAGTGGACAGTATGCTGCCAATGAGCCGACCATGATGAAGTACAGGGACAGAGTCAGGAGCCTGGCATCATAATTTGAGGAGTTTAATATCATAAGAGTTCCCCAGTTGCAAAACACCAAAGTTGACGGGCTTAGTAAGCTGGCCTCGTCTGAAACCCCGACCTTAATAAAGTCAGATTGTATGTAATAGCTGGGGTTTAACCTGAAATCATATCCTCTTATCTACCTTCTTCAACTATTTTCGGCTATAACTCAAAACCCTACAAGAAATTTAAACATAAAGTAAAATAAAATGAAATAAGTATATAAATAAATATCAGACAATGATAAAATATTAATTTTATTATAGGATTCAGTTAAGAAAGAGGAAGTGAATAATAATAATACACTGAATTAGAAAGAAAGCAAGATATACAGTTCACATATTTTAAAAGAACTACAAATATAATAAGTGCGTAAGAAATAATAATTAGAGTAGTCAATAAAATATCTATGCTACTATTAGAATTTTTTACAATAAAGCCCTGCAATAATAAAATTACAATTGAAACCAAAATATTGATGATAATTGACTATTAATTAAATAATTATAGTAACGAATTTTATAATAAAGCCTTTTAATACAAAAAAATATAATTGATAATCAATACAATAAAATGGCAAAATAAACAAAAGAAAATGAAAAGATAAAGATAAGGATAAAGATAGGAAGTAAAATTTAAAATTTTAAAAAACCAAAATAAAATAACAAGGATAAACATCAAGGACATGTAAAGGAGCACGTACCTTCTAATAAGGCATTGATGCCAACAAAAAAATCACATATATAAAGGACTCTCCCTTAGCTATGGAAGAGGGCAATTGGGCCTTAAGAAGCATAATTATATTAGGGTTAAGTCCCTCCGGCGACATCCGATATATTGGGGATATGTTCCTCCGGCGACATCCATCTACAAGTAGAGTACAAAAATTAAAGTGTCTGAATAAGTTTCCGATGGAGTTGCAGTAATTTTAACCGGGTCTGCCTTCTATTAAAGTGAGTGTTTTCATCGCCTTAGGAATTGAATTAAAGATATTATATATATATATGTATATATATATATATGTATATATATATATGTATATATATATGTATATATATATATGTATATATATATATATGTATATATATATATGTATATATATATATGTATATATATATATATGTATATATATATATATGTATATATATATGTATATATATATATGTGTATATATATATATATATATATATATATATATATATTTATGCTTGTTAAATTTAAATGTGTTAGTTTGGAATTTTATGTGTATTGTTTTATGCTTGTTAAATTTAAATGTGTTAATTTAGAATTTTATATGTTATATGAAAATTTAAAAACATTATATTCTATTCATGCCTATTATTTGGTTTCATACTAATTAAGCACGGTGTGTACTTTATCACACTATGCTTAATTATTGTGATACTAAGTGAATTAATTGCCCTGATATTTTATGTGGATGATCGGCTTGTAATTTATCAAGCCGTGTCAAACTTGGATATGCTACTTGGTTACTTGTATGTGTTTACCGGAGCCCCCGGCGCCAATGGTAGTTCGATCGAAATTGGCAGTGGACGGTATAGACCGGACAGTACGACTAGAATGACTACCCGTGAAGTTTCTGGTATGCTAGCATAACCATATGGATCTAATACGAGCTCGTAATTGAACATTTGATTGGGTATGGTTGGCTAGAATGAATTCTTTATTGATAGCCTCTAGGCACTACTGAAAATGTTGTGCCTTTTATGTTAGTCAGAGTTTCCATATAGGCACTTGACTGCAACTTGACATTAACCACCCGTATCCTTTTACTACGTGCTAGGATTTATGTGGCTATTTTTTTATGTGATCACTAAAACTCAACTTGGTAAATACTGGCGATGGAACCTCACTCAGCAAGGAGTTTACCCTAGTCTAATGAACCCTAATAGGTGTAGCTGAGCAGAAAGAGTGAGAGCTCGTGCTTGAAGCCTTTACTTCATTTGGGATATGATCCTGAATGAGCTTTTGAATCTAGAAACTAATTTATAATTTTTATTATTAAAACATGTAAAAAACTTATCATAGGACTTTCATTGTAATAGTAAGCTAGATTTTGAATTCTAAAATCGCTTCAGTATAATCTGTATTGCTCGTTACTGCATGTAAGTAATTAGACCTATTGGATTCTCGGTAGCACACTCAAGGTCTACCCGATACTTGCGTTGAGCAGGTATGTCGTGGGTTTGGGGGTGTTACACCTCGTTGACACATGCTCATATGACCAAGTCCCTTCTGGTGGAAGAATTGACAAGAAGGTCAACGGATCAGGAAATCATGGCAGTAATACATGGTGCAGGAGAAAATTGGATGACCCCGTTGAGAGCCTAACTAGAAGTAGGGATCCGACCGGTCGATGAAAAAGAAGCTAAGAAACTGAGGAGGAACGCCTTGCAATATGCAATAAAAAATGACCCACTGTACAAATGTAGGTATGTGAAACCAAGGCCCAGGTGCACGAAGCCTACTTTGGCAGAAGTGGTCCTGAGAGAACTGCATGAGGGAAGTTGTGGCAGTCATCAGGAAGCTCAGACATTGGCGATAGAGGTTGTCCAAGCAGGATGTTACTTGCTGGGGGTGAAATCAGAAGCCAAGAAAATGCTCAGAGAATGCCACAGATGCCAGGAACACTCCCACGTGCCCAGATTCCCCGCTGAGGAAATGACCAACATCAGGTCAGCTTGACCTTTAGCTAAGTGGGGAATAGACATAGTGGGGCCTTTTCCTGAAGCTGTAGGCAGGAAGAAATTTCTGATAGTAGCAATAGACTACTTTACCAAGTGGGTGGAAGCTGAGGCTGTCGCCGCCATTACAGGAAGAAAGGTTACGAATTTTGTCTGGAGGAATATAGTGCCCAGATTCGGGATCCCATAGATCATGGTCAGCAATAACGACATGTAGTTTGCTGGGGACCATTCAATTCCTGGTGTAAAGAGTTGAACATCAGGCAACATTTCACTTCTGTTGCCCACCCTCATGCAAATGAGCAGAAAGAAGTGACCAACAGAACCATCATGGAGGGTCTGAAGAAAAGGTTAGGGAAGCCCAAACTGAGTGAGAGGAAGAGCTAATGGGCATGTTATGGTCTTACAGAACCACGCCCTGAACGGAACCAGAGAATCACTATACAGGTTGTGCTATGGCATAGAAGAAATCATTCCAATAGAAATATCAGTTCCTAGCAGGAGAGTCATATCGCCATTAGTGTTGGCTGACAATGATGAGGCTATCAGAGATAATCTGGAAGAGTTGGAAGAATGCAGAGAGAGGGTTTTAAAGGAAGCCAAATACAAGTCTTGGATAGATTAACATAACAATAGCAAGGTCAGGCCGAGAAGCTTGAAGCAGGGAGAACTGGCCCTTAGAAAGAACGAGGCTAGCAGGGCACGGGGAGAAAAGAAGCTTGACGCAACATGGGAATGACCTTACAAGGTAGTGGAGATGCTGCAAAAAGGAGCATACAAGTTGGAAATGCTGGATGGAAAGCAAGCGCCACACACCTGGAACATGGCGAACCTCAGGAATTATTATGCGTAGAAAGGTAGCATTCTGATTTTTAAGGTTGCTAGAAAGTTTATTATTTTGTGCGGGGAAGGCAATATTCCTGGTGGATCAAGTCTTTTGTAAACCCATAATGGGTATGGTCCGAGGGAATTTTGCATAACACCTCCGCATATTTTTTTTTGTTGATATCTGAAATGACGCGCAACTGTTAAGTAAAAAGCCTAGTAAATGACAAAGCTAAAAGAAGAAAAAAAAATGCCATAATGAGAGACATCTAGAAGAACTATCAACATCATTACCAGATAAAGAAAGAGAACAATATGAAGGAACTCATTGCAAAAGCATCCCTAACCCCACACAGTCAAGTGATGCCAGCCAGCCCAAAGGGGCTGCTGAAAAACTCCCCTAGCTTTGCGCAAGCAGAGAGCTGTTAGCCAACTTTTCAAGTTGTTGAGAGTATGAGGCAAGGGCCCCAAACTCTAAAGGTGGTAAAGGCCACAAACTAAGGAAAAACACCTTAGTTGGAGAAAGTCGGATGCGTCAAAGCAAAGCACCTCGAACAAAGAAAAGAAGAGCTGGCAGGAAAAATCACTTAGGCACTCACTAGCCACATTAAAATTTGTAAAAAGGGGAAGGAGGGGAGCACCCCAATCAGCCACACACACAAAAGAAAATAAGAAAGGAGAAAGAGCTCCTCAAAATTAAATAAACAGGGGGAAAATAGCACCCCTAATCACAATATACGCCCCGTATAGGGACTTGCAGAACCACAAATATGTTGTTTCCAAAAGAAAGGATTTGTTTGTTTTCACATCCATTATCATAGTAAAGAAAGAAAGAGAATTAAGCCATTGTGATCCCCGTGCCCCCGCATGGAGCCTACCCTACGTTATCTTCGTCTTGCGCTGCATCCCTATCGCCTGCCTTATGGTTCGGATTAGCTCCTGCCGCTTGCACTTGATCGCCAATCCTGACCCTCACGAATGAATAACTTACAGTCTGAGCAGCCGCCGGGTCCAGGTTCCAAGCTTAAAGATCCTTAGTGGTCATCCTAAGGTCAAGCAAAGGAAAGTACTTAGAGAAGCTATGTTCCCTGAAGGAAACAAACACTTCCCCGAGTTTAGTTTATAGCTTCTCAGGGTCAGTTTTTGTGGTGTCCAGGTCAAATTTCTGGAACAGGGCAACAACCAGGAGCTCAGAAGCACGTTGACTCTATGCCACCTTCGCATAGATGCTGGTAAACCCATGAGTAATCACCCAGTTGCGGAACTCCCAATGGGCCTGGTTCTCAGCTTCAAGCTTGTTCACTACCAGTGCTAGAGAGCCGATGACCTCCCATTTAAGGTCCAAGTCTCTATCCAGGGTGGCGGCCCGAGTAAGGAAGCACTGCAGGTCAGAGAAAGCTTCCTTAGCAGATTTCTCAGCATGATTAGGCAATTTCAGAGCATCAGCCAACCTGTGAGCCATCTTCTCCATCGTTGTCTGGACAAAATAGGCTGCACATAGGTGCTACAGGCAGATAGTAAAAGAAAAAAATTATCACAAAATAGAATCATGACGAGTAGAAAAGTAAGGGAAGGTACGGAGAGTTATACAAGTGAGAGGAAGCTAAACAATCTTAACCTTGAGGGAAACAAAGATGTGGCGATCAGCAGTGCCAACAAAGGAAGTGAGGTTATGTGCGCGGTCCTAGGGCCATGTGTTAAAGTGGCCAAGATGGAGAGCATGTGCAAGGAGCTCAGAGTGACCAAGTGGACTGCGGATGACCTGGGCCTCAATGGGCGGTCGGGAGTGAGGGTTGGGAGCAGGCAGTGTGAGAACAGTAGTCGTGGGTGGGATTGGGGCAGGAGGAGTCTCTGGGGAAATTTCTAATAATACGGCTACAATACCAAACATTGGCATCATTTGTGGAGAACGCATTCGACGAATGCGTTCTCTCTTTTCCCAGTTTTTAAAAAAAAGTTACTCGAGGACGCATTCAGTGAATGCGTCCTCTTCCTTTTTTTATTGTCGTTAATTTCTAGAATTTTGTTAATGGGATATACATGTGGACGAGGACGCATTTAGTGAATGCATCCTCCAATCCGTCTTCAAAATGCAAGATTTCCATAAATGTTTTCATTCTTCATCATCTTCATCTCCGCCTCCTTTCCGCCTCCGCCACCTTCGAGCCTCCCCCTTTCCGCCTCCTTTCCCTGTTCCTTCACAAAGTCCGAATCCTCTCTGATCCTTCCAGCATTGTCATTGGTTTCCCCCGTACGTTGTCTGAGACCGAGGTTTTGTACTTAATTTTCTTAACCCTCCAATTCTCAACATTAGGTTGTTTTTGGTTGTTTTTTTGTTGAAAATTACTCTTAATTTGTAGCTAAACATGTCCGACGGTAGTAAGTTTGAGATTTTGCCACCGTGAACCGGCCATTGACCGTCGTTGACCACCATTGACCGCCGCTGACCGGAGTTGACTTCCATTGATTGACCTTAACCTCGGTTGCATTTACCTTGTCCGTGAATTTCAGACACCCGACTAGTCAATTTTTGAATTTCCTGAAGGTAACTAATTTTATGAATTTGTTGAACGAATTGGTTGAACGATTATGTGTTAGTTGTCCTACAACATTTGTTATTGAATTGTGTGTCTCAATGTAATTTGTGAAGTACTTGAAAAAATTTTGTGAATGTGTTGTATGATTGTGTGTACTAAGAATGATTATGTATGGTGTGATGCTATGAAAGTGTAGAATGTGGATGCGTGACTATGTGAATCGAATATGTGAATTGTTTAATAATTTTTGTATTAGGTTTGTAGTAATAGTTTTATTAGTGTGTCCGAATTTATCACATATTTGAGGATAGTGTAATAGTTTGAAAATTGGTAATAGTGTATGGGGTGGTTGACCGAATGCAAAAGAATGATTGAAGGTTTACTATTCGAGGAGTTGCATTAAATGTTATGTGTTTGTATAATGCATTTGTACGATGTTTTTGATGGTGTATCTGTACAAATGGGGTCAGATTAAGTTTGATTTGACTGTGGGTGTGTATTATGATCCTCCCATACTGGAAAGGAATGTGACTTGAGAGGTGGTTCAGCCACTCCGAGTTACTTGAGTTAATTTTCACAAGGCTTGGTATTGATAGTGAGGGGTATTTGTTGAAAATATATTACCGATGTCCTGAGCTGATTGGTTCAGCCGTATACTATCGTTGTTATAATGTGGAAGATGACGAGTCTACCGCGTTCTTCTTCGACATTGTTGATCGAATGTCGTTGTCCTCAGCAGATTTGTACATTGTTACGGAGAAGCTGTCAGGCACAATTGACCCAGCACGGTCATGCACGTTCATGTCGTTGTTGAGCAACATGCAGAACTATACACTTGTACCAAGTTTACCACCCCCTGTTCATTGTCGAGATTTTTCCATTGGTGAGTCCAGCCAACCCAGTGTGTATTTTCACGTCGATTGCGCTCAGCCATCCACAAGTCGTGGTACATATGGTGGGGATCATGAGGAGCCATATGTCTTCAATGATGATTACGCTGGTGAAATTGGCGATGATGTTGTTCCTCATGTAGGGAGCGATGATGATGGAGGGCAAGCTGTACTTGATGAAGAAAGTGATGATGATCGTTCCTTATCAACTGATTTGAATACTGGGGACGATGATGAACATGTGGTGTGTACAAACAATGTATCCACGTCATTCCATATTTTGGGGAATCCCAATACGGAGGCCTTCTTTAGGGATTATGGTGACCCTGATGAGGATGGATATGACCCAACTAATTGTAGTGCCGTGGTTTCTAATTATGTTCAAGCGTCTGGTGAAGTGGCATTGGGTATGCGATTCCAGACAAAGCCGCAATTGGTAGAAGCTATTTCGAGGTGGAGTTCCATGATGAATAGGGAACACAAAGTCGTCGAGAGCAGGTCACGCACATGGTATGCAAAATGCAGGGACGTTGTTGAAGGAATTGGTAATTTCCATTGGGTTGGCAAAGCTAGCAAAAAGGCTTCACATGGAACTGTGGAGATCACCAAATGGGCTAGTAAGCATGCGTGTGTGGTGTTGGTCAATCGACAGGTAATATAAACCTGACATAGGTTATGATTTCCCGTCAATTTGCCACCCCTTGGACGTAAACCCTTCATACATAGTGAAAGATGTACTAGCGCATGTGAAGACGGAGTTCAATGTAACCCTTTCGTATAAGAATGCGTGGTATGCTCGATAGAAGGCTATTGACATGGGGTTTGGAACTTGGGAGAATCCTTTGAGCAGTTGACAACATACATGGATGACCTTGTCAGGGCGAATCCGAGCACCATTGTTGATTGGGCTGACGTACCTGATAGAATACACGGGCATGTGTGCAGGAAATTTAAAATTTTTTTTGGCCATTTGGTCAGGCAATTGATGCTTTTTGCCAGTGCATGCCGGTGATTAGTGTGGATGGCACTCATTTGAGAGGTGCATACAAGGCCACAATGCTAGTTGCCGTGATGCATGACGTGAACGACTACATACTCCCCACCGCTTATGCAATTGTTGACGCTGAAACTAATGAGAGTTGGCACTGGTTCATGCAGAGATTGCGTCTTCACGTGGTTGGTGGTGATACTAGGCCAATATGTATTATATCAGATCACCATGATGGTATTTTAAATGCAATGAGACATATGGAGGAATGGATGAAGACAACTGGATACCACCGATTTTTCTTGCGTCATTTTCAGTCCAATTTCCTTACTGCTGAAAGCGAGAGGTTCAAGAATGCCCTTCTGAAGACTCTGGTTTGGAAGCTTGGTGGTGTTGGACGAGTGATCAGGTGGAGGGAGTACACGGAGGAGTTAGAGAGTATCGAACCAGCGGCTTGGGCTTGGTTGGCACAATAAGATCGCAGTAAGTGGTGCCTATCCTTTGATGAGGGTGATCGACATAGGGGAATTCTCACAACCAATCTGTCAGAGAGTTACAACAACTATTTACGATGCGCACGTCATCTCCCGATAACTGCATGTGTCAAAGCGACATTTGAGCAAATAGTTGAAATGTTTTCCCAAAGGGTAATGTAAGCCACAAATTGGAGGTACTTTCCCTATTCATTACAGTTAATTGGAAGAACATTTCTTTATGTGTTCACATACTAGTTTCTTGATTCTAAATTGATGTTCGTTTGTCTAGATCTGTGTTCCCTAGCAGGATTTGGAAAAAGTTTCAAAAGAAAGACATATGGGCACATAGACATATCGTCACCGTGTTTGGTCAGGCATCGCAGACTTATAGGGTTGTGACAAGGACCATTGATGGGAGCATTAGTGAAAGGCAGTACACAGTCAAATACTGGAGAAAAGAATGTACTTGCCGGGAATGACAAATATTCTGTTTCCCTTGTTCCCATGCATTGGCCGTCTGTTGGCATAGGCGTGATGATCCTTCTAGTCTATGGGACAAGGTTTATCACACGACCACCTATGTGCAACAATATAGTCAGGGTTTCATGCTTGTACGAGATCCATCACTTTGGCAATGTACCAGGTTGAGGTTGATTCCTGATGTTGAAAAGTTTTGCAATAGGAAGCGTGGTCAATTTTTGGAGAGAAGTATAAGGAATCAGATGGATGAGAGGGTGCTGGGTGAATCCATAGGCATCTATAGGCGAGGCCGTGCTTAGTGTCCTGTTTGTAATATGGTGTTTGTAATTTCCTTTGTTTGTAATTTCTTAGTAGTATTACTTGTAGTATTACCTTTGTAATGTGGAATATTTATCACATGCTGTAGTATAACTTTTATTTGTCGAATATGTATCACATGCTGTAGTATTACGTGTATTTGTGGTAATCTTGAATAATTAATTTTGACTTGTGATTATAATTGTCAACAGGGACACACAATGTATCATCTAGGACCCATTGAGGAGGATTTGTTGTACCTTCATCAGGAGCATCGTGCCCATGCATTGTACAACAGTCATTTAAAGGATAAGGCACTGCAGGTGAGGCAGTGCGATGGGGCATGCTAGACCGAATGAATGCCTGATAGAGTTATGAGCTATGCGCGTGAAGCTGGATTCCGCACCAATACACATTGGCCATTCCTTCATCACTGCCCTAGTGGAGTGTTGGCAACCGGAGATGCACACATTTCACTTACCGATGGGGGAGGCTACGGTCACTTTGCATGATGTAGAGATCCTATGGGGTCTTTCAATCGATGGCATCCCAGTTACAGGTTTAGACACTAGTAGGCATATAGAAGACTGTCAGAGAGTGTGCACAGACTACTTGGGTGCTACATCAGACCCCAGTGCTATCAGAGGGGGTTGCATTAGGGCCAGCTGGTTGGGAAACTTATTGCACAGTCCGTTCCCTATTGATCCTACTGAGGTACAATGTTAACATCGAGCTAGGGTTTTCATTCTACTGCTGGTTGGGGGAATGCTCATGTCAGACACGTCCGGCTACCTTATCCCATTGCTCTACTTGTCGGTACTGATGGATCTACGTGCATCACATCAGTACAGTTGGGGGAGTGCCATTCTAGAACACTTGTACACGTGCTTATGTGACACTGCAATCCCACAAGTTAAATCCATATCTGGGCCACTTGTCTTGCTACAGGTAAAATTATTGGTCAATCTAGTCATTTGTACATAATGTCCATAATATTACGTTATATTACATTTTATTTTAATTATTGGCAGTTGTGGGCATGTGAGCGCATACCATCCATCTAACCTGCCGGACGACTACCAGTGACAGTTACGATAAGTGCTTTTGGGTCCCAGTACGTGTCGAATTAGTCAAGAGACACTTGTTAAACCACAGGAAATTCCAACAAATGGCTAATATAATTCACTATATTCCTCATAGGTGGAGAGCTCGGTACGATTTATCACAATCACTGATGCATGTATTGAAAGTGTACCGCGATCAGCTAACATCTCTCAATGACAATTAGCTATAGGCCAATTCGGATTTCCTTTCATTGACTTGGTGTGAAATGGTTTGAGTTACCTAACCGGAGCACCTGCCTATTATTTCAGTTTATTTAGTAGCCATACGTGGAGGATGTCGTGGAACAACTCCTGTGGTACTGTATAGCTGGTAGCAACAATTGGCTACTTTGCGTTGACCTCATTTGCTGGCATGTCGTAGAGTACCATCATGCACATCGTGTTCTTAGGCAGTTCGGCCTAATCCAGTCAATACCCACCCAGTTGGTCAGTAAGGATGAGTATAAACTGCTTTATACTAGAGACCGTCGAGGAAGGTCTGGCATGGATTAGCATGTGAAACTGAGAAGATATATTGATGCTTGGGAATGTCGATCCGATCAACAAGTAAATGCACTTGGGGTGTGTTGATCCATACACACCCAGTCGAGAATACATTGAGTGGTACTTTCGCAGAACGGTAACCCTAATTGATCAGCCAGGATTGCCCCTAACAATTACGGAGGGTTTTCATGGAGACAGTGCAACTATGGAGTATATGGTATTTCCTAAATTTCTAATATTGTTAAGGAATAATACTTTAGATTTCCTCAATATTAAATATCTAACATATTTATCTCGTTTCTGTAGTTGCAGGCAATGACCGAGTTGTGCATCATGTTACATATTAATTTGGATGAATGTCCCCCACGTTTCACAAACGTTATCAGGGGAATGCATGGTGTTGTCACACGTAGTCTACAATATGCGCTTGAGCCCTCTAGACTGCAGTATTATCAGCCGTATGTGCACTGTGATGAGCCTCTCCCTGGTGTGAGATATACTAACATTAGAAGCCACCGTCCGGCTTCACCTGGTCAACAGGGAGGTCGGAGGCCGTGTGCTCGGGGCCATACAGAACACATTGGTTCATCACAAGTCGGACCCTCACATGCGAGTCCAGCAATTGGCGGACCATCACATGCTGGACCCTCAGAGTATGACATGACTACATTAGATTTCACTGCATATCGTACTCCCACTTCTAGTCATGTTGGACCATCACATTGGGAAACCTCCCAGCATGACATGACTACAGCTGCTTTCACTGCATATGTCACTCCCACAACTAGTCATGCATACACGTCGCCTACCGCTCCATTAGATATAGTTAGTATTCCACATGTCCATTATGATTAGAATGAGGAGGCAGGAGACGATATGGAGGAGGAAATACCAGAGGGAGCTCCACATAAGGATGTGCATGTATCTACTGAGAAGGCTGTTCCACGACAGACATCCTGGACCATACGTCCTCCCTTGTGTGGAACGGGTGGAAAGCTTTGCAGAGGTCGTCATTAGGACATTACATGCCATTCAGCACTCATTTCATTACATTTCATACGTCTTGTTCGGCTAATGTACATTTCTGCTAATTTGTATTCATTCCAACTCTATGCAATAATTCATTCCTATTCTATATTCAAGACTAGTTAAAAAATTGCAAATCACACGATCCTAATTTATAGTTTTACTATTTTTAAAAATATCATCAAACAAACACTAGTCTACTTATGCGCAATCTTCACCAAAAACAAGTATATGAAAATAATAACTTATACATTGCTGCATTCAAAGAAAATTCATTACTTAAATTCACGACGCATTTTGAAAAAAAATGCATTTGTTGAATTCAGGACACGTTTTAAAAAAATTCAAGACGCGTCCTCTACCAAATATGCAAAAAAATATATTTAAAACAACGAATCCAGAGGTATTGCGGAAGTTTCTTCAAACAAGACGTCATTACAATTTTCTGATTTTTTTTAAAAGTTCCCAAGAGGACGCATTTAACAAATGCATCCTCAGAAATTTCTGGGAAAAAATAATCTGAAATTTCTAGGAATAAAAAATAAATTTTCTGGAGAATTTTTTTTAATCATGGTGAGGACGCATTCAGAGAATGCGTCCTCTGAATTTTCTGGAATAAAAAAATTGACCAAACTAAGGACGCATTCATAGAATGCATCCTCTCAATTTTCTGCAAAAAAACAAAAAAAAACTAAAATGAGGACGCATTCGTAGAATGCATCCTCTCAATTTTCTATAAAAATAAAATCAACAAGATTGAGGACGCATTCGTAGAATGCGTCCTCTGAATTTCCTGGAAAATAAAAATTGACCACATCGAGGATGAATTCGTAGAATGCGTCCTTTATTTACCACCGGAAAAAAAGATAATATCACTGAGGATGCATTCAGACCATCCTGATGTCTAAATCAGCCACCAAGCACACCTGCATCCAATTTTCAAATATCATGCACATGCAAATCAAGAACTCGAAGTCTCTGGGACCACATCGACAGGCTGTCGGGTGGTGCGACGATGTTTGCACTCGAGTTGCCCATGTTTCTCATGCTCTGCGAATGTTGGCACATGAGTAGAGGTGTCAGACGTGATGACTGGCTCAGGGCAATTCACCTCCCCATCGCCATCGTCAAGTTGGTGAGTTGTAAGGATGGAGGCCCCATGGAAAGAAAGGTGAGAGAGATCACCAATGAGGCTAGCGATGGACATGCCTAAAAACATATAGTAAGAGCAATCAGAAGCCATACGCAAAGATAAGACATGCAACAAACAAGCAAGAGATGAAAGGAAAGCAGTCCCATACCCATAAGATTGCCCAGACCACCAAGGGGAACGACGCCGATTGGAAGATATGGAAGGCCAACAACTAGCATGACAGAGTCTCTCGGGATGAATCCCATTTTGATAGACAATCCTCTAGGATGGAAGTAAACTGACGGAGAGCGGACATCTCTTCTACCCTAGGATGAGCCCAGCGGGTCCTAAGAGGGTATACTAGGAAAGAGGCCCCATTACTAACTCTTCATTGACAATGATGAAGCACCTTTTCCACTCGACTCGCCTAGGGAAGTCAGTCAACAGCTTGAAGCCGCCAGGCCTAAATTTCAAATAAACCCAGTTTGGGGGCATCCTAGCGGGGGTACAAGAGGCTCTAAACATAGGGATAGTGGGGGTAAAGCTGGACCCCAGGCACAATATTTCAAAACCATGAGGGGACGAAGAGAGTTTCGGGGAAGGTCATTTGGGGTTAACTCAAAGTAACCTAACACAACTTGACAGAACTGGGACAAGGGAAACCGAAAACCACTGTTCTTAATGGTTTCCAAGTAGACGGTAACCATCCCAGGATGGACGTCCAACACCGTCTCCCTGGACCCAGGCAGAATGATATGGCTGCCGAGATTGTCAAGCACCATCTCGCAGGGAAATGTCACGGGGAAGTTCCAAGCTGGGAGACATTTTTGGCCCAGCGAAGGTTCAAGGAGAACACAACACTTACCATCTAGAATCGATGAATTCTATGCGCATCTGTACTGGTTGCAATTTAATTTGATGCAGTGTTCCTAAGGGTTTATAAATTGATGATTTCACATGACTAGTAGTGTTTTGTTTGTTACCCTTGTGATGTTTGTGATGATTTTGTTTGATGTAGTGTTGCTAAGCATATAGAACTAGTGAATACCATGTTCTCGTTTATTTTGTGGATGATTGGATTTATATGTTTAAACTGTTTTATAAATTTCTTATTTGACTTTCGTTTGTCATTCTTTTATGAAAAGTGTAAATTGTTGCTCTCTAAAGATTTTGACTCTGCAACAGATGCACTTCTTTCTGGCCACGATGTTGTGTAGAAGAATGTAAACCTTTCGTGAGTCTTGCCACCAAAGGTCTCGAGTAACTCGGGAGGACTTCACTAATGAGTTGGTGGTACTGAAAGTTCACACACAAACATGTTTTCTTTAAATATTAGTGTAGTTTGATAACAATTAGTTTTAGCTATTTTAGTTGAATATTAGTGTTGAGTGTTCATTAAATTCAATTCACATATTTTTCTATATTTTAGTGCACTTTTCGTGTTTTAATAAATATTCTAATTTATATTTTTTAACAAAAAAAGAACACCGGTAAAATCCGTACTCATTTTTTTTATTAATCACCTATTTACTAGCACTGGTATTTTTCCACATAGGGACCAGTATTTCAATCCCTAGAAATACCGGTGTCTAAGTAGGGCCGTGCTGGAATGTAGATTTATAGCACCGATAGTGCATACCAGTGATGGAATATAAATTCCAACACTGGTATTACTTACTGGTGCCTATGAAACTACATTCCAGCACCGCCCTACATAGGCACCGGTATTTCAAGGGGTCAAAATACTGGTGCATACTGGTGAGCGTCGTTTTACTCGCCAAATAACCTGCAAACTCAGATTAATGCTAGTTAGTACAACGGTAAGCAGGGTCGATCCCATGAGGGGTAAAAGCAATAATTAATAATTATTCTTCCTACTAATTTAGAAAACCCTTTTGGTAATGCCACCACGTCTTAAATTCAATGATTTTTCTAACACTAAAAATGAAAATGACGACTCTAAAAATAAAAAATGAATTAATGATATCACCTAAGAATAACTCATGGTGATTAAACTAAACAAATTAATAATAATAATAATACATGATTACGAAATTAACTAATAAAAGAATAACTCAAGTGCAGCAATGAGATAAATAAAAAAAATTTCTCTCTCTAAAAAGAGAGAAGCAAGGTTAGAAAAGAGTATTGCTATATCACGCCCTGTATTTTACTAGTTTACGCCCTAATACGTATATTCACGTAGAATACAAATATTAAATTTTAAAAATAAAAAAAATCAAAAACAAAAAAACCACACAGTGCGCCACCACCGCCGCCAGTCTCCGCCTCCGCCGCCGTGAGCCAGCGCCAACGCCGTCACAGCCGTCTGCCACCACCTTCTTCTCTTCTTCTTCGTCTTCTCCGGCGGTCTCGCCACCGCCACCACCGTGCCTCCTCCGCGGTTCTTCGTCCGCAGTAAAACCCTAGCCCCGCCGCCATCCCTCCTTCTCCTTCGTCCCGTCCACGCCGTTCCTCCACCTTCGTCCCCGTCGATCGAAACCCTAGCCCAGCCGAGCTCCTCCACCTTCGTCCCCGTCGATCGAAACCCTAGCCCAGCCGAGCTCCTCCACCTTCGTCCCCGTCGATCGAAACCCTAGCCCAGCCGAGCTCCTCCTTCTTCGTCCCCGTCGATCGAAACCCTAGCCCAACCGAGCTCCTCCTCCTTCGTCCCCATCGATCGAAACCCTAGCCCCTCCGTCTCTCCTCCTTCGTCCCCGTCGAGCTCCACCCACCGTCGAGCAAAGCTAGCCCCGCCATCCTCCATCGTCCTCGTCCTCTCGAGCGAAACCCTAGCCCCGCCGCCCTCCTTGAAGCGGCGAAGAAAGGGAGAAGCGGTGGAGAACGGAAGCCGGTTCGCCTTTGGCCGAGGAGAACGGGAGTGAGCCCGGTTCTTCGAGGAGAGCGGGCTCCGGTTCGACCGAGGAGAACGGAGCGAGCCCGGTTCGGCCAAGGAGAACGGGAGCGAGCCCAGTTCACCGAGGAGAGTGAGAGCCGGTTCACCGAGGAGAGTGGGGGCCAGTTCGCCGAGGAGAACGGGAGCCGGTCCTGTGCGAGAGCGGGAGAGGTGAACCGGTGAGGAGAGCGGGAGAGGAGAACCGGTGAGAAGAGCGGGAGAGGAGAACTGGAGATGAAGTTTTCGGCGAAGAAGAAGATCGGAGAAGATGAAGTTCACCGGAGAAGGAGACCGGAAAATTGGGGAGAAGGAGGAGAAGGAGGAATCGGAGGCGGAGGAGAAGGAGGCCCGGCAGCAGCGGCGGTGGCGGCGCCGTTGGCGGCGCTCGGTGGCGCCGGCTTCTTTAATTTAAATAAAAAGTAATTTTAATTTTAATTTAATTTACTTATTTAAATTAAATTAAAATATATATTGTATATTAAATAGTATAAATACAGTGCGTAATCAAGTAAAATGCAGACGTGATATAACAATCCACTTAGAAAACGGACGTTAAACTTCTGACACAGAAAACCGAGGGTTTTCTCGACTTATCTTTGACAATCATTAGATTCTTTAGTAACGGGCAAGACAACCGGATGAGGACAGAAGCTACTGTTCTTTGAGAAGTCTCTATTGGCAGTTTTTCAGACACATGCAATAGAGTTTCATGGGAGAAAATACATATGTGTTTATGGAGTTAAGCAATTAGTTTTGATTGGGGAAGATAGAAGGGTTTGTAGATTAAGTATATAGGGAAGAAAGTGCAAAAAAAAAGCTAGCGGAAGCTAAAAGGTTTGTGTAAAGTGGTTGGACTAAGGGAAGTAATCGAGAAGAAAGGCGCAGAGTTTTCAGGTTTTCAAGGAAGCCTGGTCTTAGAAAAAAATAGGATTGGGCAAGCCGTCCTGGAAACTCAAAAGTTGTAATAATTTCTTGGATGGAAAACCAAGAAAGAGAGCATCATGCAGAAGGAATTTTGAAAAGAAGAAGAAGGAACAGGGTTTTCAGAAATCCTATAAATAGGAGCTCATTCAGTGCTGCCACCTCCACGAACATTCAAAGTTATTCAATTATAAAGGATAAATCTAAGTCGAGTGAAAAATAAATGAGTGACACCTCATCTCTCCCTCTAACCGAGGATTATTTCACTCCACCGGGGTCGGATTTCTCAGAGGGGTACAAAGAGTCAGTGGTACCGTACACGGACCTATTAACAATCAACCGTGTTTCAAGGAGATGAGGTGAAGTGACGATCACACAAGAGGATGTCGAGGAGTTTGTGAAAATGAACCAAAATTGTCTGTTGGGTTTTTGGTTGGACGACAGAGATTTCACCTCGGAGAGACTGAACGACTACTTTAGAATCCATTGGAGCATTACTGCCTATGTTCAAAATAGATTCAAGAATTTCTACACCGTAAAGTTTCTGATGAGGGAAGAGGCTTTGGCAGCTCTACGCGGAAGTCCATATTCAATGGAGGTTAGCATGTTGGCATTCAGAAATATGGAGATGGCATGGTTATAAAGAGGCTGCAAGTTGAGAAGATCAAGATTCCAATACAATTCCATGAGATATCAGGTGCGTGTTTTTCACCTATGGCTGCTATTAAAATTGCAAATAATGCTGGTGATATTTTAGATGTAGACATTGGTCTTTTGCCTAGGATGAACCTAAAATATCTGAAAGCCACTATGTAGATAGTCCCTAGGGTGCGCCTAATACCTGGTTTCTTTGTTAATTTGATAAATAGGGCTAGGGTATTGGTTGAAGTTAGATACGCGGGAATGTATAAGTTCTATCATTGGTGTGGAATGATAGGCCACCCGTGCCGGAGATGTCTCATAATGGAAGATAAAACCCCTAGAAAATTTTATACATTCTCATGTTCTAGCACACAACGCATCAAAGGGATCCAACATAGTTTATGACCCAAACAAGGAAATGTTTCCTTGTTTGTTGAGGGCACATTTGGCTATGCAGACTAAGAGGAATACTAGAATCCCAAAGGGTTATATGGAGTATAGGTGGGAGGGGTATAGTGTGATGCCAGAAGATCAAATCCAAGAAGGGTTTCTCATTTCTATGGAGATGAAAAATCATCTACCAAGACAGGTGGTAGAAGTGACAAGGGAGGTTCATCAAATGGTGGTACTGGTCCATCATTCTTGGTGTTTGATCCATACTTTAGTGCTAGACGTCAACATAGAACCACCCCAACAGCCTCCACAACATTCTCCACAGCCTGATCTTCCAAATGGGCATCTACCCAATGGTCATGTGAATTTGGAAGCTCAGAATGTTGGAAACAATACTAGTGAAGGCTCAGTAGACATTGAGATTAGCAGTGAGGATCAGTTTAGGACTGTTGGGAACATTGCTCCGGATTATGTAGCCGAGGTGGTTCAAGAAGTTGTTCAAATACCAGAGATTGAGCAAACCTTGGCTCACACCAACCTGAATGCTCAAGCTTCATTTAGCTTGACAGAAAGTAGTAAAAGTAGCAACACAGTTTCCAGGTTTGCTAGAGAACTGACGAGGGATCTGATGCAAGAGCAAAAGGATGAGATAATGAGCAATGGTGCTGCTGAGTTGTTAGATCTAAGCAGGGTAAACATAGATGGGGATGAGCAGGTGCATGAGGTGAACATTTAGGGGCTAGTCCAAGGCAGTAATGTAGACTATGTTGGTCAGGCTCAGGATGCTCAAAATAATTCATTCAAAAGAAGCATGAGGTTAGTGGAAAAAAGAGGCTCAACGCAACTCCTTTTCACCCAAAAAAAGGTAATGAAGAGGATGACTTAGATTGGGTGTAATAGGATGTTAGAGAAGAACAAGCAGTTAGCAGAAAGCAACAGCAAAGGGAAAGGCAAGAATATAATGGCGATTTTGAAGAACATGAGAAAGATAAACAGCAGAAAGCGGTTGCTTATAACTGGAAAAATGGTGAAGGCAGTATGGAAAGCTCTGAGCCAGTTCCAATTCAACACAAAAAAAGGAAAGTCAGAAAGAGGGCACAATCTTATAATAGTGAGGAGCCAAATAAAGAGGACTAGAGTATTCTCCCACCAAAGAAAAGGTTCAGGTTTCTCATAAAAAAGGTTTCATCTGCATGAAGGGGATCATACTTTATCAATTGGGAAGGAAGAAATAGCTGATAAGAAAGGAAATAAGAAACTATCTTTTGAGAAGGATAAAGGCAGCCAAGATAACTTTGATGATTTGGCGAGAACTGTACCAAAACAGTTTCCCAAGGAGGCATAAGAGCACTTGCATGGAATTGTAGAGGCTTCAACCACGCCACTACGAAGAAAAGGATCAACCAATTGGTGAAGCAAAAGAAGCTGGATATAGTATGCATTTTTTAGATAATGGCGCAACTGGAAAGCTTGGAAGCTTGGAAGCTTGGAAATACAACTCAATATTTGATCAGGCTGATTATGTAGATCCAATTGGCAGGTCGGGTGGTTTAGCTTTATTTTGGTCTAGTAATCTTGATGTTCAAGTAGTATTTAAGTCAAAAAAACTTTGTCAATTTAGTAGTTTCTAACACCAACCCTATGAAGTGGTGTTTAGCTTTCATCTATGGTCACCTGGAGCTATCGGGAAGACCTTTTGTTTAGAATTGCTTGAATGATTTTTGTTGTTATGCTCAGTATCCATTATTAGTTAGGAGAATTTAATTACGTCATTACTCAAAGAGACAAAAGAGGTGGAAGACCACTGGATGAGCAAAAAGCAGGTCTGCATGAAGTCATAGACAAGTATGAAATCACTGAAATACAACATAAAGGACTTGGGTATACCTGGACAAACAACCTAGATCATCCAAACAACATCATACAAAGACTAGATGAAGCTTTTCAAAACAGACATTGGAAAGTTTTGTTTCCAGAAGCAAAGGTATTGAACCTTCTTATTATAGATTCTGATTATAGTCCACTTTAACTTGATCTAAATCCTAAGAAGAAGGTGCCAAAAAATACATATAGATATGAAGCTTTCTAGGCTAAGTAAAGAGTATCAGATCAGATAGTTAGTAGGGCTTGGGAAGAAGGATTGCAAGATTTGAGCAGACCAGATCAAGTTATAGACAATACACTGGACATTACTTTGAGACACTAACATAATTGGAGTGATAACTCTTTTGGAAATCTGGAAAAGAATATAAAAAAATCTGGAATTAAGGTTAAACAAGCTACATAAAGGTTTGGGGCTTCAACAAAACAAGCAAGAAATTGATCATATTAGTTTGAAGCTTAAAGATCTTCATCAGAAGCACTCTGATTATTGGCAGCAGAGATCCATGTTGTCTTGGGTAAGATTTGGTGACAAAAACACTTCCTTCTATCACAAATAGGCGACCAAGAGAAAGAATCTAAACAACATACAATGAACATATGATAGCAATGGTCAGTGGATAGTTGAAAAGAGTCAAGTTTTCTAGATCATCACAGATCATATAAAAGCTATCTTCACAATACCAGAATGGTATCCTCCACCACATTCATAGGAAATTGCTCTACAAGACTATATAGTTAGCAATCAAAGGAGACTGACTTCTCAACAAGGTGAGAGATTGAATCAACCATTCATGTGGAAAGGAGTATGGAAAGCTATTAAGGAAATGAAAGGATGGAAGTCTCTGGGTGAAGATGGTCTACCTCCTGGTTTTTATAAAAGGTACTGGAGTACTATTGGTTAAGAAGCCACAGAATCAACAGTATATAATTTGAATATATAACGCTTCAATCCCAGATCAATGGAATATAACATAGATAGTACTTATACCTAAGAAAAGAATCCCACTACAGCTGGTGAATTTAGACCAATATCTCTATGCAATTTGAAGTATAAGGTGTATCTCAGAGAATGTTTTACTAGCACACAAAGTCATAAACTTCATGAAGCAACAGAAAAAACTGGGGACAGGAGGCTATATGGCTATTAAGATGGATATGAGTAAAGCATACGACAGAACTTTTTAAGAGTTTTCTAAAAACTGTGCTAAGACATATAGGATTCTATGATAAATGGATTGAGTTGATTATGTCATATATTTCAACAATTTCATATAGGATTCTTTTGGTGGCAATGATGTTGCCTTTTGTACCAACTATTGTCATTGCTATATGGCTATCTCCTATTGGCTTGGGGTACCAATATACCAACCCCCACCCTCGGGTGATTTCATAAAAAAAAACATTTCATAACAAGTAATACTAAATGGAGAGAAATATTGCTACTTCAAACCGGACAAAGAACTCAAGCACAAATGCCCACTTTCACCATACTTATTTATACCATGCCAAAAGTTTTTATCATCCTGGCTGGAAAAGAAGATACATGAGAACAATGTTCTGGGATTGAAGATTTCTAGAAATGGTCCAAAAATCAGTCACCTCATGTATCAGATGACTGCATCATTTTCTCAGAATGCAATACAAGAGTGGTGGATAACATTGCAAAAACAATTGATTTTTTTGATAGGTATTATGGGCAAAGATAAATTTCGATAAGTGTGAAATGAAATTTAGTCCAAATACATCAGAAAGTCTTCAACAGTATGCAAGGTACACTTTAAACATCCATGAGACTGAATTAGGAGGAAAATATTTAGGTATGGATATAAGCTTTGAGACACCAAAGGTGCAAATCTACATATATCCCATCAATAAATTCCACCAAAGATTTGATTCATGGAAAACGAAGCTTTTATCTTTATCAGGGAGAATTTCTTTGGCAAAACATGTGCTTTCCTCAGTAGCTATATATCCTCTTAGAATTTTCAGGATACCAAAGACTATTCTTAAAAAGCTAGATAGTTTAATAGCAACTTTCATCTGGGTGGTGAACCTGATAAAAGGAAGATCCATTGGAAAGCTTGGTACAAAATTTGCAGGTCTAAGGAGGATGGTGGTTTAGGCCTACGTTTAATTGAAGTGTTGAACAAGGCATTGCTCGGTAAACACGCATGGGCGATAGTATTGAAAAGAAGCTCTCTCATCAGTAGATTTTACAAGGAAAAGTATTTGCCAAACAGAGATTTTCTTGACATTAACCCCAAACCAGCAGATTCTTGGGGTTATAAATCTATTCTGTGGTCCGAAGTAGTTATAAAAGAGAATCTCGCTTGGCAAATTACCAATGGAAGAAAGGTTAAAATCACTAATCGGTGGATTCTCGGGATTACCAATCCATCATCTCAAAGCTCAGTAATCGGCTCTCAGACAAATATGATGGTTAATGATCTTATCACAGAAGATAACAATTGGAGATTACCACTTATTCGCACAATATTTCCAAGGGAGGTAATTTCGAATATTGCAGCAATCCACACTTCATGTCAAGATATACCTATATGGAGGCCTAATCAGGATGAGAGATATTCAGTCAAGAAAGCCTATCATCTATTATTCAAAGAGTTTTGGCCTAACACACATCAGACCCCTCAAACTCTTCGAATGTTTTGGAAGTTTTTATGGAATCTCAGTATCCCGGATAAATTACAAGTCTTTGTATGAAGGATTAGTAGCTCAGCTCTCCCTATAACAAAGAACTTAGCAAGAAGAGAAATACTTGATAACACAAATTGTTCTAGATGTTCTTGCCAAATTGAAGATGATACTTATGTGTTTCTTGCCAAATTGCCAAATTGAGGAATCTAAAAGAATATGGAGAATGTCTTCGTTAGGTTTTGATTTCAATTCATTTCCCCAGCAAGATGTGAAACAATGGTTTCTAGATTGGGTTAATATAGCCCCAGACAAAGAAGCAATTGAGTTATCAATATATATATATATATTATGGGAGATCTGGAAGAAGAGGAACTCAAAAGTCTTAAGCAGCGAAGTCAAAGAGGGACTGGTATGCTGGCAGAATGCCAGAGCCAACTACATGATCCTCAGTCAATCTAAAGAAAATAATATTGTGGAACAGGATCAGGATGAGTATCTACTACAGAGACAGTCGCAGCAACAAAGCAGGATAACGGGAGAGACGACGGAGATGGATCTTCATGTTCAAGAATTCAGGAATCATATGCATATCATAACGTTTGATTGATCTTGCCAGAGGCAGAGGAGTATTGGAACAACTGCATGGAGAGTCTCATATCATTCGCAAGTCAGAGAAGAAGAAGGAAGACACGAGAGACATGTGTACTCAGGTTTGGATTTTTTTGTGGCAAATACACCTTTACAAGATGAAATGGAGGCCTGCTTGAGAGCAATACAAGCCGCTTTAAGATCAAATCCAAGCGATATACTCACCTACATGAATTCTATGGTTTTATCAACTGCGCTATCAACTCCAAGTAGTACACCTTGGGAGATCAAAGGTACAGTGCAGAAAATTTTGCACATTACTTTGGGTTTGCTTAGTTTTAAATGTGTTAAGGTTAATCGTAGGTTAACCTCAGTTGATCATGATGTAGCCATAGTCTGGGCAAGAACCTGTGTAACTTATATCTTTATTAATCTTATGTGTGATTTTAAAAAAAAAACTCAATGGTAAGATGATTAATTATATACACGAAAACCCATGGAAGCAATAATCTGGTGATGAGTTTATGCGCAGGAGCCCAAAAGATAAACACATAACCAAAGAAAACTAATGTCCCTGGCTCTGTATCCATATCCGAAATTTTCTAAACAAAAACTACAGTCCAAAAGTAACTCCAAAAACTACTGACCGAAACTAAAAACTCCTCTTTCTAAGCCCTGCGTCCGCGTAATTAAACGCACGCAGCAAGTTACAAATCATGTTATTGGACTCTTTCAAATAAAATACAATTTTTTAAAAACTTAAATCCTGATTTAAGAAGATAAGATAAGATATAATTAAATCTTCAAAATTATCTCCAATGATACATCCACAAATCTCTTAAAATCCTCCATAATACTTCGAATGCTTTGTTTGGCAGAACTTATAAGTTGTTAGGCTTATAAGCACAATAATTTTTAGTGTTTGGTAAAGTGCTAAAAAACAGCTTATTTTAAAAGCATAAGCTGTTTTTTGGGAAAAGCAGAACCTGGTCTCTCCCTGCTTTCAAAATAAGCCACTTTGCTTATAAGTGTGGCTCTGCCAAACAGAGCCCAAATCCGCTGCCACGGTTTTTGCTCTTTCTGCACCTAATTTTGACGGCTTCTTTTGTCATAATTGTCATACTTCTCACCAACTTCCTCCTAATTCCTCTTAATCCCAAAAACTGTGATCCGTAACAAATTAAATACCTAAAGTACACATTAATTCTGTAAAATCACAGCTAACCCCAGTAAAATAAACAACATAATTCATAAACATCACCGCACCCCTAAGTAGTGTATGAGTACGTGGAAAAATTTGTTAAGTCGAATTCGATGTTGATAACTTACCCTGATTACAAGTCCATTTGTTTGTTGAAGATCTATATCATCCCGCGCTCATTCCGAAGCTTCGTCCCAAAACTCATGAGTGTACCTAATTTGATTGAAGACGTGTACTCCTTTATGGTAAACTAGTGTGGCTACACCGCGCGTTGCGCGGTGAGCTTGATAACAAATTATAGAAATTGTATAGGAATGTTAAAAGAGTTGTAATTGAAGCTATAAATTTACCAATTATACATGTAATTGAAGCGTGGAGATGGTGAGAGGTGAAGGTTCAGGCAGAGAGGGTTAAAGTGGAGGGGTTCGAGAGGTACTGATTCGAGATGTGAAGGTTCTCCAGCTGGAAGTTCACATCTCGAATGGGTACCTCTCGAATGGGTACCTCTCAAACCCATCCAATGGAACCCCTCCACCTGGAAGTTCACATCTCGATTTGGACCCCTTCGAGGGCTGAGAGCTGGACCCCTTCGAGGATAGAATAGTCCATCCCTTCGAGGGCTGAGAGCTAGAACTCTTTGAGGAAAGAAGAGCCCATCCCTTCGAGGGCTGAGAGCTATACCACTTTGAGGATAGAAGAGTCCATCCCTTTGAGAGCTTAAATCTCCACCCCTTCAAGGGCTTAGAGTCCACCCCTTCGAGGGCTGAGAGCTGGAACCCCTTCGAGAACTGAAGACTCCATCCCTTCGAGGGCTGGGAGCTAGACCCCTTCGAGGATTGAAGATTCCATCCCTTCGAGGGGTTAGATCTCCACCCCTTCGAGGACTGAGAGTCAACCCCTTCGAGGGCTGAGAGCTGGAACTCCTTCGAGGATTGAGAGTTCGCCCCTTCGAGCACTGAGAGTTCACCCCTTCGAGGGCTGAGAGCTGGAACACCTTCGAGGACTGAGAGTTGGAACCCCTTTGAGGACTGAGAGTCCACCCTTTCGAGGGCTGAGATCTCGACTGCTTCGAGGGCTGAGAGCTAGACCCCTCTAGGATAGAAGAGTCCATCCCTTCAAGGGCTTAGATCTCCACCCCTTCGAGGGCTTAGAGCTGGAACCCCTTCGAGGGCTGAGAGTTGGAACTCCTTCGAGGACTGAAGACTCTATCCCTTCGAGGGCTGAGAGCTAAACCCCTTCGAGGATTGAAGACTTAATCCCTTTGAGGGCTTAGATCTCCACCCTTTCGAGGACTGAGAATCCACCCCTTCGAGGGCTTAGATCCTTCGAGGGCTTAGATCTCCACCCCTTCGAGGGCTTAGAGTCCACCCCTTCGAGGGCTTAGAGTCCACCCCTTCGAGGGCTTAGAGTCCACCCCTTCGAGGGCTTAGAGTCCACCCCTTCGAGGGCTTAGAGTCCACCCCTTCGAGGGCTTAGAGTCCACCCCTTCGAGGGCTTAGAGTCCACCCCTTCGAGGGCTGAGAGCTGGAACCCATTCGAGGACTGAAGACTCCATCCCTTCGAGTGCTGAGAGGATTGAAGACTCCATCCGTTTGAGGGCTGAGAGCTAGACCCCTTCGTGGGTACAAGACTCCATCCCTTCGAGGGCTGAGAGCTGGACCCCTTCAAGGATAGAAGACACCATCCCTTGGAGGGCTTAGATCTTCACCCCTTCGAGGAATGAGAGTCCACCCCTTCGAGGACTGAAGACTCCATCCCTTCGAGGGCTGAGAGTTTGACCCCTTCGAGGACTAAGAGGGATGAGATCTCGACCCCTTTCGAGGAGTGAGAGCTAGACCCCTTCGAGGATTGAAGACTCCATCCCTTCGATGGCTTAGATCTCCACCCCTTCAAGGACTGAGAGTCCACCCCTTTGAGGGCTTAGATCTCGACCCCCTTCGAGGGCATAGATCTCCACCCCTTCGAGGGCATAGATCTCCACCCCTTCGAGGGCTTAGAGTCCACCCCTTCGAGGGCTGAGAGATGGAACCCCTTCGAGAACTGAAGACTCCATCCATTCGAGGGCTGAGAGTTTAGCCCCTTCGAGGATTGAAGACTCCATCCCTTAGAGGGCTGAGAACTGGACCCCTTCGAGGGTAGAAGACTTCATCCCTTCGTGGGCTGAGAGCTGGACCCCTTCGAGGATAAAAGAGACCATCCCTTCGAGGACTTAGATCTCCACCCCTTTGAGGACTGAGAGTTCACCCCTTCCAGGGCTGAAGACTCCATCCCTTCGAGGGCTGAGAGCTCGACCCCTTTGAGGACTGAGAGTTCACCCCTTTGAGGGCTGAGATCTCGACCCCCTTCAAAGAGTAAGAGCTAGACCCCTTCGAGGATTGAAGACTCCATCCCTTCGAGGGCTTAGATCTCCACCCCTCAGAGGACTGAGAGTCCACCCCTTCAAGGGCTAAGATCTCGACCCCTTTCGAGGGCTTAGATCTCTACCCCTTCGATGGCTTAGAGTCCACCCCTTCGAGGGCTGAGAGCTAGAACTCCTTCGAGGACTGAAGACTCCATCCCTTCGAGGGCTGAGAGCTGGGCTTCTTCGAGGATTGAAGACTCTATCCCTTCGAGGGCTGAGAGCTGGACCCCTTCGAGGGTAGAAGACTCCATCCCTTCGTGGACTGAGTGCTGGACCACTTCGAGGATAGAAGAAACCATCCCTTCGAGGGCTCAGATCTCTACCCCTTTGAGGACTGAGAGTTCACCCCTTCGAGGGCTGAAGGCAACATCCCTTCGAGGGCTAAGAGCTGGAACCCTTCGAGGACTGAGAGTTCACCCCTATGAGGGAAGAGATCTCGACCCACTTCGAGGACTGAGAGCTAGACCCGTTTGAGGACTGAGAGCTAGACCCGTTTGAGGATTGAAGACTCCATCCTTTCGAGGTATTAGATCTCCACCCCTTCAAGGACTGGGAGTCCACCTCTTCGAGGGCTTAGATCCTGACCCCCTTCGAGGGCTTAGATCTCCACCCCTTCGAGGGCTTAGAGTCCACCCCTTCGAGGGCTGAGAGCTGGAACCCCTTTGAGGATTGAAGACTCCATACCTTCGAGGTCTAAGAGCTCGGCCCCTTCGAGGACTGAAGACTCCATCCCTTCGAGGGCTGAGAGCTCGACCCATTCAAGGACTGAAACCTGCATCACTTCGAGGCCTGAGAACTCGACCCCTTCGAGGACAGAAGACTCCATCCCTTCGAGGGCTGAGAACTCGACCCCTTCGAAGACTGAAGACTCCATCCCTTCGAGGGCTGAGAGCTAGACCCCTTTGAGGATAGAAGAGTCCATCCCTTCGAGGGCCGAGAAGTCTACCCCTCGAATGATGCCAAAAACGATGCCATTTTCGTCGGCCACCTGGCAGCACATTCAACCGCAAATAGAGGCGCCACAACTTTTGACAAATGGGATGCACAAAAGGACAAAAGTGGTGCCCAAAACGACGTCATTTTGGGTGGCCACTTGAGAGCACATAGAAGGCCACACGTTCGGCTTTGCTGAAAAATGACCACTATGCCCCTGACGACGGTTGACACAAACGTGCTATTTCCAAGTATTCATTTTATATAGTAACCAGATAAATGACTTCTCTAGTTTGTCAGAATCACTTTTAATCCCCCTCCATACACTATTGATTTTCATTTTGATTTAGCATGATGATGTGCCCTTGCTTTATTTCACTTTAATTCAATACATCGATTCGTCTTTTAATAAAATCTTTTGATTGAGAATTTGAATGTAAAGTGAATGTAATACTTTTGCTTATTTATTTTTGGACCACTTTCTAGTTTTATATATTTATAAGAGTCCGTCTCTTGAAAGACGGTATTTTCATAAGTTATGAAAAATCAAGTTTAAAGTATAAATTAGAAAAAATGAAGATAAAATTTTCGAGTTGCATGAATTGGGCTATAAACTTTATCACTACTGCACGTTGCATAATAATTTTTTAATATTACAACTTAGACCATTTATCTTTTATTATTCGAATTACATCCTGTCTTTCCATAAGCATATGGAAAGATCGTCTTTTCCAAGATTTTGCCTATTTATTTATGATATTTTAATTTTGAGAGAGCCTAAATTAATTGTAAATAAGTTATTTTCTTTCATTACAAAGTTTTGGTAAACACCGTTTTCCATTGGCATAAGGAAAGATAAGGTTCAATTAGAATTATAGAAAAGTAAAAAGTATTAGTTATAATATTAAAAAATTATTATGCAACGTGTAATAGTTATAAGTTTATGACTCGATTAATTCAACCCAAAAATTTTATCTTGATTTATTATAATTGGCAGTTTAAATCTTAATTTTTTCACAACTTATGAAAAGATGATTTTTCAAAAGACGGACTCTAATTCTTTTATTAATTTTTCATTTTTAAATTTATTATGTATAAATTATTTTGGGCATAAAGAGAGAAACTAAATTTGAATTTTGGTCGTTATAACTTAGTGCGGGTACTATTTTCTTGTGATTTTCGAGGTGGATAATTGGGGATGATCATGGCCGGGTCTGGGTCGGGTCCAATAAGACCCAGATCCGACCCTAAATAAAATAGCAGATCCAGATTCAATCCAAATTTATAGGGTTTGAAAATTTTAAACCTATACTCAAATTCAATAAATTTAAACGGGTCTTGGATCCAATATAGGTTTTATTTGAGTCTAATCCCAAGCACATATAAATTATTTTCTTTTGGATGGTTCTTCAATCGGGGGCATTGAAGTCATTTTGACCAATTTAAACCCAAATTGTCTAAAAATAATATACTAATATTATAATAAGTTACTAATTTTCTTTCTTTACTATATATAATCAATTATAATTTGTTAACATTCTAATATTATAATATGATACTGATTTTAATTATTTACTACATATAACTAATCATAACTTGTTAATATACTAATATTATAATATGTTGCTGATTTTATTTCTTTACTATATATAATCAATTATAACTTATTAACATACAAATGTTATAATATGTTACTGAATTTAATTATATATTACATATAATCAATCATAACTTGTTAACATACTAATAGCAAAATGCCATATAATAAGGATTGTTTACCTTCTGTATCAATCAGGGGTAGTTCTGTCATTTTGGCTTCCTTAACAAACCAAAATGACGCCGTTGCATTTTCTGTGATTTCTCTGTAACCTAATACAGCGTCTACTGCTTTCGTGCCATTCTTCTTCCCTATTTCCCAATTTTGAATCGATTACTTCCGTGCTATTCTCTATCCCCATTCGAAGATGGTAAACCAGATGCAACATTTTCTTTCACGGATGAAGATTTCATCAAGAAATTATCTGGGAAGTTGAATCCCATGATTGCTTTTATGAGGTTGGAATGAGAACTATTAATTGAATTTTTTGCTCCCTCCGTCCCAGAGGAATTTGTACACTTTTATTAAATGAATGTCCCAAGTAAATCTGCACTCTTTTGCTTCTTTCCCTATTTGACAAAAAAAGGGCCTGAATTCCCCAAACTATCCCCAACCTATTCTTAGTTTTATAAATAGCCAAAAGTTACTTATCCTAATTGGGCTCAAATTCATTGAACTAAACTCATTTACAACTTAACTAATCCACCTAAAGACCTAAAACCACATTCAGATATTTAACAAACTCTTCCATATTCCCAATCATTTTCCATTCAAAATAAAGATCTGGAATGATCTTATCACTTCCCCACCGAATGTAATGACCAATGAATGCTTCTTGGTGAATGTAAAAAGTTGTGGTCTCTTTATTTCTTCCAACACTTTCCCATGCATCAATCTATTCCTCTGCCTTCCTCTCAGACGCTCCTCTCTCTCTCTTTATCTAACTCTTGAAACCCTAGTTCATACTTTTGACCATATCCCCCCAATTTCAGTTGCAATTCTACCTAGTCTTGCTAGATCCGTTCAATTTCATCCATCTTCCCCCTATTGTCGCTGAGATTTGATAGGTTTAGAATGTCTTTTCAGACCAATTCCCCCGGTCAATCATGTCGGGGCTCTTCGTTGTTCTACGTTTCCAATTCATTTAGTGAATTAGAGTTTGTCCCTGAGACGGAAGCGGATGATGCCGCCTCCGCCTAGAGGTTTGATGCAACCCTCAAGGAATCGGTGGTCTGCGAAAGTGGAATCTGGTCTCGTTGAGCCTCGAGTTGATGTTAAATCTCCCACCGGCGACTTGCATGGTGAAAAAGTTGTTGAAATGCACCACGACGAGCAGGGTTTGGTGCCTTCCAGTCGGGAAATCAGCGGTGGTGAAGGTTTAGGGCCCGTCGCCGAGGCAACACGCTTCCCCTAGGACAGAGATGTTCCAGACGACCCAGAGGACACCATATACGACAACAACGAGGTGTTTTATTTGTTATGTCATTGGTTGAGGGAGGAGGGTGATGCCAGGCAGCATAAACCCTAGATCCGATGGCATATCTTCAAATAATGGCCCGAAAAAATAAGTCCGCTAGTTCTTATTATTATGGTTTGTTTGATTTTAGCCTCGTTGTTGTAGATGGTTTATTTTTGTCCATGATTCTAACTTTTGTGTTCTCTGCTTGCATATTCTAACAAGTGTACATGCATCAAAGTCCGTTGATGGGTCTCGGCCATGACTGAAGAAATAACCACGAAAAAAGATAAGTCCCTAATTCATGATTGTTAGGGTTTGTATGATTATTTCCACATATGTGTTGATGGTGTGGCTGTTTCCATAATATTAACATTTGTGTTCTCTGCCTGATTTGTAGACCAGCACTGATGAATCCCTGTCTGTTGACTGTTCCATCACAGTAAACGAAAAAATGAATACAAATAAATGGGATAAAAACTAGGCTCTCATTCCCTTAATTCATTACAATTACAGAAGGAAAAATAAGTCTTCCAATGAGGTGACATCGTTCCTTCCATGTTGGTACCTTTTCATGTGTTATGTGAGAGAGCCATTGCTTGTTACAGTGGCTCGATGATAAATTTGTGATATTACTATCTACATTTTCAACAGATTTTAGTGTAACAAGCATGCATATGTATGTGCAAGAACCCCATGATTGCTTCAGGGGTTCAAGGATATATGTGAATCTGTGTTTGAAACCTTTGTAGTTGTGCATCTTCTCTAAATGTTGTTGATTTGTTGAAGCTTGAGTGCAGTTGAGCATCTTGTACCTCTGCTGTCTATTTGAACATAATAGTGATGTTCATTCATTCGTGTAGCCTTCGTGTAGCTTGATGATTTGTTGAAGCCTGAGTGTAGCTTGCCGATTTGTTGAAGCGTGAGTGTAGTTATGCATCTTCCCTGATTGTTAATTGGTTGTAATATGGTCATTTGTGGTAATAACTGAATATGAAAAAGAACATAGTGCATGTAAAATTTTTTTTAATTTCATTAAAAAAATGAACATTTCACTGGGGTTGGTCTCAGTACATCCCATTCACACCAAAAGTGGGATGTTCTTGGCTTGAAAAATATGCTATTACACCAACCTTCAAAATGTTTACAAGTATGCATCTGAGGTCTATAACCTAAGGCATGCATAAGTGGCAGCACTGTTTCATCTACTGTCCCTTTAGTGATTAAATGCTCAATGCTGCCCTTACAACCTCCTCACTTACTTGTGGTGATCTTGGCAGAGGTCCTTCCCTTATGTGTTTGTCCTTGTTCATGTGAGGCATCTTGTAGTTGTTTGACCCTCGTGCTTTCAGTATTTCTATCATTGATAGTTGATGTGTGAGAAACAACTTGTTCAAAGTGACTGCATCTTCCCTTTCGTATGCTGATTGCACTACTGCCATTAACTCCTCCACACTAGATGATGTATGTTCTTGTTGTAAGCTTTGAATGGAGTTGAAAAATCCTAAGTCTAGGATGTTACAGCCGGGTGAGTTTGCTAGTTGGCTGACAAAGTGTATGGTAAAACCATCTGATTCAGCTACTGCCCTGAAATTAGGATCATGGTTGAATATGTGTGGCTTTGCATTGTCTTGCCGAATCTGTATGAATTTGCCCAATATGTGTGATGGCCACCATGCCTTGATTGCTGGGATGACTTATGTGATTAACTTCTCTCTTGTGACATCTCTTGTGATCTTTGGCACTAGAGCCTTTTCCACTGTCCCTGATGGCCTGTTCTTGTTATTTTTTATTGCTACCTGATCTTGAACAAATGGAAATAAGCCTAGTTTACCATCAAATAACAGTTCACCATCTTCCCCCCATATAGGTCTGTCGACCGCACATATAAACATTAACTTTGGGATATGTGACTTGTGTTTAGCTGTGCGATACGGCTTTGGTTCATCCGGGGCCATCAGGCACCTAACTGTTTCCTGGCTTAAATAAAACTATTTCTCATCTAAGTGTATGACATGGTCCATTGATCTGAATCTTAGTTTAGGATCTAGTTTTTCTATAACGAACCATATACGTGATACCTTGTTGTATTCGGTGAGAGCTGGTTTGATGATGTTTGTATGACTTTTTATCACCTTGGATGCCACTGCCCATTGAACACTACTCCTCCCTATTCTTAGTGCTTTTGTTGTTCCCCTAATTGTGCGCCTCTTCAATGCAGGCAATGCTTTCAAATCATCAAGGTTGATTTGTTTCTTGTTCTTCAGAGGGTGGCCCGTCATCCGATGATGCAAGTCAAGAGGTCTTCCTTGTGACATTTGAGGTCAAGTAAGAGCCCAGATAGTGCTCACTGTTCATATAGAACAATCGAACACTGCTGCTGCCTCCAACCGTGTCGAATGCAAAAGCTTCCCATCCTTGTGATGCTCCAATAGAAACTCGCCCAAATGCTGTCTCTCCTCGTTTGTAAGATTCTTCTGCATCGAACCTAAAAAAATCCAATGAGGAATGGGAAGATGGAAAACACTGAGAGCAACCAACACTCTCAGGTGACTCGGGGGGTGGGTATAGAGTGGGGCCCAGGGGAAAAAATCTGCAGCATTTTCTCTATCTGTAGATTCCCCTGGGATAGAGTGAGTTCTTCTTTACGATTGAGATATACTTGAATTGCTCGTGGCGTTTGATTTTCTTTGTTTGCACCGTGTTGTAAAGGGGTGATGAAGATGAATGGGACTACGAGGATCTTGATCTGCAACAGGCTTTGTTTGTTTATATTACTTCGCATTGGAGGCTTAGAGAACCACGCCTGATAAAAATTTCATGTTTATTGAAATTTAGTTTTACCAATTTTTCTAGTGTTTACTAGTGTGTTCCAACATGACTTATTTAACCAAGTGCATAATAACGTAATATGTAAAAGACACACGACTTGGTTACGCAGTTCGGTGTAATCCATCTACATCTACGGGGCCTGGCCCAGTTCAGAATGAATCCACTAATTAGAAAGATACAGTACAAAGTACAGTTTACAAAATACTTATCTTTACTAACTATAACGTGTGGACTCTGCTAGCTCCCCTAACTACCGATCCGCCTTGATCAGACTCCCTCTGACCTCGAACTCCGTCGACGCTGGATCTCCTCCTCCCGAGGAATTAAGGTTTACGATTATGAACTTAGTGCGGCAGGTCAGGTGTGTTGGAACACAGTGTTCTGACTCTTTGCAACTTCTCGAAAATCTCAAAAATCTGTGTGCAGATTTTTGTTCTGTTAAATCCGTGAGTATGCAGCCGTGATTGTCCCCAATTTATATCCACGAATTAGATCTGAATACTCCTTGATTATCTCCACAATATTCCTATTCCAAATCTGATTCTTGAAGCATATCCAAATCCCATAAATAAAGGGATTTACCTTATATCATTCTATCCCATATATTCGAATAAGTCTTCTCCATATAAGTAGGGATTTTCCATAAACCAATTATGCTTCACACGCCTGATATATATAGTCAGATATACGAATTCCATTTATACCATATTACTGCAATATTCTGACTTTGATTTTCATAAAACCTTGGCATAAATATTCTGCACCAGCATGTTCCAACATGGTCAGAATTTCTGTTCAAAATTAATTCACACAAAATTGCCAATAAAATATTTTCTTGCAAACCCGTGACTTTACAATGTGGTTCGTGTTTCTTTCTTTTTTTTTATATATTCCCTCGTGGCCTCTGTTCTTGCTTTAGGTGGTTCACTAATTCTATCGGTTACGATATAAACCTGCTCGTTGTCATACAATGTGCTAGCTTAAGAAAGTTATAGTCTATGAACAGTTACTGTTGATATGTGTTGGAGGTTTTTGCTACCCCTGAAACTCTAATTGGTTTCCATCCAGATGCTGGAGCTTCTTTTCACCCATCACATTTGCCGGGTTATTTTGGTAGGCACGCCTTTCCATGATACTAGAAACAACCCTGGCTGGTTTTATGCTTGCGATCAAGCATTATAGGTCTTCTTAATGTGTTGATTTGTTCCTGTTTAAGTTTTGGCTATCTTGCTTTGTTCTAAATGTTACTATCCAGCTCATCGTTATTTTAATCATGCTTTAAGTAACGCCTGATGAAGTGTTAATTACCTCCTCATTGCTGCATATCACATTTGCTCTGCTGAAATTTTTTGAACCATCTTCAAGTACTCCTCGTGCCACTAAAAAGTTCTGAACTTTATCGGTCCTGTATTATTTGGTGGACAAACTACAGAGTCAGCTAAGGACTTTCTGATATGATGAGCAGGAGAATACTTGGGATTTACTGGAGACAAACTTAATGGAGTCGAAATGCTGTCTTGTGGCCTTGCTACACAGTACTCACTGTCTTCAGTGCATACTTTTGAACCTTATTGTCGTTGCCTGAACTTGCCATTAACTCTATCTAACAAGTTATTACCGAATTATAATAGTACCGAAGCTTCCTCTAATTGAAGAACAACTTGCAACCTTGTTGACCGATGATCCTTCTGTCATTAAAAAATTCTCTGCAAAACTTTGGAGACATCGTCCATTCCGATCGTGCAAGTGTGAACATGCTTTTCAATTCTAGCTTGATCAAGAACCTGCCTAAAAATTTCCTTTGACTTCACATATTTAGAGAGCGTGCTCTTTTTCCTATTGGCTTGCCCTTGCCAACTATATAATTGTATCTTGTTAGATAAATCAGACTCCTGATTAGATTATCATTTATTATGATTAGAGTTCTTTCCTTATTACACCTCTATTGTACTCTCTATATATTTATATATCAATAATACAATTGATTACGGCAAATCATTCTGTCATGGTATCAGAGCAAGTTCTGATCCTAAGATCTAAATTTTAATTTAATTCAGCGCCTCCCTCCTTCTCTCTTTTCCGGCGAAGTTCCGGTCAAATTCCGGCGTCCTCCGGCATCCTCTCAAGTCTCAATTTTCCGGAAAAATTTCCATCTTCTTCCAGCGGCGAAGTTTCCAGCGGCCTCTCTCTCTTTTTCCAGCCGACTGAACTACCGGTCGTAAGTAGATCCGACTCGCCCCTTTTGCTCTTGGGCCGAAGCAGACGCCGGATGGAGAAAGAGACCTCGGCGTCAAGAGGTTGTCAACCGCGGCAAAGAAACTCCGAGCGCGAGCGCGACACAGAGAAGAAGAAAACCAAGTGGAGCCACACGGAGAAGAAAAGGCCGAAGCGCGACACGGAGAAAAAGAAAACCAAGCGAAGCCACACGGAGAAGACAAGGCTGAAGTGCGACACGGAGAAGGAATATTCCGCGCGTGAAGCCACGCGCGAGTCGACTCGCCAGCAAGAAGGAATATTCCGCACGTGAAGCCACGCGCGATTTGACTCGCCAGCAAGGGAGTTTCTCGTGCCTCCAATTTTTCGTGAGTTGAATCAAATTCTCTCGAGTTGATCAAATTCTAGCGAGTTGAAGCTGTTTCTCGCGAGTTGCTCACATTCTCACGAGTTTCTTAAATTCTCGTCAGCATCCAGTCAATTTCTGTGCAATTCGGTCTGTTGTGCAATTTTTTGGTCTTCTGCTATGGTTCATTTGGGCCCTATATCTCGGAAAGATTGCTCCGCTAATTGGATTGCGGACAAGGTGTTGTTTCAGGCCAGTTTGAATGGTCCCACCTGTCATTCTTCGTCAAATCAGTGGATTGTTGATTCAGGTGCTACATCTCATATCACTGCTCACACTAGTCATCTTGATCAGGTACAACGTTATCGTGGTTCTGAATCTATTCTTGTTGGAAATGGTGAATCATTATCTATTTCTCACATCGGCCAATGTCATTTATCTAGTTTCTCTGTTAATGATGTCCTTGTGGTCCCTAAGATTACTAGAGGTTTATTGTCCATTAGTAAGCTTACTCGTGATCTACCTGTCCATGTTATATTTGATGCCGATGCATTTTCCATTGAGCACAAGCTTACAGGGGCGATAATTGGTAAAGGCCGTCATAGGTCTGGTCTTTATTTTCTTGAGACTGGTGATTCCAGTTTTTTAGGCGAACTACACTCTACAAAGCTTCATGCTTCTTTTGAGCAGTGGCACTCTCGCCTCGATCATGTGTCTCGTGATACTGTTCAATTATTGAATCAACGGGGCCTTATTTCTGTCACTTCTGCTATGCCTGCACCTGTCAGTTGCTCTCCTTGTCAGATGGCCAAGAGTAGCCGTTTGCCCTTTTCCACTAGTGACAAGCGCGCTACTGGTTTATTGGATAAAGTACATTGTGATTTGTGGGGACCAGCTCTTTTTTTATCTGTCAACGGTTTCTCTTATTATGCCATTTTCATTGATGATTTTTCGCGATTCACATGGTTTCTTTCGATGCGGTATAAGTTGGATTTCTATGACACCTTTATCCAGTTTCAGAAATTCGTTGAGAATCAGTTTTTTGCAAGGGTTAAAATTTTTCAGACCGATGGTGGCACCGAGTTTACTAATCACCGACTTTAGGCTCATCTCATATCATGTGGCATTCATCATCAGATGTCCTCGCCCTATACACCTGCTCAGAATGGCCGAGCTGAGCGGAAGCATTGCCACATCACAGAGACTGGTCTTGCCATGCTTTTTCACTCTTCTGTGCCGCACTGTTATTGGGTGGAAGCTTTCTCTTCTGCAGTTTACATTATTAACCGTCTGCCTAGTTCGGTTCTGAGTGGCAAATCACCTTTTGAGCTTGTTTTTGGTCATGTGCCTGACTATACCCTCTTTCACCCATTTGGTTGCCGTGCATTTCCATGTCTGCGTGCCACTGCTACTGATAAGTTTGCACCCCGATCCATTCCCTGTGTTTTTATTGGCTATCACCCTCGTCACAAGGGCTTCCAGTGTCTCGACCCGACTTCTGGGCACATCTACATCTCTCGCCATGTTTTTTTTTATGAAACTTTCTTCCCTTATGTCTCATCTTCCATAGACAGTCGTTCGATTTCAGATCTGGAGATTTCATCATTTTTTTATGGAACTGTTACTTCATCGATTGGGGCCACCACGCATGTGCCTGTGTCTGTGTCTATTCCAGCTGCCTCTCCTTCACCACCATTTTCCATCTGGACGGCCGACCTGGACCCGGATCCTCGCCAAACGCCCACCATATCTCAGCCGTTGGCCAGCACTCCTCAGCCACCACGTCTCAGCCAATATCGGCTATTCTTTCTCTGGTGACTTTCGACGGCCACTCTCCGGTCAGCACAGCTCGATCTTCCTCCGTGTCATCAGCTGGTTCGACTCCTCCAAATTCGCCGCCCCAGCTTCGTACTCATCGGATGGCCACTCGATCTTCTACTGGTGCCATTCAGCGCCGGGATTATTCAGATATTATTGCTCATGGTCTCACTGTCACACTCCTCTCTCAGACAGAGCCCACTAATTATCGCACTGCACTTCAGGATCTAGCCTGGGTTTCAGCCATGGATGATGAGATGGATGCTCTTCGTGGTCAGCACACTTGGGATTTGGTGCCTCGACCTTCGAATGTCAACATTGTTGGCTCCAAATGGGTCTATAGGCTCAAGTATCGACCAGATGGCACTATTGAGCGTCACAAAGCTAGACTTGTGGTGTAGGGTTTCTCGCAGATTCTGAGTTTTGATTTTAACCACACTTTCAGTCCTGTGGTCAAAGCCTCCACTGTTAGGACGGTTCTTGCCATAGCCACCATGCGTTCCTGGCAACTTCATCAATTGGATGTCAAGAACGCTTTCCTGAATAGTGTTCTTGATGTTCTAGTCTACATGAAGCAACCTATTGGTTATCAGGATTCTGTCCATCCAAACTATGTTTGTCGTTTGAAAAAGGCCATTTATGGTCTTAAGCAGGCTCCCCGGGCTTGGTTCCAGTGTTTCAGCAGTTATTTGACACAGCTTGGTTTTCGGTGCAGCTCAGCTGATACTTCTTTGTTTGTCCTTTCGAGAGGGTCGTCGTTACTGTACCTACTTGTGTATGTGGACGATACCATTCTTACAGGAAATGACTCAACTCTTCTTCGCCAGTTCATTGATCGGACACACACAGAGTTTGCGATCAAGGATCTTGGCGCTCTTCATTACTTTCTTGGTCTTGAAGTTTTGCCTACCTCCTCAGGATTACTGCTTGGCCAAGCAAAGTATGCTCGGGATATTTTGAATCGGGCCGGTATGTCTGACGCGACACCTGTTTCTACCCCATTTGTTGTTGGTTCTCAGCTTCACAGCTCTACCAGTCCTCCATTTTGGGATCCTACACTTTATCGTTCTCTTGTTGGTGCTCTCCAGTATCTCACCATCTCTCGTCCGAATTTGGCATTCTCGGTCAACACGGTGAGTCAGTTTCTTCAGGATCCTAGAGATGATCATTTTGCTGCTGTGACTCAGATTTTGCGGTATGTTTGTGGCACTCTTCATTTTGGTCTCCGATTTTGTTCTGCTAGTACTCCTGATGTGTTAGGATACTCTGATGCTGATTGGGCTCGCTGTCTGGAGACTCGTCGGTCCACTTATGGTTATGCAGTTTTTCTTGGTGGGAATCTGGTTTCTTGGAGTGCCAAGAAACAGCCCACTGTTTCTCGCTCTAGCACTGAGTCTGAATACCGTGCTCTCGCCAACACTGCCTCAGAAGTGGTCTGGCTCACTCATTTGCTTCGTGATCTTTGGTTTCTGCTTTCTGGTTCTCCACTGTTGTTATGCGACAATAGTAGTGCTATCTTCTTGGCTCAGAATCCAGTGGCTCACAAGCGGGCGAAGCACATCGACATCGACTACCATTTTGTTCGTGAGTTGGTGACATCCGGAAAGTTGCGTGTTGCTCATGTTCCGACTTTTTTCTTCAGATTGCGGACATTTTCACCAAGGGGCTCTTCCGCTGTTCGAGTTCTTCAGGTCCAAACTGTGCGTCGGCGAGCATCCGACGCTCCGCTTAAGGGGAGGTGTTAGGATAAATCAGACTCCTGATTAGATTATGATTTATTATGATTAGAGTTCTTTCCTTATTACACCTCTATTGTACTCTCTATATATTTAGATATTAATAATACAATTGATTACGGCAAATCATTCTGTTATATCTTGATTGGCATAGTGTCTTTGAAAGCCGTATACACGGGCATGTCTGGTACTGGCCTAGCAGTTGTAGTTTAAGATTGAGGGCTTAACCGTAGAATCAAATCGTACTGCCCTATACCTATTACATATAGTTGCATTGTTTTCCGTACTATTTTTCCACGCTTGCACTATGAACCAAAAGCGTGCGTGGCGAAGGAAAAGATGAAACTTCACGGAAAACTAAGTACAATGCTCAATTGTATTGGGTTGGAACTCTGGTAATCTGAATAGTTGCTTAGGTGAAAAGCAACCAGATGAAGCTGCTAAGCATATGTTCAAGACAACTATATACTACACCCACGGGTGTACCCCAGTGGTTGGGACATGGGTGGGTAAGGCAATAATCCCAGGTTCGATTCTCGGCAGCGGCAGTGTGGGGAGTTCTTGCTTTGCAAGGCTCCCTTGTGCGCACCGAGGCAATGCCAAGCCCATGGGTCCTGGTGCTGGGCTACCGTGATTTACCTCTCATACGATGGCCTGGGTGTGGGCTGGTATGGGCCGCTGAGGGCGAGCGGATTGATCGCCTTTTAGCCAAGACAACTATATACTCCCTCCGTCCCATAATTATTGGCCTATTTACTTTTTCACGGTCTTCAGTGATCATGTTTGACAGTTAATATCTCTAGCTACGTATAACATTTTCGCATATAAAATTAATATTTAGAAAATAGATGTAAAGATGAATCTAACAATATCTCATGTGATATTTTTATTATACATATATTAATTTATATTTAAGGTCAAAGTTTACCAAATTTGACTTTGAAAAAGTAAATAGACCAATAATCTTGGGACGGAGGGTGTATGTTATAGGATTGTATGTACCAGAAAGAGATGAAATAGTTCTTCTTATCGGCTTCCTTGATAATAATGTAGACTTGAGATATGAATCATATGATTATGGATTTTACAGCAGAACCCCTATTTTTCATTTGGCTAGGGAATAAACTAACATGCTTTGCCTTTCCACTTCCTTAGATCCCTGTCGTATTCAATGTTGTCGGTGAAATTCTGTTGGGCTTGTGACAACTTATGCTGGTGGTGTTCGTAAGGCAAGTATAATCCTTTGGTCTTGTTTTTATTTGGGGTGGTAGAGCACTTGATAAGGAATTATGGTACTAGAATAAAAACGACGATCTTTGTTCATCCACTTTGGCTCATGAGAATTGCCTCATGCATCTTGAGATAATGAAATTTCCAAATTTCACCGCCTTTCATCTGTAGTCTTCTTGTCAAGTTGAGGGAATGTAAATGCCATCAAGGTGTTGCTAGATATGTATTGGAATCCGAGCATATGAAGAAGTTTTAAAATCACATTTAGTTCCCAAATTTTGATATTGCTGCTGATGCTGGTGCAACTTTCAAGCAACTCCTGACAAGGCATAAATCGACTGCTGCTGAGTCTGTCCCCAAGTGAACAGTTAGCAGTTTGTTTCCTAGGATGATCCAATGAATTCATCCGGACCCTTCTTCCATACGAATCTATGTAATCATATGCATTGGGATGAAAAACAAGTGATGAGCATTCATTACAAAATTCTGTTTTCACTTTCATAATAAAAAGTTCCACCTTGATCGTACTGATAAGTTTGACACCTTAACTCTGTTTTTTGTTTCATGGCCAACCCTTCTTCCTTACCATGACACCGTCCCCCGACTTAGCATTAAATAATATGCATTAGGAGGCTATGTTAACATAATATTTGTAGGCTCCTGGTTTACAAATTCCCAAGGAAATAAGAAAATTAATCCATTATAAACTTTAAGCAACAAAATAATTTAAATAATGCTATAAAAATAAAATATTTAATTTTATTATTAATACAAGGAAGTACCGCATAAATCATGATTCTTTTATTTCTTCTATTAATTATAATCTTTTTCATAGGTCAATATAACTTCCGATGCAAAGTAAAATGTACGGAGTAGAAATTAGAAATTATGTTCCCGTAAACTTTATTCCAATCGTATTCCTATCTACTCCTTTGTAGAAATAAATATGAATTACACGTATAAGTAATGCGTTCGTCTCTTGAAAGATGGTATTTTCATAAATTATGGAAAAATTAAGGTTTACAGTGTAAATTAAAATAAATTAAGATAAAATTTTCTGGTTGTATTAACTTGGTTATAAACATATAACTAGGGCACATTACATAATAAAATATATTGCAACTAAAACATTTTACCTTTTTATAATTCTAGTTCAACTCCATCTTTTTATATGCCTATAGAAATATGATCTTTTCCAAAACTTTGTCATAAGTAATAGTTGAAAATATAAAAATAAAAAATAAATATTTTATGTGAAACAAAATATATTAAATAAACAAGATTTTATATAAATGTTAAGCTGTGACTTTTTTTCTGAATATAATTGACAACAATCTCGAATCTTCTATACTTATTGTGCCCTATTAAAAATACTAGTAATATTTTTCTCAAGCACTATACTAAAAAGTAAAGTTTTGAAAAATATCGTATTTTCATAGGTATATGAAATATGGGTGAATTAGAATTATAGAAATTTAATAATTTTTAGTTGTAATATTAAAAAATTATTATACGATGTGAAATACTCCCTCCTTCTCATAACTATTGGCATATTTATTTTTTCACAGCCTTCAATGGTCATATTTGACCGTCAATATTTCTAGCTACACATACTAATTCTACATTTAAAAAAATTGATATTTAAAAAAATAGACGTTAAGATGAATCTAACAATATCTCATATTCTTATCATATACTCATATATATTAACGTATATTAATAGTTAAAGTTTACTAAATTTGAATTAAAAAAGGTAAATAAATAGTTATGAGACTAGGGAGTAGTTGTTATGCAAACACACATACCACTGATATCCTAGCACATTCTCAAACTTATGGGCGAAAGTACCATTTGGTATTCTTTTTGTGAAAGACAATAATTTATAATCCCTCTATATATTCCATTTCAAACTATAATTTAACTATTCATTTAGTCAAAACTTTTTATCTTTGGCCGTAAAATTGAACTAGTGTATAAGTATAATTACTGTTGAACAATACCTTGTTATATTCGTTATAACTTATATTTTTAAAATATCAACTTTTCACAAATTTTTATTATTCCTAAAAATAGATATTAAAAATTAAATATTTTTAAATCATCTGTTAAAATCATCACAGATTAAAATGAAAGCATGAGGGCAGTGCATCGAATTTGTGATGAGAAGAAAATGTCTCGGTGATCACCAATGGGTGAAAGAGAAGATTCGATATTTTGTAACATCCCTTCCATGTACATGTGCTTCTCCAAGGGGATTAGGCCATGGTCTGAGGTAAATATCGATAACATTTTCTTATTAATTAAATATATTTTTTTTATTCTTTTTAAAGAGATTACTTAAGAGGTAATCTATTTTATTCTTCACAATGGTAAGAGACCAGTGTTTACTATTCATGGACCCTACTTAATTTTCTCTATCCTACTCAATAATTTGACCACCCAAAATAAGTTGAATGTGAAATTTAATAATATGTTTTAATATTTAAAATATTATAAAAATTCAAAATATGTTAAATAATTTATTTTTCTCGTTCTTGTCAATATCATGCTTCGGTATAAAAAATAAAAATAATTTCAATTTTTTAAAAGAAATTATTAAAACAAAATTTTAAAAAATTAAATAATAAGAGAATTCAATTTTTTTAAAATTATATAAAAAATATTAAAATTGCAAAAACCAATTATAACAACTATAAAAATTACATAAAATACTTAATAAAATGTTGATCTAGTCCGACCAATTATTACAATTTAAAAATCAAAATATTGATCTAATCTAACCAATTATTAAAAATAGAAAAATGAAAGATCGATCTAGTCTAACCAATTATTACTAACAGAGAACAAGTTAAAAATTTAAAAACGAGAAAATATTGATTACGAAACCATATCGACATCTTAATTTTGACCACCCAAATATTGGTAAAGATGTTCCGTAAGGTCGTTTTTCAATTGGTCATGTTTAGCTCTGTTGCGCACTTCCCTCCAATTTTACCTAAAATTCGATAGACCAGCATGCCGCTCGGCGTTATAATGCCAAGGAGAGTCGTCGATTTGGTCATAATCGCCTAGTTGAACCTGCAACCCATATGTATTTATTTCATCTTTAACTATCATGTTGTGCAGTATGATACAAGCTATCATAATATTGCCCAACTTTTCGACATTCCAGTATCGGGTTGGGTTGCGAATCACGGAGAACCTGGCTTGTAAAATACCGAAAGCACGTTCGAGGTCTTTCTGATAACTTTCTTGACGCTTTGTGAAGATTTGTTTCTTGGGGCCATTTGGAGCTGTATATGCTGGCATGAAGGTTGCCCACTTAGGATAGATTCCATCAGTAAGATAGTACCCTTGATCGTAGCTGCGACCATTGACTTCATAAGGAAAATGTGGAGCTCTCCCTTCACATACGTCATCAAACAAAGGTTACTTGTCTAGGACGTTGATATCATTGTTTGACCCAGTCATCCCAAAAAATGCACGCCAAATCCATGTATCGTATAAGGTGACTGCTTCCAAAATAATTGATGTGCATCCACTCCTACCCTGAAATTGACCTTTCCAACCCACATGACAGTTTTTCCATTCCCAATGCATACAATTAATACTACCAAGCATACCTGGAAATCCACGCCCACAAGCTACATGCATCAGGCGACCAATATTCTTCTGATTTGTTGGTTTGAGGTATGTTGGACGGTATATGGAAATAATTGCATTCACAAAATGAGACACCGTTTCTCTGGCCATCATTTTGCCCATTTGTAAGCATTCATCCAGTTGGTCGTATCCACAACCATATGCCAAATTGTGCATTGC